>OX439233.1:10385536-10722226 GCA_949319165.1 Sialis lutaria | reverse complement strand
TAACCTAACCTAACCCAACAAACTCGATTCACGAAATTCGAATTTTTTGTACTAAATGATATGAACTGAAATCTCTCAAATGGCTCTAATTCGTCGTAAAACGACTGAATCGATGCATATTGACTTGATTTTCCTTATTTCGAAGCAATCGGATCGATTCACAAAATTCGAATTTTTAGTACTAAATGATATGAACTGAAATGTCTCAAATGGCTCTAATTCGTCGTAAAACGACCGAATCGATGCATATTGACTTGATTTTACTGAATTCGAAGCAATCGGATCGATTCACGAAATTCGAATTTTTTGTACTAAATGATATGAACTGAAATGTCTCAAATGGCTCTAATTCGTCGTAAAACGACCGAATCGATGCATATTGACTTGATTTTACTGATTTCGAAGCAATCGGATCGATTCACGAAATTCGAATTTTTTGTACTAAATGATATGAACAGAAATGTCTCAAATAGCTCTAATTCGTCTTAATACGACCGAATTGATGCAAATTAACTTGATTTGACTGGTTTCGAAGCAATCGGATCAATTCACGAAATTCAACCTAACCTAACCTAACCTAACCTAACCCAACAAACTCTATTCACGAAATTCGAATTTTTTGTACTAAATGATATGAACTGAAATCTCTCAAATGGCTCTAATTCGTCTTAAAACGACTGAATCGATGCATATTGACTTGATTTTCCTTATATCGAAGCAATCGGATCGATTCACGAAATTCGAATTTTTTGTACTAAATGATATGAACTGAAATGTCTCAAATGGCTCTAATTCGTCTTAAAACGACCGAATCGATGCATATTGACATGATTTTACTGATTTCGAAGCAATCGGATCGATTCACGAAATTCGAATTTTTTGTACTAAATGATATGAACTGAAATGTCTTAAATAGCTCTAATTCGTCTTAAAACGACCGAATTGATGCAAATTGACTCGATTTTACTGATTTCGAAGCAATCGGATCGATTCATGAAATTCAACCTAACCTAACCTAACCTAACCCAACAAACTCGATTCACGAAATTAGAATTTTTTGTACTAAATGATATGAACTGAAATCTCTCAAATGGCTCTAATTCGTCGTAAAACGACTGAATCGATGCATATTGACTTGATTTTCCTTATTTCGAAGCAATCGGATCGATTCACAAAATTCGAATTTTTAGTACTAAATGATATGAACTGAAATGTCTCAAATAGCTCTAATTCGTCTTAAAACGACCGAATTGATGCAAATTGACTCGACTTTACTGGTTTCGAAGCAATCGGATCGATTCACGAAATTCAACCTAACCTAACCTAACCTAACCTAACACAACAAACTCTATTCACGAAATTCGAATTTTTTGTACTAAATGATATGAACTGAAATCTCTCAAATGGCTCTAATTCGTCTTAAAACGACTGAATCGATGCATATTGACTTGATTTTCCTTATATCGAAGCAATCGGATCGATTCACGAAATTCGAATTTTTTGTACTAAATGATATGAACTGAAATGTCTCAAATGGCTCTAATTCGTCTTAAAACGACTCAATCGATGCATATTGACTTGATTTTCCTTATATCGAAGCAATCGGATCGATTCACGAAATTCGAATTTTTTGTACTAAATGATATGAACTGAAATCTCTCAAATGGCTCTAATTCGTCGTAAAATGACCGAATCGATGCAAATTGACTTGATTTTACTGATTTCGAAGCAATCGGATCGATTCACGAAATTCGAATTTTTTGTACTAAATGATATGAACTGAAATGTCTCAAATGGCTCTAATTCGTCTTTAAACGACTGAATCGATGCATAATTCGTCTTCAAACGACCGAATTGATGCATATTGGCTTGATTTTACTGATTTCGAAGCAATCGGATCGATTCACGAAATTCGAATTTTTTGTACTAAATGATATGAACTGAAATCTCTCAAATGGCTCTAATTCGTCGTAAAACGACTGAATCGATGCATATTGACTTGATTTTCCTTATTTCGAAGCAATCGGATCGATTCACAAAATTCGAATTTTTAGTACTAAATGATATGAACTGAAATGTCTCAAATAGCTCTAATTCGTCTTAAAACGACCGGATTGATGCAAATTGACTCGATTTTACTGATTTCGAAGCAATCGGATCGATTCATGAAATTCAACCTAACCTAACCTAACCTAACCCAACAAACTCGATTCACGAAATTCGAATTTTTTGTACTAAATGATATGAACTGAAATCTCTCAAATGGCTCTAATTCGTCGTAAAACGACTGAATCGATGCATATTGACTTGATTTTCCTTATTTCGAAGCAATCGGATCGATTCACAAAATTCGAATTTTTAGTACTAAATGATATGAACTGAAATGTCTCAAATGGCTCTAATTCGTCGTAAAACGACCGAATCGATGCATATTGACTTGATTTTACTGATTTCGAAGCAATCGGATCGATTCACGAAATTCGAATTTTTTGTACTAAATGATATGAACTGAAATGTCTCAAATGGCTCTAATTCGTCGTAAAACGACCGAATCGATGCATATTGACTTGATTTTACTGATTTCGAAGCAATCGGATCGATTCACGAAATTCGAATTTTTAGTACTAAATGATATGAACTGAAATGTCTCAAATGGCTCTAATTCGTCTTAAAACGACCGAATCGATGCATATTGACTTGATTTTCCTTATTTCGAAGCAATCGGATCGATTCACAAAATTCGAATTTATAGTACTAAATGATATGAACTGAAATGTCTCAAATGGCTCTAATTCCTCTTAAAACGACCGAATCGATGCATATTGACATGATTTTACTGATTTCGTAGCAATCGGATCGATTCACGAAATTCGAATTTTTTGTACTAAATGATATGAACTGAAATGTCTTAAATAGCTCTAATTCGTCTTAAAACGACCGAATTGATGCAAATTGACTCGATTTTACTGATTTCGAAGCAATCGGATCGATTCACGAAATTCAACCTAACCTAACCTAACCTAACCCAACAAACTCTATTCACGAAATTCGAATTTTTTGTACTAAATGATATGAACTGAAATCTCTCAAATGGCTCTAATTCGTCTTAAAACGACTGAATCGATGCATATTGACTTGATTTTCCTTATATCGAAGCAATCGGATCGATTCACGAAATTCGAATTTTTTGTACTAAATGATATGAACTGAAATGTCTCAAATGGCTCTAATTCGTCTTAAAACGACCAAATCGATGCATATTGACATGATTTTACTGATTTCGAAGCAATCGGATCGATTCACGAAATTCGAATTTTTTGTACTAAATGATATGAACTGAAATGTCTTAAATAGCTCTAATTCGTCTTAAAACGACCGAATTGATGCAAATTGACTCGATTTTACTGATTTCGAAGCAATCGGATCGATTCATGAAATTCAACCTAACCTAACCTAACCTAACCCAACAAACTCTATTCACGAAATTCGAATTTTTTGTACTAAATGATATGAACTGAAATCTCTCAAATGGCTCTAATTCGTCGTAAAATGACCGAATCGATGCAAATTGACTTGATTTTACTGATTTCGAAGCAATCGGATCGATTCACGAAATTCGAATTTTTTGTACTAAATGATATGAACTGAAATGTCTCAAATGGCTCTAATTCGTCTTTAAACGACTGAATCGATGCATATTGACTTGATTTTCCTTATTTCGAAGCAATCGGATCGATTCACAAAATTCGAATTTTTAGTACTAAATGATATGAACTGAAATGTCTCAAATGGCTCTAATTCGTCTTAAAACGACCGAATTGATGCATATTGACTTGATTTTACTGATTTCGAAGCAATCGGATCGATTCACGAAATTCGAATTTTTTGTACTAAATGATATGAACTGAAATCTCTCAAATGGCTCTAATTCGTCGTAAAACGACTGAATCGATGCATATTGACTTGATTTTCCTTATTTCGAAGCAATCGGATCGATTCACAAAATTCGAATTTTTAGTACTAAATGATATGAACTGAAATGTCTCAAATAGCTCTAATTCGTCTTAAAACGACCGGATTGATGCAAATTGACTCGATTTTACTGATTTCGAAGCAATCGGATCGATTCATGAAATTCAACCTAACCTAACCTAACCCAACAAACTCGATTCACGAAATTCGAATTTTTTGTACTAAATGATATGAACTGAAATCTCTCAAATGGCTCTAATTCGTCGTAAAACGACTGAATCGATGCATATTGACTTGATTTTCCTTATTTCGAAGCAATCGGATCGATTCACAAAATTCGAATTTTTAGTACTAAATGATATGAACTGAAATCTCTCAAATGGCTCTAATTCGTCTTAAAACGACTGAATCGATGCATATTGACTTGATTTTCCTTATATCGAAGCAATCGGATCGATTCACGAAATTCGAATTTTTTGTACTAAATGATATGAACTGAAATGTCTCAAATGGCTCTAATTCGTCTTAAAACGACCAAATCGATGCATATTGACATGATTTTACTGATTTCGAAGCAATCGGATCGATTCACGAAATTCGAATTTTTTGTACTAAATGATATGAACTGAAATGTCTTAAATAGCTCTAATTCGTCTTAAAACGACCGAATTGATGCAAATTGACTCGATTTTACTGATTTCGAAGCAATCGGATCGATTCATGAAATTCAACCTAACCTAACCTAACCTAACCCAACAAACTCTATTCACGAAATTCGAATTTTTTGTACTAAATGATATGAACTGAAATCTCTCAAATGGCTCTAATTCGTCGTAAAATGACCGAATCGATGCAAATTGACTTGATTTTACTGATTTCGAAGCAATCGGATCGATTCACGAAATTCGAATTTTTTGTACTAAATGATATGAACTGAAATGTCTCAAATGGCTCTAATTCGTCTTTAAACGACTGAATCGATGCATAATTCGTCTTAAAACGACCGAATTGATGCATATTGACTTGATTTTACTGATTTCGAAGCAATCGGATCGATTCACGAAATTCGAATTTTTTGTACTAAATGATATGAACTGAAATCTCTCAAATGGCTCTAATTCGTCGTAAAACGACTGAATCGATGCATATTGACTTGATTTTCCTTATTTCGAAGCAATCGGATCGATTCACAAAATTCGAATTTTTAGTACTAAATGATATGAACTGAAATGTCTCAAATAGCTCTAATTCGTCTTAAAACGACCGGATTGATGCAAATTGACTCGATTTTACTGATTTCGAAGCAATCGGATCGATTCATGAAATTCAACCTAACCTAACCTAACCTAACCCAACAAACTCGATTCACGAAATTCGAATTTTTTGTACTAAATGATATGAACTGAAATCTCTCAAATGGCTCTAATTCGTCGTAAAACGACTGAATCGATGCATATTGACTTGATTTTCCTTATTTCGAAGCAATAGGATCGATTCACAAAATTCGAATTTTTAGAACTAAATGATATGAACTGAAATCTCTCAAATGGCTCTAATTCGTCGTAAAACGACTGAATCGATGCATATTGACTTGATTTTCCTTATTTCGAAGCAATCGGATCGATTCACGAAATTCGAATTTTTGTACTAAATGATATGAACTGAAATGTCTCAAATGGCTCTAATTCGTCTTAAAACGACCGAATCGATGCATATTGACATGATTTTACTGATTTCGAAGCAATCGGATCGATTCACGAAATTCGAATTTTTTGTACTAAATGATATGAACTGAAATGTCTTAAATAGCTCTAATTCGTCTTAAAATGACCGAATTGATGCAAATTGACTCGATTTTACTGATTTCGAAGCAATCGGATCGATTCATGAAATTCAACCTAACCTAACCTAACCTAACCCAACAAACTCGATTCACGAAATTCGAATTTTTTGTACTAAATGATATAAACTGAAATCTCTCAAATGGCTCTAATTCGTCGTAAAACGACTGAATCGATGCATATTGACTTGATTTTCCTTATTTCGAAGCAATCGGATCGATTCACAAAATTCGAATTTTTAGTACTAAATGATATGAACTGAAATGTCTCAAATAGCTCTAATTCGTCTTAAAACGACCGAATTGATGCAAATTGACTCGATTTTACTGGTTTCGAAGCAATCGGATCGATTCACGAAATTCAACCTAACCTAACACAACAAACTCTATTCACGAAATTCGAATTTTTTGTACTAAATGATATGAACTGAAATCTCTCAAATGGCTCTAATTCGTCTTAAAACGACTGAATCGATGCATATTGACTTGATTTTCCTTATATCGAAGCAATCGGATCGATTTACGAAATTCGAATTTTTTGTACTAAATGATATGAACTGAAATGTCTCAAATGGCTCTAATTCGTCTTAAAACGACTCAATCGATGCATATTGACTTGATTTTCCTTATATCGAAGCAATCGGATCGATTCACAAAATTCGAATTTTTTGTACTAAATGATATGAACTGAAATGGCTCTAATTCGTCTTAAAACGACCGAATCGATGCATATTGACATGATTTTACTGATTTCGAAGCAATCGGATCGATTCACGAAATTCGAATTTTTTGTACTAAATGATATGAACTGAAATGTCTTAAATAGCTCTAATTCGTCTTAAAACGACCGAATTGATGCAAATTGACTCGATTTTACTGATTTCGAAGCAATCGGATCGATTCATGAAATTCAACCTAACCTAACCTAACCTAACCCAACAAACTCGATTCACGAAATTCGAATTTTTTGTACTAAATGATATGAACTGAAATCTCTCAAATGGCTCTAATTCGTCGTAAAACGACTGAATCGATGCATATTGACATGATTTTACTGATTTCGAAGCAATCGGATCGATTCACGAAATTCGAATTTTTTGTACTAAATGATATGAACTGAAATGTCTTAAATAGCTCTAATTCGTCTTAAAACGACCGAATTGATGCAAATTGACTCGATTTTACTGATTTCGAAGCAATCGGATCGATTCACGAAATTCAACCTAACCTAACCTAACCTAACCCAACAAACTCTATTCACGAAATTCGAATTTTTTGTACTAAATGATATGAACTGAAATCTCTCAAATGGCTCTAATTCGTCGTAAAATGACCGAATCGATGCAAATTGACTTGATTTTACTGATTTCGAAGCAATCGGATCGATTCACGAAATTCGAATTTTTTGTACTAAATGATATGAACTGAAATGTCTCAAATAGCTCTAATTCGTCTTAAAACGACCGAATTGATGCAAATTGACTCAATTTTACTGGTTTCAAAGCAATCGGATCGATTCACGAAATTCAACCTAACCTAACCTAACCTAACCCAACAAACTCTATTCACGAAATTCGAATTTTTTGTACTAAATGATATGAACTGAAATCTCTCAAATGGCTCTAATTCGTCGTAAAATGACCGAATCGATGCAAATTGACTTGATTTTACTGATTTCGAAGCAATCGGATCGATTCACGAAATTCGAATTTTTTGTACTAAATGATATGAACTGAAATGTCTCAAATGGCTCTAATTCGTCTTTAAACGACTGAATCGATGCATATTGACTTGATTTTCCTTATTTCGAAGCAATCGGATCGATTCACAAAATTCGAATTTTTAGTACTAAATGATATGAACTGAAATGTCTCAAATGGCTCTAATTCGTCTTAAAACGACCGAATCGATGCATATTGACATGATTTTACTGATTTCGAAGCAATCGGATCGATTCACGAAATTCGAATTTTTTGTACTAAATGATATGAACTGAAATGTCTTAAATAGCTCTAATTCGTCTTAAAACGACTGAATTGATGCAAATTGACTCGATTTTACTGATTTCGAAGCAATCGGATCGATTCACGAAATTCAACCTAACCTAACCTAACCTAACCCAACAAACTCTATTCACGAAATTCGAATTTTTTGTACTAAATGATATGAACTGAAATCTCTCAAATGGCTCTAATTCGTCGTAAAACGACCGAATCGATGCATATTGACTTGATTTTACTGATTTCGAAGCAATCGGATCGATTCACGAAATTCGAATTTTTTGTACTAAATGATATAACTGAAATCTCTCAAATGGCTCTAATTCGTCTTAAAACGACTGAATCGATGCATATTGACTTGATTTTCCTTATATCGAAGCAATCGGATCGATTCACGAAATTCGAATTTTTTGTACAAAATGATATGAACTGAAATGTCTCAAATGGCTCTAATTCGTCTTAAAACGACCGTATCGATGCATATTGACATGATTTTACTGATTTCGAAGCAATCGGATCGATTCACGAAATTCGAATTTTTTGTACTAAATGATATGAACTGAAATGTCTTAAATAGCTCTAATTCGTCTTAAAACGACCAAATTGATGCAAATTGACTCGATTTTACTGATTTCGAAGCAATCGGATCGATTCATGAAATTCAACCTAACCTAACCTAACCTAACCCAACAAACTCGATTCACGAAATTCGAATTTTTTGTACTAAATTATATGAACTGAAATCTCTCAAATGGCTCTAATTCGTCGTAAAACGACTGAATCGATGCATATTGACTTGATTTTCCTTATTTCGAAGCAATCGGATCGATTCACAAATCTCGAATTTTTAGTACTAAATGATATGAACTGAAATGTCTCAAATAGCTCTAATTCGTCTTAAAACGACCGAATCGATGCATATTGACATGATTTTACTGATTTCGAAGCAATCGGATCGATTCACGAAATTCTAATTTTTTGTACTAAATGATATGAACTGAAATGTCTTAAATAGCTCTAATTCGTCTTAAAACGACCGAATTGATGAAAATTGACTCGATTTTACTGATTTCGAAGCAATCCGATCGATTCACGAAATTCAACCTAACCTAACCTAACCTAACCCAACAAACTCTATTCACGAAATTCGAATTTTTTGTACTAAATGATATGAACTGAAATCTCTCAAATGGCTCTAATTCGTCGTAAAACGACTGAATCGATGCATATTGACTTGATTTTCCTTATTCGAAGCAATCGGATCGATTCACAAAATTCGAATTTTTAGTACTAAATGATATGAACTGAAATGTCTCAAATAGCTCTAATTCGTCTTAAAACGACCGAATTGATGCAAATTGACTAGATTTTACTGGTTTCAAAGCAATCGGATCGATTCACGAAATTCAACCTAACCTAACCTAACCTAACCCAACAAACTCTATTCACGAAATTCGAATTTTTTGTACTAAATGATATGAACTGAAATCTCTCAAATGGCTCTAATTCGTCGTAAAATGACCGAATCGATGCAAATTGACTTGATTTTACTGATTTCTAAGCAATCGGATCGATTCACGAAATTCGAATTTTTTGTACTAAATGATATGAACTGAAATCCCTCAAATGGCTCTAATTCGTCGTAAAACGACTGAATCGATGCATATTGACTTGATTTTCCTTATTTCGAAGCAATCGGATCGATTCACAAAATTCGAATTTTTAGTACTAAATGATATGAACTGAAATGTCTCAAATGGCTCTAATTCGTCTTAAAACGACCGAATCGATGCATATTGACTTGATTTTCCTTATTTCGAAGCAATCGGATCGATTCACAAAATTCGAATTTTTAGTACTAAATGATATGAACTGAAATGTCTTAAATAGCTCTAATTGGTCTTAAAACGACCGAATTGATGCAAATTGACTCGATTTTACTGATTTCGAAGCAATCGGATCGATTCACGAAATTCAACCTAACCTAACCTAACCTAACCCAACAAACTCTATTCACGAAATTCGAATTTTTTGTACTAAATGATATGAACTGAAATCTCTCAAATGGCTCTAATTCGTCTTAAAACGACTGAATCGATGCATATTGACTTGATTTTCCTTATATCGAAGCAATCGGATCGATTCACGAAATTCGAATTTTTTGTACTAAATGATATGAACTGAAATGTCTCAAATGGCTCTAATTCGTCTTAAAACGACCAAATCGATGCATATTGACATGATTTTACTGATTTCGAAGCAATCGGATCGATTCACGAAATTCGAATTTTTTGTACTAAATGATATGAACTGAAATGTCTTAAATAGCTCTAATTCGTCTTAAAACGACCGAATTGATGCAAATTGACTCGATTTTACTGATTTCGAAGCAATCGGATCGATTCATGAAATTCAACCTAACCTAACCTAACCTAACCCAACAAACTCTATTCACGAAATTCGAATTTTTTGTACTAAATGATATGAACTGAAATCTCTCAAATGGCTCTAATTCGTCGTAAAATGACCGAATCGATGCAAATTGACTTGATTTTACTGATTTCGAAGCAATCGGATCGATTCACGAAATTCGAATTTTTTGTACTAAATGATATGAACTGAAATGTCTCAAATGGCTCTAATTCGTCTTTAAACGACTGAATCGATGCATAATTCGTCTTAAAACGACCGAATTGATGCATATTGGCTTGATTTTACTGATTTCGAAGCAATCGGATCGATTCACGAAATTCGAATTTTTTGTACTAAATGATATGAACTGAAATCTCTCAAATGGCTCTAATTCGTCGTAAAACGACTGATCGATGCATATTGACTTGATTTTCCTTATTTCGAAGCAATCGGATCGATTCACAAAATTCGAATTTTTAGTACTAAATGATATGAACTGAAATGTCTCAAATAGCTCTAATTCGTCTTAAAACGACCGGATTGATGCAAATTGACTCGATTTTACTGATTTCGAAGCAATCGGATCGATTCATGAAATTCAACCTAACCTAACCTAACCTAACCCAACAAACTCGATTCACGAAATTCGAATTTTTTGTACTAAATGATATGAACTGAAATCTCTCAAATGGCTCTAATTCGTCGTAAAACGACTGAATCGATGCATATTGACTTGATTTTCCTTATTTCGAAGCAATCGGATCGATTCACAAAATTCGAATTTTTAGTACTAAATGATATGAACTGAAATGTCTCAAATGGCTCTAATTCGTCGGTAAAACGACCGAATCGATGCATATTGACTTGATTTTACTGATTTCGAAGCAATCGGATCGATTCACGAAATTCGAATTTTTTGTACTAAATGATATGAACTGAAATGTCTCAAATGGCTCTAATTCGTCGTAAAACGACCGAATCGATGCATATTGACTTGATTTTACTGATTTCGAAGCAATCGGATCGATCACGAAATTCGAATTTTTAGTACTAAATGATATGAACTGAAATGTCTCAAATGGCTCTAATTCGTCTTAAAACGACCGAATCGATGCATATTGACTTGATTTTCCTTATTTCGAAGCAATCGGATCGATTCACAAAATTCGAATTTTTAGTACTAAATGATATGAACTGAAATGTCTCAAATGCTCTAATTCCTCTTAAAACGACCGAATCGATGCATATTGACATGATTATACTGATTTCGTAGCAATCGGATCGATTCACGAAATTCGAATTTTTTGTACTAAATGATATGAACTGAAATGTCTTAAATAGCTCTAATTCGTCTTAAAACGACCGAATTGATAGCAAATTGACTCGATTTTACTGATTTCGAAGCAATCGGATCGATTCACGAAATTCAACCTAACCTAACCTAACCTAACCCAACAAACTCTATTCACGAAATTCGAATTTTTTGTACTAAATGATATGAACTGAAATCTCTCAAATGGCTCTAATTCGTCTTAAAACGACTGAATCGATGCATATTGACTTGATTTTCCTTATATCGAAGCAATCGGATCGATTCACGAAATTCGAATTTTTTGTACTAAATGATATGAACTGAAATGTCTCAAATGGCTCTAATTCGTCTTAAAACGACCAAATCGATGCATATTGACATGATTTTACTGATTTCGAAGCAATCGGATCGATTCACGAAATTCGAATTTTTTGTACTAAATGATATGAACTGAAATGTCTTAAATAGCTCTAATTCGTCTTAAAACGACCGAATTGATGCAAATTGACTCGATTTTACTGATTTCGAAGCAATCGGATCGATTCATGAAATTCAACCTAACCTAACCTAACCTAACCCAACAAACTCTATTCACGAAATTCGAATTTTTTGTACTAAATGATATGAACTGAAATCTCTCAAATGGCTCTAATTCGTCGTAAAATGACCGAATCGATGCAAATTGACTTGATTTTACTGATTTCGAAGCAATCGGATCGATTCACGAAATTCGAATTTTTTGTACTAAATGATATGAACTGAAATGTCTCAAATGGCTCTAATTCGTCTTTAAACGACTGAATCGATGCATATTGACTTGATTTTCCTTATTTCGAAGCAATCGGATCGATTCACAAAATTCGAATTTTTAGTACTAAATGATATGAACTGAAATGTCTCAAATGGCTCTAATTCGTCTTAAAACGACCGAATTGATGCATATTGACTTGATTTTACTGATTTCGAGCAATCGGATCGATTCACGAAATTCGAATTTTTTGTACTAAATGATATGAACTGAAATCTCTCAAATGGCTCTAATTCGTCGTTAAAACGACTGAATCGATGCATATTGACTTGATTTTCCTTATTTCGAAGCAATCGAGATCGATTCACAAAATTCGAATTTTTAGTACTAAATGATATGAACTGAAATGTCTCAAATAGCTCTAATTCGTCTTAAACGACCGGATTGATGCAAATTGACTCGATTTTACTGATTTCGAAGCAATCGGATCGATTCATGAAATTCAACCTAACCTAACCTAACCCAACAAACTCGATTCACGAATTCGAATTTTTTGTACTAAATGATATGAACTGAAATCTCTCAAATGGCTCTAATTCGTCGTAAAACGACTGAATCGATGCATATTGACTTGATTTTCCTTATTTCGAAGCAATCGGATCGATTCACAAAATTCGAATTTTTAGTACTAAATGATATGAACTGAAATGTCTCAAATGGCTCTAATTCGTCGTAAAACGACCGAATCGATGCATATTGACTTGATTTTACTGAATTCGAAGCAATCGGATCGATTCACGAAATTCGAATTTTTTGTACTAAATGATATGAACTGAAATGTCTCAAATGGCTCTAATTCGTCGTAAAACGACCGAATCGATGCATATTGACTTGATTTTACTGATTTCGAAGCAATCGGATCGATTCACGAAATTCGAATTTTTTGTACTAAATGATATGAACAGAAATGTCTCAAATAGCTCTAATTCGTCTTAATACGACCGAATTGATGCAAATTAACTTGATTTGACTGGTTTCGAAGCAATCGGATCAATTCACGAAATTCAACCTAACCTAACCTAACCTAACCTAACCCAACAAACTCTATTCACGAAATTCGAATTTTTTGTACTAAATGATATGAACTGAAATCTCTCAAATGGCTCTAATCGTCTTAAAACGACTGAATCGATGCATATTGACTTGATTTTCCTTATATCGAAGCAATCGGATCGATTCACGAAATTCGAATTTTTTTGTACTAAATGATATGAACTGAAATGTCTCAAATGGCTCTAATTCGTCTTAAAAAACGACCGAATCGATGCATATTGACATGATTTTACTGATTTCGAAGCAATCGGATCGATTCACGAAATTCGAATTTTTTGTACTAAATGATATGAACTGAATGTCTTAAATAGCTCTAATTCGTCTTAAAACGACCGAATTGATGCAAATTGACTCGATTTTACTGATTTCGAAGCAATCGGATCGATTCATGAAATTCAACCTAACCTAACCTAACCTAACCCAACAAACTCGATTCACGAAATTAGAATTTTTTGTACTAAATGATATGAACTGAAATCTCTCAAATGGCTCTAATTCGTCGTAAAACGACTGAATCGATGCATATTGACTTGATTTTCCTTATTTCGAAGCAATCGGATCGATTCACAAAATTCGAATTTTTAGTACTAAATGATATGAACTGAAATGTCTCAAATAGCTCTAATTCGTCTTAAACGACCGAATTGATGCAAATTGACTCGACTTTACTGGTTTCGAAGCAATCGGATCGATTCACGAATTCAACCTAACCTACCTAACCTAACCTAACACAACAAACTCTATTCACGAAATTCGAATTTTTTGTACTAAATGATATGAACTGAAATCTCTCAAATGGCTCTAATTCGTCTTAAAACGACTGAATCGATGCATATTGACTTGATTTTCCTTATATCGAAGCAATCGGATCGATTCACGAAATTCGAATTTTTTGTACTAAATGATATGAACTGAAATGTCTCAAATGGCTCTAATTCGTCTTAAAACGACTCTCAATCGATGCATATTGACTTGATTTTCCTTATATCGAAGCAATCGGATCGATTCACGAAATTCGAATTTTTTGTACTAAATGATATGAACTGAAATCTCTCAAATGGCTCTAATTCGTCGTAAAATGACCGAATCGATGCAAATTGACTTGATTTTACTGATTTCGAAGCAATCGGATCGATTCACGAAATTCGAATTTTTTGTACTAAATGATATGAACTGAAATGTCTCAAATGGCTCTAATTCGTCTTTAAACGACTGAATCGATGCATAATTCGTCTTCAAACGACCGAATTGATGCATATTGGCTTGATTTTACTGATTTCGAAGCAATCGGATCGATTCACGAAATTCGAATTTTTTGTACTAAATGATATGAACTGAAATCTCTCAAATGGCTCTAATTCGTCGTAAAACGACTGAATCGATGCATATTGACTTGATTTTCCTTATTTCGAAGCAATCGGATCGATTCACAAAATTCGAATTTTTAGTACTAAATGATATGAACTGAAATGTCTCAAATAGCTCTAATTCGTCTTAAAACGACCGGATTGATGCAAATTGACTCGATTTTACTGATTTCGAAGCAATCGGATCGATTCATGAAATTCAACCTAACCTAACCTAACCTAACCCAACAAACTCGATTCACGAAATTCGAATTTTTTGTACTAAATGATATGAACTGAAATCTCTCAAATGGCTCTAATTCGTCGTAAAACGACTGAATCGATGCATATTGACTTGATTTTCCTTATTTCGAAGCAATCGGATCGATTCACAAAATTCGAATTTTTAGTACTTAAATGATATGAACTGAAATGTCTCAAATGGCTCTAATTCGTCGTAAAACGACCGAATCGATGCATATTGACTTGATTTTACTGATTTCGAAGCAATCGGATCGATTCACGAAATTCGAATTTTTTGTACTAAATGATATGAACTGAAATGTCTCAAATGGCTCTAATTCGTCGTAAAACGACCGAATCGATGCATATTGACTTGATTTTACTGATTTCGAAGCAATCGGATCGATTCACGAAATTCGAATTTTTAGTACTAAATGATATGAACTGAAATGTCTCAAATGGCTCTAATTCGTCTTAAAACGACCGAATCGATGCATATTGACTTGATTTTCCTTATTTCGAAGCAATCGGATCGATTCACAAAATTCGAATTTATAGTACTAAATGATATGAACTGAAATGTCTCAAATGGCTCTAATTCCTCTTAAAACGACCGAATCGATGCATATTGACATGATTTTACTGATTTCGTAGCAATCGGATCGATTCACGAAATTCGAATTTTTTGTACTAAATGATATGAACTGAAATGTCTTAAATAGCTCTAATTCGTCTTAAAACGACCGAATTGATGCAAATTGACTCGATTTTACTGATTTCGAAGCAATCGGATCGATTCACGAAATTCAACCTAACCTAACCTAACCTAACCCAACAAACTCTATTCACGAAATTCGAATTTTTTGTACTAAATGATATGAACTGAAATCTCTCAAATGGCTCTAATTCGTCTTAAAACGACTGAATCGATGCATATTGACTTGATTTTCCTTATATCGAAGCAATCGGATCGATTCACGAAATTCGAATTTTTTGTACTAAATGATATGAACTGAAATGTCTCAAATGGCTCTAATTCGTCTTAAAACGACCAAATCGATGCATATTGACATGATTTTACTGATTTCGAAGCAATCGGATCGATTCACGAAATTCGAATTTTTTGTACTAAATGATATGAACTGAAATGTCTTAAATAGCTCTAATTCGTCTTAAAACGACCGAATTGATGCAAATTGACTCGATTTTACTGATTTCGAAGCAATCGGATCGATTCATGAAATTCAACCTAACCTAACCTAACCTAACCCAACAAACTCTATTCACGAAATTCGAATTTTTTGTACTAAATGATATGAACTGAAATCTCTCAAATGGCTCTAATTCGTCGTAAAATGACCGAATCGATGCAAATTGACTTGATTTTACTGATTTCGAAGCAATCGGATCGATTCACGAAATTCGAATTTTTTGTACTAAATGATATGAACTGAAATGTCTCAAATGGCTCTAATTCGTCTTTAAACGACTGAATCGATGCATATTGACTTGATTTTCCTTATTTCGAAGCAATCGGATCGATTCACAAAATTCGAATTTTTAGTACTAAATGATATGAACTGAAATGTCTCAAATGGCTCTAATTCGTCTTAAAACGACCGAATTGATGCATATTGACTTGATTTTACTGATTTCGAAGCAATCGGATCGATTCACGAAATTCGAATTTTTTGTACTAAATGATATGAACTGAAATCTCTCAAATGGCTCTAATTCGTCGTAAAACGACTGAATCGATGCATATTGACTTGATTTTCCTTATTTCGAAGCAATCGGATCGATTCACAAAATTCGAATTTTTAGTACTAAATGATATGAACTGAAATGTCTCAAATAGCTCTAATTCGTCTTAAAACGACCGGATTGATGCAAATTGACTCGATTTTACTGATTTCGAAGCAATCGGATCGATTCATGAAATTCAACCTAACCTAACCTAACCCAACAAACTCGATTCACGAAATTCGAATTTTTTGTACTAAATGATATGAACTGAAATCTCTCAAATGGCTCTAATTCGTCGTAAAACGACTGAATCGATGCATATTGACTTGATTTTCCTTATTTCGAAGCAATCGGATCGATTCACAAAATTCGAATTTTTAGTACTAAATGATATGAACTGAAATCTCTCAAATGGCTCTAATTCGTCTTAAAACGACTGAATCGATGCATATTGACTTGATTTTCCTTATATCGAAGCAATCGGATCGATTCACGAAATTCGAATTTTTTGTACTAAATGATATGAACTGAAATGTCTCAAATGGCTCTAATTCGTCTTAAAACGACCAAATCGATGCATATTGACATGATTTTACTGATTTCGAAGCAATCGGATCGATTCACGAAATTCGAATTTTTTGTACTAAATGATATGAACTGAAATGTCTTAAATAGCTCTAATTCGTCTTAAAACGACCGAATTGATGCAAATTGACTCGATTTTACTGATTTCGAAGCAATCGGATCGATTCATGAAATTCAACCTAACCTAACCTAACCTAACCCAACAAACTCTATTCACGAAATTCGAATTTTTTGTACTAAATGATATGAACTGAAATCTCTCAAATGGCTCTAATTCGTCGTAAAATGACCGAATCGATGCAAATTGACTTGATTTTACTGATTTCGAAGCAATCGGATCGATTCACGAAATTCGAATTTTTTGTACTAAATGATATGAACTGAAATGTCTCAAATGGCTCTAATTCGTCTTTAAACGACTGAATCGATGCATAATTCGTCTTAAAACGACCGAATTGATGCATATTGACTTGATTTTACTGATTTCGAAGCAATCGGATCGATTCACGAAATTCGAATTTTTTGTACTAAATGATATGAACTGAAATCTCTCAAATGGCTCTAATTCGTCGTAAAACGACTGAATCGATGCATATTGACTTGATTTTCCTTATTTCGAAGCAATCGGATCGATTCACAAAATTCGAATTTTTAGTACTAAATGATATGAACTGAAATGTCTCAAATAGCTCTAATTCGTCTTAAAACGACCGGATTGATGCAAATTGACTCGATTTTACTGATTTCGAAGCAATCGGATCGATTCATGAAATTCAACCTAACCTAACCTAACCTAACCCAACAAACTCGATTCACGAAATTCGAATTTTTTGTACTAAATGATATGAACTGAAATCTCTCAAATGGCTCTAATTCGTCGTAAAACGACTGAATCGATGCATATTGACTTGATTTTCCTTATTTCGAAGCAATAGGATCGATTCACAAAATTCGAATTTTTAGAACTAAATGATATGAACTGAAATCTCTCAAATGGCTCTAATTCGTCGTAAAACGACTGAATCGATGCATATTGACTTGATTTTCCTTATTTCGAAGCAATCGGATCGATTCACGAAATTCGAATTTTTGTACTAAATGATATGAACTGAAATGTCTCAAATGGCTCTAATTCGTCTTAAAACGACCGAATCGATGCATATTGACATGATTTTACTGATTTCGAAGCAATCGGATCGATTCACGAAATTCGAATTTTTTGTACTAAATGATATGAACTGAAATGTCTTAAATAGCTCTAATTCGTCTTAAAATGACCGAATTGATGCAAATTGACTCGATTTTACTGATTTCGAAGCAATCGGATCGATTCATGAAATTCAACCTAACCTAACCTAACCTAACCCAACAAACTCGATTCACGAAATTCGAATTTTTTGTACTAAATGATATAAACTGAAATCTCTCAAATGGCTCTAATTCGTCGTAAAACGACTGAATCGATGCATATTGACTTGATTTTCCTTATTTCGAAGCAATCGGATCGATTCACAAAATTCGAATTTTTAGTACTAAATGATATGAACTGAAATGTCTCAAATAGCTCTAATTCGTCTTAAAACGACCGAATTGATGCAAATTGACTCGATTTTACTGGTTTCGAAGCAATCGGATCGATTCACGAAATTCAACCTAACCTAACACAACAAACTCTATTCACGAAATTCGAATTTTTTGTACTAAATGATATGAACTGAAATCTCTCAAATGGCTCTAATTCGTCTTAAAACGACTGAATCGATGCATATTGACTTGATTTTCCTTATATCGAAGCAATCGGATCGATTTACGAAATTCGAATTTTTTGTACTAAATGATATGAACTGAAATGTCTCAAATGGCTCTAATTCGTCTTAAAACGACTCAATCGATGCATATTGACTTGATTTTCCTTATATCGAAGCAATCGGATCGATTCACAAAATTCGAATTTTTTGTACTAAATGATATGAACTGAAATGGCTCTAATTCGTCTTAAAACGACCGAATCGATGCATATTGACATGATTTTACTGATTTCGAAGCAATCGGATCGATTCACGAAATTCGAATTTTTTGTACTAAATGATATGAACTGAAATGTCTTAAATAGCTCTAATTCGTCTTAAAACGACCGAATTGATGCAAATTGACTCGATTTTACTGATTTCGAAGCAATCGGATCGATTCATGAAATTCAACCTAACCTAACCTAACCTAACCCAACAAACTCGATTCACGAAATTCGAATTTTTTGTACTAAATGATATGAACTGAAATCTCTCAAATGGCTCTAATTCGTCGTAAAACGACTGAATCGATGCATATTGACATGATTTTACTGATTTCGAAGCAATCGGATCGATTCACGAAATTCGAATTTTTTGTACTAAATGATATGAACTGAAATGTCTTAAATAGCTCTAATTCGTCTTAAAACGACCGAATTGATGCAAATTGACTCGATTTTACTGATTTCGAAGCAATCGGATCGATTCACGAAATTCAACCTAACCTAACCTAACCTAACCCAACAAACTCTATTCACGAAATTCGAATTTTTTGTACTAAATGATATGAACTGAAATCTCTCAAATGGCTCTAATTCGTCGTAAAATGACCGAATCGATGCAAATTGACTTGATTTTACTGATTTCGAAGCAATCGGATCGATTCACGAAATTCGAATTTTTTGTACTAAATGATATGAACTGAAATGTCTCAAATAGCTCTAATTCGTCTTAAAACGACCGAATTGATGCAAATTGACTCAATTTTACTGGTTTCAAAGCAATCGGATCGATTCACGAAATTCAACCTAACCTAACCTAACCTAACCCAACAAACTCTATTCACGAAATTCGAATTTTTTGTACTAAATGATATGAACTGAAATCTCTCAAATGGCTCTAATTCGTCGTAAAATGACCGAATCGATGCAAATTGACTTGATTTTACTGATTTCGAAGCAATCGGATCGATTCACGAAATTCGAATTTTTTGTACTAAATGATATGAACTGAAATGTCTCAAATGGCTCTAATTCGTCTTTAAACGACTGAATCGATGCATATTGACTTGATTTTCCTTATTTCGAAGCAATCGGATCGATTCACAAAATTCGAATTTTTAGTACTAAATGATATGAACTGAAATGTCTCAAATGGCTCTAATTCGTCTTAAAACGACCGAATCGATGCATATTGACATGATTTTACTGATTTCGAAGCAATCGGATCGATTCACGAAATTCGAATTTTTTGTACTAAATGATATGAACTGAAATGTCTTAAATAGCTCTAATTCGTCTTAAAACGACTGAATTGATGCAAATTGACTCGATTTTACTGATTTCGAAGCAATCGGATCGATTCACGAAATTCAACCTAACCTAACCTAACCTAACCCAACAAACTCTATTCACGAAATTCGAATTTTTTGTACTAAATGATATGAACTGAAATCTCTCAAATGGCTCTAATTCGTCGTAAAACGACCGAATCGATGCATATTGACTTGATTTTACTGATTTCGAAGCAATCGGATCGATTCACGAAATTCGAATTTTTTGTACTAAATGATATAACTGAAATCTCTCAAATGGCTCTAATTCGTCTTAAAACGACTGAATCGATGCATATTGACTTGATTTTCCTTATATCGAAGCAATCGGATCGATTCACGAAATTCGAATTTTTTGTACAAAATGATATGAACTGAAATGTCTCAAATGGCTCTAATTCGTCTTAAAACGACCGTATCGATGCATATTGACATGATTTTACTGATTTCGAAGCAATCGGATCGATTCACGAAATTCGAATTTTTTGTACTAAATGATATGAACTGAAATGTCTTAAATAGCTCTAATTCGTCTTAAAACGACCAAATTGATGCAAATTGACTCGATTTTACTGATTTCGAAGCAATCGGATCGATTCATGAAATTCAACCTAACCTAACCTAACCTAACCCAACAAACTCGATTCACGAAATTCGAATTTTTTGTACTAAATTATATGAACTGAAATCTCTCAAATGGCTCTAATTCGTCGTAAAACGACTGAATCGATGCATATTGACTTGATTTTCCTTATTTCGAAGCAATCGGATCGATTCACAAATCTCGAATTTTTAGTACTAAATGATATGAACTGAAATGTCTCAAATAGCTCTAATTCGTCTTAAAACGACCGAATCGATGCATATTGACATGATTTTACTGATTTCGAAGCAATCGGATCGATTCACGAAATTCTAATTTTTTGTACTAAATGATATGAACTGAAATGTCTTAAATAGCTCTAATTCGTCTTAAAACGACCGAATTGATGAAAATTGACTCGATTTTACTGATTTCGAAGCAATCCGATCGATTCACGAAATTCAACCTAACCTAACCTAACCTAACCCAACAAACTCTATTCACGAAATTCGAATTTTTTGTACTAAATGATATGAACTGAAATCTCTCAAATGGCTCTAATTCGTCGTAAAACGACTGAATCGATGCATATTGACTTGATTTTCCTTATTTCGAAGCAATCGGATCGATTCACAAAATTCGAATTTTTAGTACTAAATGATATGAACTGAAATGTCTCAAATAGCTCTAATTCGTCTTAAAACGACCGAATTGATGCAAATTGACTAGATTTTACTGGTTTCAAAGCAATCGGATCGATTCACGAAATTCAACCTAACCTAACCTAACCTAACCCAACAAACTCTATTCACGAAATTCGAATTTTTTGTACTAAATGATATGAACTGAAATCTCTCAAATGGCTCTAATTCGTCGTAAAATGACCGAATCGATGCAAATTGACTTGATTTTACTGATTTCTAAGCAATCGGATCGATTCACGAAATTCGAATTTTTTGTACTAAATGATATGAACTGAAATCCCTCAAATGGCTCTAATTCGTCGTAAAACGACTGAATCGATGCATATTGACTTGATTTTCCTTATTTCGAAGCAATCGGATCGATTCACAAAATTCGAATTTTTAGTACTAAATGATATGAACTGAAATGTCTCAAATGGCTCTAATTCGTCTTAAAACGACCGAATCGATGCATATTGACTTGATTTTCCTTATTTCGAAGCAATCGGATCGATTCACAAAATTCGAATTTTTAGTACTAAATGATATGAACTGAAATGTCTTAAATAGCTCTAATTGGTCTTAAAACGACCGAATCGATGCATATTGACATGATTTTACTGATTTCGTAGCAATCGGATCGATTCACGAAATTCGAATTTTTTGTACTAAATGATATGAACTGAAATGTCTTAAATAGCTCTAATTCGTCTTAAAACGACCGAATTGATGCAAATTGACTCGATTTTACTGATTTCGAAGCAATCGGATCGATTCACGAAATTCAACCTAACCTAACCTAACCTAACCCAACAAACTCTATTCACGAAATTCGAATTTTTTGTACTAAATGATATGAACTGAAATCTCACAAATGGCTCTAATTCGTCTTAAAACGACTGAATCGATGCATATTGACTTGATTTTCCTTATATCGAAGCAATCGGATCGATTCACGAAATTCGAATTTTTTGTACTAAATGATATGAACTGAAATGTCTCAAATGGCTCTAATTTGTCTTAAAACGACCAAATCGATGCATATTGACATGATTTTACTGATTTCGAAGCAATCGGATCGATTCACGAAATTCGAATTTTTTGTACTAAATGATATGAACTGAAATGTCTTAAATAGCTCTAATTCGTCTTAAAACGACCGAATTGATGCAAATTGACTCGATTTTACTGATTTCGAAGCAATCGGATCGATTCATGAAATTCAACCTAACCTAACCTACCTAACCCAACAAACTCTATACACGAAATTCGAATTTTTTGTACTAAATGATATGAACTGAAATCTCTCAAATGGCTCTAATTCGTCGTAAAATAACCGAATCGATGCAAATTGACTTGATTTTACTGATTTCGAAGCAATCGGATCGATTCACGAAATTCGAATTTTTTGTACTAAATGATATGAACTGAAATGTCTCAAATGGCTCTAATTCGTCTTTAAACGACTGAATCGATGCATATTGACTTGATTTTCCTTATTTCGAAGCAATCGGATCGATTCACAAAATTCGAATTTTTAGTACTAAATGATATGAACTGAAATGTCTCAAATGGCTCTAATTCGTCTTAAAACGACCGAATTGATGCATATTGACTTGATTTTACTGACTTCGAAGCAATCGGATCGATTCACGAAATTCGAATTTTTTGTACTAAATGATATGAACTGAAATCTCTCAAATGGCTCTATTCGTCGTAAACGACTGAATCGATGCATATTGACTTGATTTTCCTTATTTCGAAGCAATCGGATCGATTCACAAAATTCGAATTTTTAGTACTAAATGATATGAACTGAAATGTCTCAAATAGCTCTAATTCGTCTTAAAACGACCGGATTGATGCAAATTGACTCGATTTTACTGATTTCGAAGCAATCGGATCGATTCATGAAATTCAACCTAACCTAACCTAACCTAACCCAACAAACTCGATTCACGAAATTCGAATTTTTTGTACTAAATGATATGAACTGAAATCTCTCAAATGGCTCTAATTCGTCGTAAAACGACTGAATCGATGCATATTGACTTGATTTTCCTTACTTCGAAGCAATCGGATCGATTCACAAAATTCGAATTTTTAGTACTAAATGATATGAACTGAAATGTCTCAAATGGCTCTAATTCGTCGTAAAACGACCGAATCGATGCATATTGACTTGATTTTACTGATTTCGAAGCAATCGGATCGATTCACGAAATTCGAATTTTTTGTACTAAATGATATGAACTGAAATGTCTCAAATGGCTCTAATTCGTCGTAAAACGACCGAATCGATGCATATTGACTTGATTTTACTGATTTCGAAGCAATCGGATCGATTCACGAAATTCGAATTTTTTGTACTAAATGATATGAACTGAAATGTCTCAAATAGCTCTAATTCGTCTTAATACGACCGAATTGATGCAAATTAACTCGATTTGACTGGTTTCGAAGCAATCGGATCAATTCACGAAATTCAACCTAACCTAACCTAACCTAACCCAACAAACTCTATTCACGAAATTCGAATTTTTTGTACTAAATGATATGAACTGAAATCTCTCAAATGGCTCTAATTCGTCTTAAAACGACTGAATCGATGCATATTGACTTGATTTTCCTTATATCGAAGCAATCGGATCGATTCACGAAATTCGAATTTTTTGTACTAAATGATATGAACTGAAATGTCTCATATGGCTCTAATTCGTCTTAAAACGACCGAATCGATGCATATTGACATGATTTTACTGATTTCGAAGCAATCGGATCGATTCACGAAATTCGAATTTTTTGTACTAAATGATATGAACTGAAATGTCTTAAATAGCTCTAATTCGTCTTAAAACGACCGAATTGATGCAAATTGACTCGATTTTACTGATTTCAAAGCAATCGGATCGATTCATGAAATTCAACCTAACCTAACCTAACCTAACCCAACAAACTCGATTCACGAAATTAGAATTTTTTGTACTAAATGATATGAACTGAAATCTCTCAAATGGCTCTAATTCGTCGTAAAACGACTGAATCGATGCATATTGACTTGATTTTCCTTATTTCGAAGCAATCGGATCGATTCACAAAATTCGAATTTTTAGTACTAAATGATATGAACTGAAATGTCTCAAATAGATCTAATTCGTCTTAAAACGACCGAATTGATGCAAATTGACTCGATTTTACTGGTTTCGAAGCAATCGGATCGATTCACGAAATTCAACCTAACCTAACCTAACCTAACCTAACCTAACACAACAAACTCTATTCACGAAATTCGAATTTTTTGTACTAAATGATATGAACTGAAATCTCTCAAATGGCTCTAATTCGTCTTAAAACGACTGAATCGATGCATATTGACTTGATTTTCCTTATATCGAAGCAATCGGATCGATTCACGAAATTCGAATTTTTTGTACTAAATGATATGAACTGAAATGTCTCAAATGGCTCTAATTCGTCTTAAAACGACTCAATCGATGCATATTGACTTGATTTTCCTTATATCGAAGCAATCGGATCGATTCACGAAATTCGAATTTTTTGTACTAAATGTTATGAACTGAAATGTCTCAAATGGCTCTAATTCGTCTTAAAACGACCGAATCGATGCATATTGACATGATTTTACTGATTTCGAAGCAATCGGATCGATTCACGAAATTCGAATTTTTGTACTAAATGATATGAACTGAAATGTCTTAAATAGCTCTAATTCGTCTTAAAACGACCGAATTGATGCAAATTGACTCGATTTTACTGATTTCGAAGCAATCGGATCGATTCATGAAATTCAACCTAACCTAACCTAACCCAACAAACTCGATTCACGAAATTCGAATTTTTTGTACTAAATGATATGAACTGAAATCTCTCAAATGGCTCTAATTCGTCGTGAAAAGGCCGAATCGTTGCATATTGACATGATTTTACTGATTTCGAAGCAATCGGATCGATTCACGAAATTCGAATTTTTTGTACTAAATGATATGAACTGAAATGTTTTAAATAGCTCTAATTCGTCTTAAAACGACCGAATTGATGCAAATTGACTCGATTTTACTGATTTCGAAGCAATCGGATCGATTCACGAAATTCAACCTAACCTAACCTAACCTAACCCAACAAACTCGATTCACGAAATTCGAATTTTTTGTACTAAATGATATGAACTGAAATCTCTCAAATGGCTCTAATTCGTCGTAAAATGACCGAATCGATGCAAATTGACTTGATTTTACTGATTTCGAAGCAATCGGATCGATTCACAAAATTCGAATTTTTAGTACTAAATGATATGAACTGAAATGTCTCAAATAGCTCTAATTCGTCTTAAAACGACCGAATTGATGCAAATTGACTAGATTTTACTGGTTTCAAAGCAATCGGATCGATTCACGAAATTCAACCTAACCTAACCTAACCTAACCCAACAAACTCTATTCACGAAATTCGAATTTTTTGTACTAAATGATATGAACTGAAATCTCTCAAATGGCTCTAATTCGTCGTAAAATGACCGAATCGATGCAAATTGACTTGATTTTACTGATTTCGAAGCAATCGGATCGATTCACGAAATTCGAATTTTTTGTACTAAATAATATGAACTGAAATCTCTCAAATGGCTCTAATTCGTCGTAAAACGACTGAATCGATGCATATTGACTTGATTTTCCTTATTTCGAAGCAATCGGATCGATTCACAAAATTCGAATTTTTAGTACTAAATGATATGAACTGAAATGTCTCAAATGGCTCTAATTCGTCTTAAAACGACCGAATCGATGCATATTGACTTGATTTTCCTTATTTCGAAGCAATCGGATCGATTCACAAAATTCGAATTTTTGTACTAAATGATATGAACTGAAATGTCTTAAATAGCTCTAATTCGTCTTAAAACGACTGAATTGATGCAAATTGACTCGATTTTACTGATTTCGAAGCAATCGGATAGATTCACGAAATTCGAATTTTTTGTACTAAATGATATGAACTGAAATGTCTTAAATAGCTCTAATTCGTCTTAAAACGACCGAATTGATGCAAATTGACTCGATTTTACTGATTTCGAAGCAATCGGATCGATTCACGAAATTCAACCTAACCTAACCTAACCTAACCCAACAAACTCTATTCACGAAATTCGAATTTTTTGTACTAAATGATATAAACTGAAATCTCTCAAATGGCTCTAATTCGTCTTAAAACGACTGAATCGATGCATATTGACTTGATTTTCCTTATATCGAAGCAATCGGATCGATTCACGAAATTCGAATTTTTTGTACTAAATGATATGAACTGAAATGTCTCAAATGGCTCTAATTCGTCTTAAAACGACCGAATCGATGCATATTGACATGATTTTACTGATTTCGAAGCAATCGGATCGATTCACGAAATTCGAATTTTTTGTACTAAATGATATGAACTGAAATGTCTTAAATAGCTCTAATTCGTCTTAAAACGACCGAATTGATGCAAATTGACTCGATTTTACTGATTTCGAAGCAATCGGATCGATTCATGAAATTCAACCTAACCTAACCTAACCTAACCCAACAAACTCTATTCACGAAATTCGAATTTTTTGTACTAAATGTTATGAACTGAAATCTCTCAAATGGCTCTAATTCGTCGTAAAATGACCGAATCGATGCAAATTGACTTGATTTTACTGATTTCGAAGCAATCGGATCGATTCACGAAATTCGAATTTTTTGTACTAAATGATATGAACTGAAATGTCTCAAATGGCTCTAATTCGTCTTTAAACGACTGAATCGATGCATATTGACTTGATTTTCCTTATTTCGAAGCAATCGGATCGATTCACAAAATTCGAATTTTTAGTACTAAATGATATGAACTGAAATGTCTCAAATGGCTCTAATTCGTCTTAAAACGACCGAATCGATGCATATTGACTTGATTTTACTGATTTCGAAGCAATCGGATCGATTCACGAAATTCGAATTTTTTGTACTAAATGATATGAACTGAAATCTCTCAAATGGCTCTAATTCGTCGTAAAACGACTGAATCGATGCATATTGACTTGATTTTCCTTATTTCGAAGCAATCGGATCGATTCATAAAATTCGAATTTTTAGTACTAAATGATATGAACTAAAATGTCTCAAATAGCTCTAATTCGTCTTAAAACGACCGAATCGATGCATATTGACATGATTTTACTGATTTCGAAGCAATCGGATCGATTCACGAAATTCGAATTTTTTGTACTAAATGATATGAACTGAAATGTCTTAAATAGCTCTAATTCGTCTTAAAACGACCGAATTGATGCAAATTGACTCGATTTTACTGATTTCGAAGCAATCGGATCGATTCACGAAATTCAACCTAACCTAACCTATACTAACCCAACAAACTCTATTCACGAAATTCGAATTTTTTGTACTAAATGATATGAACTGAAATCTCTCAAATGGCTCTTGTTCGTCGTAAAACGACTGAATCGATGCATATTGACTTGATTTTCCTTATTTCGAAGCAATCGGATCGATTCACAAAATTCGAATTTTTAGTACTAAATGATATGAACTGAAATGTCTCAAATAGCTCTAATTCGTCTTAAAACGACCGAATTGATGCAAATTGACTAGATTTTACTGGTTTCAAAGCAATCGGATCGATTCACGAAATTCAACCTAACCTAACCTAACCTAACCCAACAAACTCTATTCACGAAATTCGAATTTTTTGTACTAAATGATATGAACTGAAATCTCTCAAATGGCTCTAATTCGTCGTAAAATGACCGAATCGATGCAAATTGACTTGATTTTACTGATTTCGAAGCAATCGGATCGATTCACGAAATTGGAATTTTTTGTACTAAATGATATGAACTGAAATCTCTCAAATGGCTCTAATTCGTCGTAAAACGACTGAATCGATGCATATTGACTTGATTTTCCTTATTTCGAAGCAATCGGATCGATTCACAAAATTCGAATTTTTAGTACTAAATGATATGAACTGAAATGTCTCAAATGGCTCTAATTCGTCTTAAAACGACCGAATCGATGCATATTGACATGATTTTACTGATTTCGAAGCAATCGGATCGATTCACGAAATTCGAATTTTTTGTACTAAATGATATGAACTGAAATGTCTTAAATAGCTCTAATTCGTCTTAAAACGACCGAATTGATGCAAATTGACTCGATTTTACTGATTTCGAAGCAATCGGATCGATTCATGAAATTCAACCTAACCTAACCTAACCTAACCCAAGAAACTCGATTCACGAAATTCGAATTTTTTGTACTAAATGATATGAACTGAAATCTCTCAAATGGCTCTAATTCGTCGTAAAACGACTGAATCGATGCATATTGACTTGATTTTCCTTATTTCGAAGCAATCGGATCGATTCACAAAATTCGAATTTTTAGTACTAAATGATATGAACTGAAATGTCTCAAATAGCTCTAATTCGTCTTAAAACGACCGAATTGATGCAAATTGACTCGATTTTACTGGTTTCGAAGCAATCGGATCGATTCACGAAATTCAACCTAACCTAACCTAACCTAACCCAACAAACTCGATTCACGAAATTCGAATTTTTTGTACTAAATGATATGAACTGAAATCTCTCAAATGGCTCTAATTCGTCTTAAAACGACTGAATCGATGCATATTGACTTGATTTTCCTTATATCGAAGCAATCGGATCGATTCACGAAATTCGAATTTTTTGTACTAAATGATATGAACTGAAATGTCTCAAATGGCTCTAATTCGTCTTAAAACGACCGAATCGATGCATATTGACATGATTTTACTGATTTCGAAGCAATCGGATCGATTCACGAAATTCGAATTTTTTGTACTAAATGATATGAACTGAAATGTCTTAAATAGCTCTAATTCGTCTTAAAACGACCGAATTGATGCAAATTGACTCGATTTTACTGATTTCGAAGCAATCGGATCGATTCATGAAATTCAACCTTACTAACCTAACCTAACCCAACAAACTCGATTCACGAAATTCGAATTTTTTGTACTAAATGATATGTACTTGAGTATAAATTATTCGTAAATAATTGTTAACGTGTCAATGTAATTATTAAAAATATATGTATCCATTTTAAAGTGTTAACATTTCTTAGGTCAGGTTTATTTCTCCAACGCAGCCCGATTCAATTGCAATCAGTAATTTTTGTCAGTACCTTTGTTTCTGCTCCTGGTTAGAAAATACAGCAGTTAACTTTTGCATCTTGTTCTGCATTTATAGATATATGGCCAGCAAATATAAACATGTACATTATCATAATTCATATGTTATAAGATGTAGCCGCCATATAATAATAGTTCGCTGTCCTATTATTTATATTACACTGTACTCAAATTACTCGACTGAGCTTATTATTTAATTAATAAAATAATTTTAATTAATAATTTACTTATATTAAAAAGTAGGTAGGTACACAAAAAAAAAACAAAGTAATCACAAGAGCAAAATTTATTAATAATAAAATACATCAAATAAAATAATCTCACAGCAATACTCAAATATAAAGGAATATAATATAATATATAAAAAAATACAAATATAACGAAAATATAGAACACAAAATTGCTTGACGTTCAAGAAAAATTTGTTTTTATGATGTTTTTTCAACAGGCAGCAGTTGGTACCTGTATGTCCGGTTAAAACGTCTAGTTTCATGGTCTAACCGGAGAAAGAGACCGTTCAGTAAAATTCTATCTCTTTCTGGTTACTTCTTTCACACTCTCCGTGTTACTAAATGGACATTCTTTAAATTTTTGGTACATTCCACCGGAAATTCCACAAATCAACCAATCAAAACACTGGTTAGTGACCGGTAACCGGTTACTTTCTGAATGCTCCCCATGACTCCAGGGGGGCTATTACGGTTCTCGCGCGGATTTACTCACATTCTCACATTTTCATCTCACGTGACTTTAGTCACCCGATTACGGAACTCTCGAGTGAAAATGTGAGGTAACTAGGCACTTTCGGAAAATGAATCTCACATTTTCACATTTATATGTCATTTTCACGAATATTGACGCCATTTTTATTGGAATCTCACATTTTGTTATGTCAAACTAACCTTAAATTATTTCATTAATGTGATAAAAAACCAAGGTATATATTATATACCTTGATAAAAAACGACTTAATTTTACTAAAAGATAATAGGGTACATTATCAGAATTAATAAAAGAATATAGTGCTACTATAAAATGTAAAAGAAATATTTGGGTTAGTAAAAATAAATTTTGATTACACGTTGACGTTATTTTTAAATTTTGAAAACATTTAAACATGAAATTAGTTTTTTAAAAATTATTAATGCTAATACAAGACAGCGTCAACACATATTTTAAAAACACTCGTTATAATTACAGATAATATCACACATCAAATAGCATCAAATACAATATACACATAATACGTTATTTATTTTTGATTGTTTACAATTTTTTCAACAAACAAATCTTTTTAAATACATGATAATAAATCAATTAATATATAGGCAAATTGTACAATTCTTCCTTGGTTCATTCATTTCATTTTTGGATGATTTAAAACTGAATATTGTTGTGATTTATAAACCGTTACTTCATCTGTCAGTTAAACTTGAAATTATTTATTTTTTCATTACTAAACTGTACAAACTAACCTTTTATTCAATTTCTCACGAGGAGAAAACTTTACGGACTCCTTATCAAAAAAAATTCATTTATTTAACGCGTTTTATGATTTTAAAAAACATTTAAAATTTAATAAACGCTCGCGCGCATGCGCACATCGGTTCTCGACACATAATTTTGTGTCGAGTTAACTCACGCTGATAATCTCACATTTTCACCTAGCGACATTCACCGTAATCAGTGGCGGCGTAAGGGGGGGGCGGTGGTGGCGGCCCGCCCCGGGTGCCAAGCTCCAAGGGGTGACAAATTATTCTTTAAATACTCTGGAAAGTATGTATAACATGTCATTAAGATCATAAATAACAATAAAAATATTGAATTGACAACAAAAAAATAAAAATAAAATGAAGGACAACACTTTTTTTCTAGAAGGGGGTGCAAAAAACCAGAAAAATGAAATTAATATTGAGTTGAGAACGAAAAAAAAGACAGCACTTTTTTCTAGAAGGGGGTGCAAAAAACCAGAAAACTGATATTAATATTGAGTTGAGAACGAAAAAAAGAGGGGGGGGGGTGAAAAAAAAACCGCCCCGGGTACCAATCTACCTTACGCCGCCACTGACCGTAATAGAGTAGGCTACTCACTTTCGTCATTTTCACTCGATTTGAGAACCGTAATAGCCCCCGAGAACCGTAGTGCGCATGCGCGTGAGCGTTTATTAAAATTTAATTGTTTATTAAAATCATAAAACACGTTAAATACATGAAACTAATTTGATAAGGAGTCTGCAAAGGTTTTTCCTCGTTAGAAATCGAATAAAATGTTGGTTTGTACAGTTTAGTAATGAAAAAATAAATAATCTCAAGTTTAACTGACAGATGAACTAACGGTTTATAAATCACAACAATATTCAGTTTTAAATCATCCAAAAATAAAATGAATGGACAGTAAATACCAAGGAAGAATTTTACAATTTGCCTATGCATTAATTGATTTATTATCATGTATTTAAAAGATTTGTTTGTTGAAAAAAATGTAAACAATCAAAAATAAATAACGTACTTATGCGTATTGTATTTGATGTGTGATATTATCTGTAATTATAACGAGTGTTTTTAAAATATGTGTTGACGCTGTCTTGTATTATCATTATTAATTTTTTAAAAACTAATTTCATGTTTAAATGTTTTCAAAATTTAAAAATAACGTCAACGTGTAATCAAAATTTATTTTTACTAACCCAAATGACCCAAATATTTCTTTTACATTTTATAGTAGCACTATATTCTTTTATTAATTCTAATAATGTACCCTATTATCTTTTAGTAAAATTAAGTCGTTTTTTATCACATTAATGAAATAATTTAAGGTTAGTTTGACATAACAAAATGTGAGATTCCAATCAAAATGGCGTCAATATTCGTGAAAATGACATATAAATGTGAAAATGTGAGATTCATTTTCCGAAAGTGCCTAGTTACCTCACATTTTCACTCGAGAGTTCCGTAATCGGGTGACTAAAGTCACGTGAGATGAAAATGTGAGAAGTGAGAAAATCCGCACGAGAACCGTAATAGCCCCCCTGATAATACTTCATGCTCCTAAGTAGTACTAAGTACACTCAGCGCTTGATTTACCGGCAACTTGATTTACCGGCGGGCCAAACGCGCGATTTACCAAATCGAGTGAAAATGACGAAAGTGAGTAGCCTACTCTATTACGGTGAATCTCACTAGGTGAAAATGTGAGATTATCCGCGTGAGTTTACTCGACACAAAATTATGTGTCGAGAACCGTTGTGCGCATGCGCGCGAGCGTTTATTAAAATTTAAATGTTTATTAAAATCATAAAATGCGTTAAATAAATGAAATTTTTTTGATAAGGAGTCCGTAAAGTTTTCTTCTCGTGAGAAATTGAATAAAAGGTTAGTTTGTACAGTTTAGTAATGAAAAAATAAATAATCTTTAACTGACAGATGAAATAACGGTTTATAAATCACAACAATATTCAGTTTTAAATCATCCAAAAATAAAATGAATGAACAGACAGTAAATACCAAGGAAGAATTTTACAATTTGCCTATGTATTAATTGATTTATTATCATGTATTTAAAAGATTTGTTTGTTGAAAAAATTGTAAACAATCAAAAATAAATAACGTATGATGTGTATTGTATTTGATGCTATTTGCTATTTGATGTGTGATATTGTCTGTAATTATAACGAGTGTCTTTAAAATATGTGTACATTATAATACTGTGTATTTTAACTATTGACGCTGTCTTGTAATACCATTATTAATTTTTTTAAAACTAATTTCATGTTTAAATGTTTTCAAAATTTAAAAATACGGTCAATGTGTAATCAAAATTTATTTTTACTAGCCCAAATATTTCTTTTACATTCTATAGCAGCACTATATTCTTTAATTAATTCTAATAATGTACCATATTCTCTTTTACTAAAATTAACTCGTTTTTTATCACATTAATGTAATAATTTAAGGTTAATTTTTAGTTTGACATAACGAAATATGAGATTTTAATAAAAATGGCGTCAACATTCGTGAAAATGTGAGATTCATTTTCCGAAAGTGCCTAGTTACTTCACATTTTCACTCGAGAGTTCCGTAATCGGGTGTCTAAAGTCACGTGAGATGAAAATGTGAGAAGTGAGAAAATCCGCACGAGAACCGTAATAGCCCCCCTCCAATCCCCTCCATAATACTACCGTCAACTACCACCACGGGGGTTCAACGGGTTCAACTCTTGGTTAAAATATTTTGACAAGCTACTTGTGCTGCCGTCTAGTAGCTATCTAAAGAAACTCTAATATTCGAAGCGCGAAATTTAAATATATTTTCATTTCAAATATATATTTAATATAATTTAACAGTTTAGATTCTTTAGATGTAAAATATTGCAACTTCAATAAAATATATCACCACACAAGATATAATTTATTGAAATTACAATATTTTGCATCTAAACTGCAAATCTGTAATGAAAATATTTAAAATAAAACATAAAATATTTTTACAAGTATTTATTAAATATCTTTAAAATTAACATGCAAACATATAATTTATAAAAATAGAATATTTGAAAAAAATAATTATTTTTTATTAATTGCAAGATTTACTATATAAAATACCAATTGTATAGTTGTTTATTAGGTATTTAATTTAATAACTCATTAAACTTATTTTAAAATAATCATTTAAGTAGGTATATCATTATCACCATGCCAAAGTCACGAATCTGCATTTTTAGTTTTGAAAAATTGATTTTAAAGTTGTGATACGCTGGGAAAAATCGTATTATGACCGAGATGTTTGTTATAAACTGACTTCGATTTTTTGATTTTTCAGGAAACATAAAACAGTGGATTATACATTTCATACTTTACAGAAAGATTTAGCAAAGTCAGTTAGGCGCATGCGACAGCATTCCGAAATAAATGCATCACTTGGCATAAAAATTAAAAATAAAAAAAATGCAGATTCCGAGCTTGGTTAGTGCAGCGAACAATATTGTTATCAATTTACTATTGTGTTGCATAACCTATGATCACACTCAGTGCCGGATTTAGACTATGTGATGCACTAATTATCTCAAGTCCCTTATCTTTTATCAATAATTTCTCTTTTTATTCAGATGACCTTTTTTTGGTCATTCACCCGTTATTTTTTTATTAAATTTATTAGTCAGTCTGATGGTGCCCTCTGGGATCAGATGCCCTAAGCAATTGCTTACTTTGCTTATTGGTAAATCCGGCACTGATCACACTGCTCGTAAATACAGTATTATGCTACTTAAAGAATACTCCTCTAATAAGCAGGTGTGACCGCAGCTGATATCTCAAGTTTTTGTGGTACAAGATTTTTGTTGCTTGTTACATTGACAAGCACGTTTTAATTTTCTTATGAAAACTATAATGTTCAAACTTCCTATGAAAACTGGAACGTTTTAAATTTGCGGCTAATTATCATAAGTATTAGTTTTTGCATTGAAAAATAAAATATGTTACTTTTTGTGAGAAAAAAAATGAGAAACAAAAATATGCTATTCTTTATAACAAGCGTCAATATATGTGCACTGTGCATATAATAGGTCTTGCTTTTGGAGTTTTCTCAGAATTCTTGTTGTCCGATATAGTATTCTGTTAAATTCCAAAGTTAATGGCTGTCCTGCAATAAAAAACATAAGTGCATCGTTAAAATTGTGATATTATACATTTTATAAGAATATGTGTATATATGAGATATTGTTATAATAATTACCTGTTTTGATTTTAATTTTGATTGCACATAATCCTTACTCATTTGCTTTACATCTCTATATGGTGTGACCAACAGACACAAATCTTAGCAAAACGAGTGACAATAATTAGTCAATTAGATACAACATTTGTCTCTTTGAAGATTTTCCCCTGCTGCTTAAATCTGTCGAACAAGTATCTACTTCAGATTGTACAATGAACATCACAGTTAACATCCACTTTTAAAGTTTGGATCACAGAATAATAGGTTTGGATCTAGATGTTGTGTAAAGCCTTTTTCTTGATGTAAATTGTAATAATATCCTCAAAAGTAACTGCTTGATTCACCGTGACTTAAAGTTGTAACCAGCAGGCTTTAAAAAAAGAAATCGAAGGTATAAATATAATATCCACAGAATATACATATTTAAAAATTGTAAGTATGTATATGTAAATTTATATTTTTTATTAAATAACATTAATTTTGTTGTATATTTTACGTCAATACTATAATATAGGTTCATTAGGTACATATATGTATAATATTTGTGTATGTACATTATTGTACATGTATACTCTAATTCTTTTTAACGTATTCTAATTAATTATCATATCTCTCTTCTTCTCAGAAAAGTTCTTTTTGATTTTAATTTGTCGCTTTTTTCACATTATTATGTACATTCATAATAAAATAGCGATTAATTTTCAATAAAACTAATAACTTAATAAATAAATTCAATATTCAAACTTACATTTTAGATTATAGATCCATATTTTTAAGAACAAAGGCATACATTTAAAATGTATAACATTTCGTTCTTGACGAGATTTCATACTTTTAGCACTTTATTTATAATTATACTATATGTACAATGACTTACATTATCAGACATTTTAAAGTAATACCCAAACTCGAAATCAAAATGTGAATTTAACTTTTTTTTAACTTTCTTGTCAACGTTTGTCACAGAAGCCATCTCGGCCATTTTTTCAACAAATTCATAATTCGTAAATTTTCGGAACGTTCCGGACGATTACGAACACTGGTGCTGCACTTCTTAGCTATCTAAAGAATTAAATGACATTTTACATTAGGAAAAATTTCTTCATTCTCAGTCGGTAAGAGTTGGACACCCGTGACTACCACGATTTGTATTTCTGCGCGAAGTTTAAATTCACCAATCAACGTTAAGGTCGGCACGGTGGTGGGGGCCCCTCTCAACGCTGTCAATTGAAGCGGTTCAATTACCAACAACGTTGGTAAATCAAGCGATGAGTGTATACCTTCATGCCATAGATAAATAAATACTTTACATAACCTTAATTTATTTTGTTTGACGTGTTTTTCATTAATTACATATTCTGATTATTTATTACTCACAAATAATAAATATGACATATTTAAAAGAATGGGATGAATTTGAGAGAGCAGCTGAGAGATTATATTTGGAAAATCCTAATCTAATTAGGTATTCAATGAAATATCGACATTGTAAAAATATGTTGTTTTTAAAAATGACAAATGATGTTATTGTAAGTTTCAATAAAAAATTATTTAGTAGATATAAGTATACCATATTTTAATACGTTTATTTTGTTATAAAATAGTATAATGTATAAATATGGGTTATTTATCGTTTTAGCGCCCAAAATTATTTTTAAGTCTCATGTCTGGTATTATAAAGGACCTAGCATATTTGCAAACTTGCTAACACTCAGATGAGGTACCAAACTTATATGACAGTTCTCTTTGAGTTTTTTGATGACTTTGACATATTTTGCGCAAGCGTTGTATGTAAACACCAACGGTATTAATACAGTTGTGCTATTATGAAAATTATTTTATACGGTCAGTCGCCAACTGTGTTACAATACGTTGAAGTGTCACTGCTCTAAATTCCATAATTAATCCATAGATACTATAACAAAATTAATAACCTCATTTATGAGTGCTCGCAAGCTTGCAAAGGTAGGTTCTGTATAATACCGGACTATGAAGGTATAAGAATGCACTCTGTATCTCTGTAATACAATTTGTTGTGTCAAAAATGATATTCGATGTGGGCGGTCTCTCGTGCTTGGACCCTTTGACCCCTCTGTTCCTTGCGGTACACAGATATTACACACAAGGTTACGGATGCGTGCGCATTCACCCCTCTGTACCTGGTGAATGCGCGCACATCTGTTAAACATTAAATATAGTCCAGGAAAAATAGACGTAAAAATATAGAAGATCGGACAAAATTTGTAACAGGCTAAATTTTTGCACACACCTTAGTAAAAATATCACGAAAACGGTGACCTTTTCGAGAAAAAATGTATCTTACTAATTTGTAGCTTAGATAATTTACTAAAAAATCGAACATCAAAGTTTTTATGAATTATAAAGAGTTATTTATAACTCCGCGCACTTTTCCATAGCATACGATATAGTTGCATGTAAAATGTAAAATAGAGCTGCAGCTTAAACATATATGTTCCACATACCCAGCAAGATCGGGATAACTCTTTCTGTTTCATAAGAATCGAAAGTACATTAGTTGACAATACTTTAGACAAAAATTAACCAAAATTACTACGTCCGAACAGAGCAAAATGGGGTCTTCAAGGTACGCGACCCTCGCGCGATGTTTTAAGCACATTTTCCACTTATTTATTTTAAAAAATCGAAATCTATTGCAATATAATCATTTAGGAGACATTCGTCTATAAGAATATATACATTTATACATGAAAAATATTATTACAAATAAAGAAAACGACTCTTAAAGGAAGATTTCTGGAGATTTTTTATTATCTTTTAAAGAAAATTTTTATTATTGATTAATATTATGTGAAAAATGTGAACCTTATAAAAAATAATTCAGGTAAAATTTGTAAAATACATATTTTCGAAGAAAATTAGTGATAGCACACAATCATATGATAAAAATTATTCCACGTAGAGTTTTTCATGTATAAATGTATATATTCTTATAGACGGATGTCTCCCAAATGATCATATTGCAACAGATTTCGATATTTAAAAATAGATAAGTGGAAAATGTGCTTAAAACATCGTGCGAGGGTCGCGTACCTTAAAGACCCCATTTTGCTCTGTTCGGACGTAGTAATTTTGGTTAATTTTTGTCTAAAGTACTGTCAACTAATGTACTTTAGATTCTTATGAAACAGAAAGAGTTATCTCAATCTTGCTGGGTATGTGGAATGTATATGTTTAAGCTGCAGCTCTATATTACATTTTACATACAACTATATCGTATGCTATGGAAAAGTGCACCGAGTTACAAATAACTCTTTATAATTCATGAACGGTTACTCCTACATAAAAACTTTGAAGTTCGATTTTGTAGTGAATTATCTGAGCTACAAATTAGTAAGATACATTTTTTCTCGGAAAGGTAACCGTTTTCGTGATATTTGAAAAATACTGGTTTTTTTAACTTAGACCCCACAAAATCAACACTTGCACACATCAAATCGATGAGGAACTTTCACGCATTATTAAGTACCTTTATACTAAGGTGTATGCAAAAATTTAGCCTGTTACAAATTTTTTCCTTGTTGTACGTCTATTTTTCCTGGACTAATAATGTTTAATTTGATATAACTTATGTTTTAATTTTTGAAAAAACACCGATAAAATATTTTAAATAAATAATTGCAACAGTTTGATTTTTCCATTTTTGTGCAGATTAATGAATTTAATATATTTAATAAAGTTTATTTGAATTTAGAATATTAGAAATCATAAATACGAATGCAAATGTAAAAAAATAATATAAAATAATTTGGGACACTAAAGCAATAAATAACCTAAATATGTTGATAAATGTTTCTTATATGGTGTATCAATGTTTTTCATTTTAAATTTTTACCACTTAGTGGGCTCTCACACCAGAGCAATATTACAACTAGCAACTAATAACTAGCGATATTATTGCTATCGGTCAATATACATTGAATTGGACATATAGTCTCACACCAACGCAATACAATATCGCTATATTGCAATGTTGCCATATTTTGGCAATATGTATTGCAAGCGATACCTACAACTTGATGTTGACAACCGATACTTATCGCTTGAATATAGCAATATTTCATTTGATACATGGTGTGATTTGTCTAGTTCTTTTTCTAACCAATACATATAAGCAATCAAGAATTGAAATACATAATCTACATAATGTTTGAAATAATGGCAAATAGTATTTTAATATATCAATTAATATAATATATAAATATAACCACAACACAAGAATGTAACTATTTCTTTCTTAGATCCGACCCATGAAGCATATAAGAAGGAGTATGTAGTATGTATCTCTGTAATACAATTTGTTGAGTCAAAAATGACACCTCGAGGTTGGTGGTCTTTCGTGTTCGAGTCGTTGCGCACTAAGTACTGCGCAAGTTGTTACCACATCATAACGGCCGCGCGGGAATATGTTGCTGCGTACAAAGTTCTACCCAGAGACTCGGATCGCCTATTGTAGGGTGCGTTTTTTGACTTACCCCTTCCCTCATCTTCAGTCTCCTTGTTGTAACTTCATAATCCGACTGTTCCAACCATAAAAAATATTCATAAATATGGATAAACGGTTAAAAGACAAAAAATAATTAACGTTATAAAAATTATTTACATCATTGTCATCTAATGCTGAATAAATTGAAAATTACATTTGACAGATAATACGTGATTTTTGAAAAACAATTAACAAGTAACTATTGAGATTGTGGTATATTGCTTTGGTGTGAGAGCGGTCATAATAATATTGCTAGTTGCTAGTTACTTTATTACTGTGTTGCTATATTGCTCCGGTGTGAGAGCCCACTAAGCCATGCGTTGTATGTAGTACAGTTGATATAGAATTTGTTTTTAAGAAAATAAAAATAATTAAAAATAACAGTTCATTCAGGCAGAGATTAAATTTCCATTTTTAATCTAACTGAAAAACTAACCTGAATTATTTTAACACAATAGATTGCCCCAAAGGCTCCAACCAAGGACAATTAAAAAATGGCATCTATTTTGCACTATCAATCGCTTTTAAATTTTTATTATTTTTTAATTAACAGTGAACTATCATGAAACGCTCCCCAAATTTTGATAATCTGTGTGTTGTAGTGAATCTTTTAAAGTTTATTCCAATAAAATCCATCAAGTAGAAGTCGTCCCACCTTATAAGAAACAATTACCAATATGTTTATTGATTTTGCTAATTTTGGTATTAGATTGAGGTATTTGGGTCAGTGCCGTAATGAAGGTATGAACCGCATGTGGAAAGTATGTAACTTGCGCCCCTGTAACGTCAAAATGACAAAAAATTTAAATGTAGCGTAAAATTTTGTTTATTGCAATATGTTAAATACTATTAACCCCATCAAAATTAGCTTGTTAATTATATAATATACAAACAAATCTAGGTAATTTATCATTTTAGCTTCCCAAATTATTTTTTTTATAAAAAGTCTATTTAAGTAAGATAATCAAATTATATTATTTATTTATAATAGTCTTTAAATATTTTCTATTAATAGTCGAGTCAATGAAGGTTTTTACTTCGAAACCCTCAGAAACAACAGCACCGATTTTTTTTTAAATGTTCCTTATACCATACTATATTTCAGAAACATTCCAGCCGTCGGACTCAAAAAATTATTTTTTTTGCTCAAAAAAAAATGTATATAAATAAAAAAAATTTCGATGATAATTGAGCAAGTGTGTTTTTTTTATAACTAACAATAAGTTGAATACATATTATTTGAGGAAATGAGCAAAAATTTTTTTTTAATTTTCATTGGCAAACGTTCCTTTTCAATTATTTAAATAATTTGCTTAGTAAATTATCGTTGACTTTTTGACGCAAAAATTCATAAATTAATATACATATTTAGAATTTATTGAATATTTATTGAAATTTACAACTGATAACAAAATGCATATTGATTGAGTTCATTGAAATTACGGCGTTATTCAAAGGTTTAAATTTTAGGCCAAAACATGTATTAAATGTAGGTTATTTCTGAAGCGCACATACATTATTTTGTCAAACTTTGTAAGTATTAACTACTTACAATATTACACAACCACACCAAACTCCCAATCGATCAATACAACAGAAAAAAAGTTATAGCCATTTTAATAAAAGAAAATTTAATAAAAAATGTAAATTTTGTAATATTGATATGTTGTTATGGTAAAAATTATCGCAACTTTTTCACAATAACATTAGTTTCTTAAAAATTATGATATTTATTTGAAATTACACAATTATGATAACTGTAGTTTTGTTTCAATGCTGAGTTAATAACAATTGTGTATGTTACTTTATAGGGGTTTTACAGCTCTCCACATAAATGGAAAGTGTTAGTTTCAAATTTCAAAATAATAATATTTAAAAAAATGTTTACACGAAAATAAAGATAGAAGTAGCACCCTTACATACTTGATAAAGTTATAAGACCCCTTTAATTTTTAAATGATTTCATAATTTCAATGTGCTTTTTATTCTACTCTATAACAACAGCCCCTAAATTAAGGTCATGAGGAATATATAAAGTTGATCCATAAAGTTTCAAAAAATTTTATATGGTCTTACAAATAAATACAGAGATTGTACATTTATCATACGAAATAAAAATAATATTTACAACAGCTTATTTACCCTTCAGTTCACTACTACTTTTTTTAAATTAAAATAACAAAACTAATGGATTGATAAGATTATTAGGAATATATAAAATTGGTCCATAAAGTTTCAAAATTTTTTGAAGTAAACCCTTGAAAAACAAGCTAAAACGAAGCGTATTTGATAATTATAGACATAATCAAGCTGTTGTAAATATTATTTTTATTTCGTAAGATAAAGAACAATCTCTGTATTTATTTGTAAGACCATATACAAATTTTTGAAACTTTATGGACCAACTTTATATATTCTTTATGACCTTAATTTAGGGGCTGTTGTTATACAGTAGAATAAAAAGCACATTGAAATTATAAAAAATCATTTAAAAATTAAAGGGGTCTTATAACTTTATCAAGTATGTAAGGGTGCTACTTTTATCTTTATTTTGGTGTAAACATTTTTTTAAATATTATTATTTTGAAATTTGAAACTAACACTTTCCATTTCTGCGGACTTAAAGAGCTGTGAAACCCCTATAAAGTAACATACACAATTGTTATTAACTCAGCATTGAAACAAAACTACAGTTATCATAATTGTGTAATTTCAAATAAATATCATAATTTTTAAGAAACTAATGTTATTGTGAAAAAGTTGCGATAATTTTTACCATAACAACATATCAATATTACAAAATTTACAGTTTTTATTAAATTTTCTTTTATTAAAATGGCTATAACTTTTTTTCTGTTGCATTGATCGATTGGGAGTTTTGTGTAGTTGTGTAATATTGTAAGTAGTTAATACTTACAAAGTTTGACAAAATAATGTTTGTGCGCTTCAGAAATAACCCACATTTAATACATTTGTTGACCTAATTTTTAAACCTTTGAATAACGCCGTAATTTCAATGAACTAAATCAATATGCTATTTGTTATCAATATCAATTGTAGATTTTATTCCCTACACAATTAGTTCAGTACATTTTTTTTGTACGATAGACAAGAAAATCGAGAATATAAGTTGAGAGTTATACACTAAGGGTAGTTTTTACAATGTAGGGGTTGAATTTAAAATTCTATTACTGAGCATTGTTTATTATAACAAACTATAGATATTTGGAAACATCTTTCCAAATTTTCAACTTCGTCAATGTTTTCCTTTGCATGGAGATAATTTCCATAGCTTACTCTGTACAACAATTTTGATGTAAAATGTAATTTTTTGAGCGCTTTAAAATTAAATATCTCTGTAATATATGTATATCTTATCGAAATTTAATTTATCACAGAGTTTGCAAATTATGATGTTCTAAAATTTGTATTACTTATTTTTTATCAAATATTTACATTAAGGCCAGAAAAAAATCAAAATTAGCTTATGTTTCGTTGACCCCTCTATAAATAAATTTTCGCTTAGATTTATTAACCATTTAGAATAAAGAGAGCAAAAAATACTTTTCATAAAAGTTGTAGTGCATAAAATTTTACGTATTTTGATGTGATGGTACTTGCATGTATCTTCATTTGTTTAGTAGATATCTTGATTATACCAAATTACAAAAAAAAATTCAGTTCACAGATTAAAATGACTGTAATTTTTTTTGTATGGTCTATTCGTGGAATTTTTTTTTGTATAAACGTACATATATGGGCACTATATATGTTTGAGTTCGTAGATTATAATTTTTATGCAGTTTACTATATAGTTTACTATAAAACCGCCCCATATATGTTCACAGTGTCTAAATATTTTTTTCTGTGCACCCATTATATTAGGTAAATTTTATAGCGATTCCAAAATGCCCAAAATTTTGCAGATAACATGACTTGTTAATGAAATATTAAATGTTTTTGAAAAGCCGTATACAGTTTATTTACCATTAATTTAATTTGTAAATTAAATTATACTTTTTTGATATTTTATTTACATGTGCACAAAATTTTTTTAGATCAAAATCTATGATGGATTTTTAAAGGAAATTAAACGTAGAATAAGATGCAAATTACAAAATATAGAAGAAAATTTTTTTATTACACTTAATAATGTAATGAAAAAGTATGGAATTGAAAAAACAATATAATTACAGCGATTTTTGACAAACAAATGAACGTGACACCTAAACGTTTCAATAAATGTTCTAATATTATCTAGTCATATTGTTGAGTATTTAATAGCAATTCTCTAACAGCAACACTTTTTTCGATATCTACTCTGGTTCTCGAGATAACTGTATTTTTATGAGCTAAGAAAATGAACAAATATTTGCACAAAATCCAACTTTGAATGGGGCTCCCCGAGTTTGCACAAGGTTTAGCTCGTGGGACTTTTGGGTGGTGAAACTACAATATCTCTACATAATAGTATAAAAATTTTGCTGTTTTTAGAGAATTCCGCTCAAAATTTAATTTGACTATACTATGTTAGTTTTCCTGGTAATATCATAAAACTATTAAACATGCTAGTTCCCCTGATATTATAATAGTACAGTCAAAGCGTCATTTAACCGTGCATTTTGGGTAGGTAGCAATTTTTTTAGGTGGGTCCGTAGAGGGATCATCCGTGACTCTAAAACTCATTTTTCGGGTTCGGGAAAGATATCGTTTTTTCGCTATCTTGAAAATAAGGGTGCAATTAGTTTTTTTATTTATCTCTGTAACAGTCAGCTTAACAAAAAAATTCTAAGAAGAATTTTTGAAGGTAATCAAACTATCTGTAATTTTTATTCTTAACTTTTTGACATAACATTAAAAATAAAAATGTTATGAGAAAAAAAGGATAAAAAAATAGGGGATGAAAATCTTTAAGGTAAGATAACTATAGTATTTTTAGTCCTACAAAAAAAGTACTTCTAACCTTTTTTGTAGAACGTTTCTTAACAAACAATTTAATCTATTCATTTTTTTATTTGGTTTATTTTTATTGATGTTTCAGCGTTGTTAAGGGAGGTAAATTGAAAGTATATGAGTTACGTATGTACAAAAAATTGTTGATACAAAAAAAAAGTTTGGAATAAAAGTTGTTCGCTATAATATTTCCTAAAACTTCTATTTTGAAAAAAATATTAAAATTTCATTTGTTTATCCGCTATGCTAACAAAAGTCGCTAAAAGCACACTTTATTAAATTTTAATATCTAATTAATTATAATGTTTTTTTTAAGTTGTTACCTCTGGAAAATGAACATTTTATAGTAAAGCACATTCATTGTAATTTTGGAGTTGATATCTTGAACTGTTATTGTTTTATTAAACTGTTAATAAATTGTCTTTTGATCAACAGTAAAAAAATTTCTATAAACATTTTTTTTTGTACAATTGTTTATATGGGTTCCGGAAAACTTTTATAAGTGATTGCAACCATGAAAAAGACAATTATTCATTTGTTTGGAAAATGGTGATGCTTTAATATTTTTGTAAGATATTTTACTACAATAAGATTTAAGCATCATCATTTTCAAAACTATTGAATAATTGACTTTTTTATGGTTGCAATCACTTATATAAGTTTCCCGGAACCCATATAACCAATTGTACAAAAGAAATGTTTATAGAAAATTTTTTACTGTTAATCAAAAGACAATTTATTAACAGTTTAATAAAACAATAACAGTTCAAGATATCAACCCCAAATTTACAATGAATGTGCTTTACTATAAAATGTTCATTTTCCAGGGGTAACAACTTAAAAAACATTATAATTAATTAGATATTAAAATTTAATAAAGTGTGCTTTTAGCCACTTTTGTTAGCATAGCGGATAAACAAATGAAATTTTAATATTTTTTTCAAAATAGAAGTTTTAGGAAATATTATAGCGAACAACTTTTATTCCAAACTTTTTTTTGTATCAACAATTTTTTGTACATACGTAACTCATATACTTTCAATTTACGTCCCTTAACAACGCTGAAACATCAATAAAAATAAACCAAATAAAAAAATGAATAGATTAAATTGTTTGTTAAGAAACGTTCTACAAATAAGGTTTGAAGTACTTTTTTGTAGGACTAAAAATACTATAGTTATCTTACCTTAAAGATTTTCATCCCCTATTTTTTTATCCTTTTTTTCTCATAACATTTTTATTTTTAATATTACGTCAAAAAGTTAAGAATAAAAATTACAGATAGTTTGATTACCTTCAAAAATGCTTCTTAGAATTTTTTTGTTAAGCTGACTGTTACAGAGATAAATAAAAAACTAATTGCACCCTTATTTTCAAGATAGCGAAAAAACAATATCTTTCCCGAACCCGAAAAATGAGTTTTAGACTCAAGGCCGACCCCCCTACGATATTCCCTAAAAAAATCGCTACCTACCCAAAATGCACGGTTGCCTTATTTTTTAAGACTGTACTATTAGTCCAGAGCATTTAGACGAAAAATAGCTGTATCTAGGAAAAAATTCGCATAGAGCTGAATTTTTGTATACACTTTCTTTTTGTCTTTATACATAATATGCCAAAAGTCCCCATCGATCCCTTGTGAGCATACTTTTTTATAGCCCTCAAAAGGTGCTAATAATTAGTTTTATGTAAATATCTCTGTATTTATAGATTTTACGATAGTGAAAGTCATATAACAATGGGAAGACTAGAAAATTCTCTACAAAAAAGGTTTTCCATAGTTTTTCATACGAACTACAATTTTCACGGAAGCTGGATGCAAAGGTGACGACTTAAGCAAATACTACTAACACAAGAAATGTAGAATTTTTGACTAATGTAAATATTATGCCGAATGTGCGAGGTTCCAAATTTTGTCAATAGTTAGAGTATACCGACATGTGTATTTCCTGAAAACTCCCTAGCAAAGTAGGCCCCGGAACATCCCCATCGAAGGCCCCAAATTTTCGTTATATACGGATTTTGTGAACAGCTGTATCTAGTGAACGGAATGTCCGATCAACATATTTTTTCACATTTTAGACAGATAATTTAATCTTTTATAACCTTTTTATTAATATTTTATCCAAATTAAATTGTATGCCTTTCAAAATTGCGGTGAAACTAAAAAAAAATATTTTTTTAAGAAAAATTTAAAGTTTGGTCGCCATTTTGAAAACAATTCGTTAATTTTTAGTTAAAATACTATCAAAATGTTTGTAAAAAATAACTAACTGTCTTATATGTGAAAGACGATATTGATCGGACATTCCGTTTATTAGATACAGTCTGTTTATAAAATCCTTATACAACGATATTTTTGGTTATTCGATGAGGGTGTTCCGGGGCCTACTTTACTAGGGAGTTTGCAGAAAATATACATCTTTGTATGTTCTAACTACTGACAAAATTTGGCACCTCACACATTTGTCATAATATTTACAATAGCCAAAAAGTATATGTTATATTAATATAATATAGGAATGAATATTGATTAAGATTTTTTTGGGAATTTTTTGACAAAAAAGTATAAAACTTTTTATTATAGATTTTTTGTATTTACTTTTATATAAGTTTAGACAAGCTATACAAATTAAAAATAATAATAATAATAAGTAATTATTACGCTTGTACAGGAACCACGTACAACATGAAAAAACCGTCTCCAAATGATTGCCATGATTAAAGCTTTTCTGTTCATCTGAAAAAACAAAACCAATAAATTTCTTTATCTATATAAGTGTGGCTATAGCGGGTGGCAAAAATTATTTAAAAAAATTGAAAATTAAAAAAATGGCGGTGTTTAGAAAAGTGTCTATAGAATTTTCGTTACTATTTTTTTCAATCTTTCATTGCCCGTGAAACAAAAATATTTGATTTACTCAATTCTGTTACAGATAGTAATAGCTTGTGTACACAGAAAATTTGAAGTCAATCGGTTCAGTAGATCTTGAGTTATTACGGCAGCCAATTTCAGTTTTTAGTTTCGAGAAAAACGCGTTCAAAGTTTACGTATAGTTGGCTATTCAATGTTACATATCTCTTTCAATCCACTATAACTTCGTCAATTTTGAGAATTTGGGTATAGGGTTTTGTACATATCTTTTTTGAACTCCTATTTATTAAAAAAATGCAAAAAAATAAAATCGATATTTTACATTTTTAGACTAGAATACCCCCCTACTACGTGAAAACAATTACTTGTACGAAAAAAGGTATGAGATCTTTGTTGTAGATAATATTCTAATCTTTCTATTTGATAATAACTATTTTAGTTATAGAGACAATATATACAGAGATATCTAGCTAAAACTAATTGTTAGCACCTTGTGTGGGCTGTAAAAAAGTATGCTCACAGGGGATCGATGGGGACTTTTGGTAACTTATTTATAAAGGCAAAACAAAGGTGTGTACAAAAATTCAGCTCTATGCGAATTTATTCCTAGTGAAAACCTAAAGTTAATGGACTATATAAGGGAAACTAATCATGCATTGGTAAAAAAATTGCTTATTAAAAATTATTCTTTAATTTTTTTGATGAGTGTATTTTAATAAAACAATGGACTCACGTGAGCTCATGCGATTGTTATGTGTATATAAATGAAAATTAAACAACGACTTTACCTTTTCAGTGTCTGCAATATAAAACCGAGATACAGCAGGATTTACGAAAAATCGATAAATTTATTGCTAATTTAATGAGACATATGGCTTCAAAGGAGTTCGCTTAGGTTTAATAATAACTGAATCATGTATAATTTGTATTGTTGTAAATTTATTACGAATTAATAATAATATTTTTTGTCATTTCTAACGTGTAGTATTTTTTTGTTGACACCACAAAGGACTCTGCACAAAATGAATGTAATTAAGGTAATCAAAAGTTCCGAAAATGACCAGTTTTTTTTAATAGTTATTCAGGGTCAAAGGTTAGAACTTCAAATACCTAAAATCAGTGACGTAGATAGCTTTTTGCGATGGGGGGGGGATGTCTTACCTTGGATTGCACAAAGCAAAATAATTCTCGATTAGTTAATCAGTTGTTTTCAAAACATTACTACTGTAACGCACTTTTCACAGTGGTACAGTTTTTTATGTTGCCCAAGCTCAGTGGACAGTAGACTTGTGTAGTTCACGAACGAACTAGTTCAAAAGAGCGCTCTCATACGAGAACTAGACGAACTAGTTCGTATACGCTCCGCTCTTTTAGTTCAATAGTTCCCGGCTCCCACTATCTTTTAAAAATGCGTTCAGATACATTGTGCCGATCAAATTTTCCTGTGCAATGTGCATTGCTGCGCATTACTTCATATATATTTCGGCATCTAGAATATTTTAGAACATATAGGTACTGTAGGTAACAAAAACCTTAACAATGAGACGTAAAAAATATAGATGCATCATAAAATATGGATGGAATATTCTGACACATAATTACGTGATTATTATGAGATTTTTTTTGTAATATCTGTAATAATAATGTATATTCTTTGAATAAAAATGTTGACGTGAGATTTTCAATGACCCCCGGCTCCCTTTAAATGAGATTTTTATGGACCCCCCCCCCCCCATTTTGAGATAACGGTAATTAATATATTATATGAAAAATTTATGTATAGGTATTATGAATGTTTATAATATTATAATATTATATGGAAGGTTATGTTATGACTTATCAAAACTCAACGGCGGCCATCTTTCATTGATTGAATGTCATTTCCAGAACTGACATCATATAGTTACAAAAAAAAATTCATGAACTAAAAGAACTAGAAGAACGAACTAGTTCATTAAAGACAATTGAACTATAAAGAGCGCTCTCTGTCACGAACTAAAATGCCCAACTCTAGTGGACAGTGGAGAAGGCGGAGGGGGGTCGATAGCTAAAAAAATATGAATTATCAATAATAGATATTGCAAGTAGTGAATACAATACCGGTATCCCGAAATACCGAAAACCGGGATACCGGTCAATTTTCTCCGGTATTTCGATACCGGTATTTGTTCGAATTATACCGGTATTTCGGTATATTTTCGGTATTTAATAATTTACTAGGGAGTTAAATTTTACACTAAAAAATTGTTGCTAACTTGTATAATATATTACTGTTCTTTCAAAAGTGTTCTATTGTTATATGATATACATATAAATATTAAATTAATAATATATTTAAGAACATATGTGTGATTTTGGTAAGTAAGTATTTAATTTTAATGTTAATACAAATATATAAACATACAAATTAAGAATTTTTAAAACGAGTAATATATTATTAATATTATACATGCACCTAGATCATATTTCGGAAAAATATGTTATACATCATTGCAGTAATAGTCTTGCCCAGAATTAAATTTAAAACTTTATAGATTTTAGAGCTAATTATTTTATGTCTTCTAAAATTTGTTTGCAACAAACAATTGCGCGCGTATTTTAAAAATTATAGTTCATTTTAATTAATTTTAAATTATTTAAATCTTTGATAACTATTTATCCAGGTACATAAGTATGTTTGGGGTTAAAGCACTGATTTGGTATAACTGTATGTTTTTATTTATATATTAAACGAAAAAAAATTATAAATTTGAGTTTTGAACGTCCGTTGACGCATGCGTACAACCTGTTTCGGTTGTTAGGAAATATTCAATTTTAGCCATCATGTTTGACTTATAATCAGTCCAGTCATGTCAATGGATTAAAGCTAAAATATACATAATTCATAATAAATATATGAAATATTTATTGAAGTATGTACAATGTAAACATTTTTGTTTTTAATTTTTGCCTTAAATAATTCACGATACGTGTAATAACGGATTTAAGGGGCTTTAGCTCTCCACTCAAAAAATTATGTCGAAACATTATCAGGTATATTTTATATTAATATTACAATATATTATAAAATAAAAATTATGGTTCCCCCCAGATTTACTTACGATTCCTGGATTGATGCATGAATAGGTGTAATAACAAAACAAAATTGAATGTTCTATGTATACTTGTAGGTATGTATAATAAAACTTTATCGAAAAAAATAATATTCTTCAGTACCTATTTTAAAAATATACCAATGACAACTTACAACAATGTCGGAATTATTTTTTTAATGAAGGTATAAGAAAAATATTAAAATTCAATATTAATTAAATTAAATTTTTTTTTGATCTAAGTCGTTGTAAACTGTTCAAATTCAATATTGTATAGGTACATAAGGATTTTATAATATCATACATACAAGAAGTGGAACAGTTGGTGAAAAAATAAATAAAATTTTTTGAAGATGAAGGTATAAGAGATGTTACGAGTTACGACTAGTCCACGAATATCTATCCACAATTCAACCAACTAGTGTAGAATCGGAGAGCGCATTCTCGTTCTCGGCAGCAAATAAAATATGCACAAAAATTAGATCTCAGCTAAACGATAAAAATATCGATAGTTTATGTTTTTTAAGAGTATATATTTTAAAAACACTGATAATATCTTTTAGTTGTAACTATAAAATAAACTACAAAATTTTTTTATTTATAAAATTTATAATATTTACATTTATTTTTAACAGAATTAAACTTTATTATTATACTTATTTAATTGTTTTTATTTTTTTATTAATAAAAAATGCAAATGTAATTTTATATATTTATTTTTTACATTTATTATTATTGTATTATATTATCATTAACTTTTTTTAAATACCGGTATTAATACCGGTATCCCGGTTTTGACATAAAAAAATACCGTAATACCGGTATTACGATTTTGGTCCGGTATTGTATTCACTAATTGCAAGGAAATCAGTTACATTGTTAATTGGGCGCCACATGGTTTAGGCCCCTTAAGGCAAACCATGAACCTATAAGACTATAAGCCCTGGGTCCTAGTTTTGTATGTAGTTATCTATCTGCAAGGAGTAAGGGTTAAATCATACGGTTAAATGAAGTTGAGAACTATAGAATAAAGAAAACAGTGATGTATAATATATTACGTGAAAAAAATAGTTTGAAACAATACAAAATTCGTGGCGTACTTATTATGTAACTTATAACTAAATCTTAATGTCTTGACTCTTAACTATATATGGGGACGTAACACAATGTGGGGTTACTGGCACACTTTTATTAAACGTTTTGGGGACTTTATTAACACCACACTGAATTTTTAAGTACACTCACCGCTTGATAAACCGACGTAGTTGGTAATTGAACCGCTTGAATTACCGACGTCGAGAGGGGCCCCCAGTTCGGAGCCAACCTCAACGTTGATTGGTGAATTTAAATTACGCGCAGAAATAGCAATCACGGTAGTATTATGAAGGTGATTGGAGAAGGTCGGCAAATCGCGCGTTTGGCCCGTCGGTCATTCAAGCTGCCGGTAAATCAAAGGTCGGTTTATCAAGCGGTGACTGTATTTGCGTCAGGGTTGGCTCCCCACTGGGTAACCCAAAAAAACCCACCCGGGTTTTTTTGGGCAACTTGACTTAAAAAAACCCAGTGGGTTTTTTTAAATTTCATTATTTTAGGGTATATTTGAATGAAATATTTTATTTTGTAACGAAATAATTGTAATACAATCATTCCAGACCTATATATTTTATTTGTAATTAAAATAACAGTGGTAATAACTAATTGTACCTCTACATACAGACTCTGTGATTTGAAAAGTTTAAAACAAATAACTTTTTGTGTAGACCTAAAAAAGTTATCAAATATCACTCGTTTCGACAATATATATGAGAGAAGATCTAGAATGACGGCAACCCCATTTTTTTAATACTAACACTCTTTACTACAATTAGGATGGATAATTTTGGATTAATAAAAAAACTGTTAAAACTCATGATAAATAAATATTTTAAATAATTTCTCTAGAAATAACCAACATTCTCGAATAAAGGATTTAAATATTTTTTACTCTGTAAGAAATGGAAGTATTGTAATACCGTCGAAAAATTGTGTCCGAGATAAATGCAGATTCTGATTGTACTATACATAAAAATTTAATATAAATAACTGATATTTCCGTATGGCGGCTATGCATGTGTCTGTCTGGGTGAAGAATTTTCACGATAAGTATATTGTAAAAATTTGAATTACTTTTGGGGAAAATGTTTGTCTTAGTATGTTCTTTAGACCTATTAATTTTTGGGATTATCGGATTAGGGGTTTTGGAAATATTTGAAATTTTGTTTTGAAAGCAGCTGCTAAAAAGAGAGAAAAACATGCTCAAAATTTAATTTTAAATAATAAAATATTACATTTTCTAATTCACGTTTCCTAATGCAAGTTATTTTAAATTTTCAGATTCATATTCTACATTTTTGTTTTTTGTTATTGAGGATATTACAGAACTAATATTTTAAAAAATATTTTAAATAGTATAAAAAAAATATTATGGAACATGAAAGTCATGTATGGTTTTCTTTATTATCTTTTGTCTTCCAGACCCACTTTGAATATTAAATTAAAATTAAATTATTTAAATATTTTTACGTATTTATTGCTAAATCTTTTATTCAATAATACTGGACATTACCACTATTATCAGATAAACATTTAATTATGTTTGTCGAGTTTCAAAATAGGTCTTGAAAAAACCGGAAACCATTTCGAACAGTTAATTAACATATTAAAAATAGTTTGTTTTTTTAACTTCCCAATAGGGAGTTATTGTAATTGGTCCGAAAATCGAAATCAAAAATTTTAACATATTTTCATGTTTCAAGGGCATTAGAGTATATTGACACTATTTTTAGAAAAATGTCTGTGTGTGTGTGTGTGTGTGTGTGTGTGTGTATGTACGTACGTACGTACGTACGTGTCATTTTTTTCCGGGACGAAATCTCGCGAACAAAAAATGCTATTGACTTCGTTGGGGTGCTAATCGAAGCGTCTTGACGTGAATATGATCTGAAAGAAAGGATTTTTCGAAATTCAACCCCTACGGGGGTAAAAAGGGTGTTTTTTTTCATTTTTAACTTCCCAATAGGGAGTTATTGTAATTGGTCCGAAAATCGAAATCAAAAATTTTAACATATTTTCATGTTTCAAGGGCATTAGAGTATATTGACACTATTTTCAGAAAAATGTCTGTGTGTGTGTGTGTGTGTGTGTATGTACGTACGTATGTACGTACGTGTGTACGTACGTATGTACGTACGTACGTGTCATTTTTTTCCGGGACGAAATCTCGCGAACAAAAAATGCTATTGACTTCGTTGGGGTGCTAATCGACGCGTCTTGACGTGAATATGATCTGAAAGAAAGGATTTTTCGAAATTCAACCCCTACGGGGGTAAAAAGGGTGTTTTTTTTCATTTTTATTTTTTTTCTTGGTCGAATTTAGTCGGAACTTAGAATAAATACTATACAATACAAATAATGAAACGTGTATTTCAGTATTTATTTTTTATATGGGTCCAAACAGCCATTAAAGGGATGAAAACCACCATCAAAATTTGAATTTCATACTAATAAATACATTTAATAATTTATGTTGCCTTGGAAACAACACAATTCAAAATTCAAACTGTCAGATTAGTTTTTCTAAAAATGTGCATTATATTATTGACATTATTAGGATATTAGAAAACTAATATTCATAATACAAAGGGTGAGTTTTATTTCTGATAAATTCCATTAAAATTTTTCATATACATATTAAAAAAATATTTACAAACTATAACATAGTAATATTAACTATGGAAACAATAAGTAATGATTACTTATTTTTTCCATAATTAATAGTCCGTGAGCCGTCAATCCCTATAACATACGTCATCGAGTTTCGGGCTAATTTTATTATGTAGGTCTAGTTTATCAACAGTAGGTAAAATAAATGCTTGTCGTCCGTGGCATATCTTGTCCAGTTATGTGCTAGCGCGGGTGTAAGGTGCTCATTTTAGGAGTACTTTTACGTCATCGAGTTTCGGGCTAAATTATATACCAAATTAAAGCTATAAAAATGTATATTTTAAATCTTTCGGTCGTCCAGCTCATAGCTTGTCCCTTTCGTCAGTACGACCAAATTTATCTTTAAAAAAGTGAAATTCGACTCTGCGTTCATTCCAACTTAATATTTTTTTATTGCTGAATATATTATTTAACTATATCAAAAATGTTTTTTTTATAAATATTGTTATATCGTTTAATAGATAATTATGTATTTAATTAAATATTGATGATATTATGAGAACTATGGCATTATAAAGGAGGTATTTAACTAAAACTAGTCCATTCATTATAAGATTTGAGCTAGAAAAAAATGACTGAGTATATTTTGTCAAGAAATTGGTAGATTTTAATGTATAGAACATGCCGATAACTCATCTTCCCCTTCAAAGGAGAGTGCATAACTTTCTAGGGGCTTACAAAGCTGTCTAAAATCAGTTTTTTAAGAATAAAACTGGGGCTGTCAGTTTTAGGAGAAAACAGGTTTAATAAATCTTAAAGCTAATAAAAATACAAATAAAACAGTGTTTTTAAAAATTATGTACCGTAAATAGTTATTGAAATAGAGCCTGCGAAAAAATCACTTAGCAACGTCGAGTTTGGAGATTACGCCTAAAATGTAGAGTTACATTCAACAGCTTTTTTTAATATGTCTTTAATTGAATTTCAAAATGAAATTTTAAATTGTAATAGAGAAAAGAGTGCCCTTAATAATGCTTGGCACCCAATGTCGGAATCTCGAAAAATGTTTGAGTTATAAGCACTCAAAATTCTATGTATTACAAAAATTTAAAGAAAATTTTTCATATTTTTCAACGATCACAGAGAAGACCTTTTATCTCGAATAAAATAAATTCCAACTAGGAATCAATAGAAAATTTAATGCCCTAAGTAACGGTTTCTGTCCGACCGTGATTACTTTAAAATTATTCAAATTATGGATACATATATAAAGCACATCATTTAAATTATTATTACCGCAATTGTATTCAAAAACAGTGTATATTAAATGTTTTTGTTATAAAAATTTATCTTTATATATGTATCCATAATTTGAACAATTTTAAAGTAATCACGGTCGGACATAAACCGTTATTTAGGGCATTAAATTTTCTATTGATTCCTAGTTGGAATTTATTTTATTCGAGATAAAAGGTCTTCTCTGTGATCGTTGAAAAATATGAAAAATTTTCTTTAAATTTTTGTAATACATAGAATTTTGAGTGCTTATAACTCAAACATTTTTCGAGATTCCGACATTGGGTGCCAAGCATTATTAAGGGCACTCTTTTCTCTATTGCAATTTAAAATTTCATTTTGAAATTCAATTAAAGACATATTAAAAAAAGCAGTTGAATGTAACTCTACATTTTAGGCGTAATCTCCAAACTCGACGTTGCTAAGTGATTTTTTCGCAGGCTCTATTTCAATAACTATTTACGGTACATAATTTTTAAAAACACTGTTTTATTTGTATTTTTATTAGCTTTAAGATTTATTAAACCTGTTTTCTCCTAAAACTGACAGCCCCAGTTTTATTATTAAAAAAATGATTTTAGACAGCTTTGTAAGCCCCTAGAAAGTTATGCACTCTCCTTTGAAGGGGGGGATGAGTTATCGGCATGTTCTATACATTAAAATCTACCAATTTCTTGAAAAAATGTACTCAGTCATTTTTTTCTAGCTCAAATCTTATAATGAATGGACTAGTTTTAGTTAAATACCTCCTTTATAATGCCATAGTTCTCATAATATCATCAATATTTAATTAAATACATAATTATCTATTAAACGATATAACAATATTTATAAAAAAAACATTTTTGATATAGTTAAATAATATATTCAGCAATAAAAAAAATATTAAGTTGGAATGAACGCAGAGTCGAATTTCACTTTTTTAAAGATAAATTTGGTCGTACTGACGAAAGGGACAAGCTATGAGCTGGACGACCGAAAGATTTAAAATATACATTTTTATAGCTTTAATTTGGTATATAATTTAGCCCGAAACTCGATGACGTAAAAGTACTCCTAAAATGAGCACCTTACACCCGCGCTAGCACATAACTGGACAAGATATGTCACGGACGACAAGCATTTATTTTACCTACTGTTGATAAACTAGACCTACATAATAAAATTAGCCCGAAACTCGATGACGTATGTTATAGGGATTGACGGCTCACGGACTATAATATTACTCAGTATTCAAGTATTGTAAATCATACCATGTTGGGAAGTTGATTGTGTGGACCTAAAGGATCGCACCCCACAGCATTATACGTTATATAGTTTAATTTTATATCCCCGGGTAAAATTGAATCCGACAGCTAGTTATTTTTTTTTCTTGGTCGAATTTAGTCGGAACTTAGAATAAATACTATACAATACAAATAATGAAACGTGTATTTAGTATTTATTTTTTATATGGGTCCAAACAGCCATTAAAGGGATGAAAACCACCATCAAAATTTGAATTTCATACTAATAAATACATCTAATAATTCATGTTGCCTTGGAAACAACACAATTCAAAATTCAAACTGTCAGATTAGTTTTTCTAAAAATGTGCATTATACAGGGTCCTCCAATAGTGCGTCCGGCATTCCTAGCGCACTTCCCGTAGGAGTTAGAAAAAAATGTTTGGTACATAATATTATTGGTTTGAAAAGATCAACGTCGTAAAATTATTTTCAATAATACAGGGTGTCCCATTTTTGCGCTGTAACAAAAACAAACATTTTTTTAAATGGAACCCCCTATAACTTTTTCAGTATTCCGATGTCATATTTTAACCTCCACATTATCATCTATTCATTTTTTGATTTAGTGGCAGTGTTGCCAAATTATAAATTTTTTTCCGAATAATAATCCATAAACAAGGTCAACTTTAAAAAATCGTAGCGACCTCGTTTTTTTTTTAAGCGATTGATTTTTTTAACAAAATATTAGTCCTGATAAAGAGTAACATTTTGATAATAACCAATTTGAATTTAATTAAAGGGTGTCCATAAAAAAATGTCAAAATTTTCAAACTTAAAAATGATAAAACTCATTTTTTTCAAATGTGACTACCCTTTTTTTATTTCGCTATTCGATGAGGGTTTTTCTCCTTTTCAATTTGTATAGATGTCCTATGTATAAACCCCATAGTTTCTCAGATATTCAATACTTTTAATAAAATTAACCTTTTATTACACTTTTATACACCGAAGTAGGCCGTGCTGATGAAAAACAAATGACAAAATGTAGTACTTAAGTATCAATGTAATATTTGATCAAAATTAATAGTTAAAACGGATTATACTTATGTAATACAACTATATTTCTTTTATTGGAAAAAATTATGAAAAGTTACAAAATTGAAAAAACATAATAGATAAAAGTTCAAAATAAATGTTCTAAATGTCATCCAGGCTCAAATCATGGCTCAAATCAATTTGCCGATATGTGTTTTTCATCAGTACGGCCTACTTCAGTGCATAAAAGTGTAATAAAAAGGTTAATTTTATTAAAAGTATTGAATATCTGAGAAACTATGGGGTTTAGACATAGGACATCCCATATACAAATTAAAAAGGAGAAAAACCCTCATCGAATAGCGAAATAAAAAAAGGTAGTCACATTTGAAAAAAATGAGTTTTATCATTTTTAAGTTTGAAAATTTTGACATTTTTTTATGGACAGCCTGTATAATTAAATTCAAATTGGTTATTATCAAAATGTTACACTTTATCAGGACTAATATTATTGTTAAAAAAATCAATCGCTTCAAAAAAAACGAGGTCGCTACGATTTTTTAAAGTTGACCCTGTTTATAGATTATTTTTCGGAAAAAAATTTATAATTTGGTAACACTGCCACTAAATCAAAAAATGAATAGATGATAATGTGGAGGTTAAAATATGACATCGAAATACTGAAAAAGTTATAGGGAGTTCCATTTAAAAAAATGTTTGTTTTTGTTACAGCGCAAAAATGGGACACTCTGTATTATTGAAAATAATTTTACGACGTTGATCTTTACAAACCAATAGTATTATGTACCAAACTTTTTTTTCTATCTCCTACGGGAAGTGCGCTAGGAATGCCGGACGCACTATTGGAGGACCCTGTATTATTGACATTATTAGGATATTAGAAAACTAATATTCATAATACAAAGGGTGAGTTTTATTTCTGATAAATTCCATTAAAATTTTTCATATGCATATTAAAAAAATTTTTTACAAACTATAACATAATAATATTAATTATGGAAACAATAAGTAATCAGTATTCAAGTATTATAAGTCATACCATGTTGGGAAGTTGATTGTGTGGACCTAAAGGATCGCACCCCACAGCATTATAAGTTATATAGTTTAATTTTATATCCCCGGGTAAAATTGGATCCGACAGCTAGTTTTAATTTTGTTACTAGGCAATTCAAAAAAGATATATTATAGAAAACTATATTTGGAAATTCGAAGGACCTTTTTTATATAATGAAAATCCTGAGGATAATTTTCCTTTTTAGACGCAATTACATCATTATCATTTGAATACATTTTTTTGTGTTTAAAATGTATATTTATATGTCTTTACTTAATTTAAAAACTCAATAAAACCCAAAAAAAAACAGTTTTAAAACCCAATAAAACCCGCTGGGCTGGGCTTTTTTAAAAAAACCCGGGTTTTTGCCAACCCTGATTTGCGTACTTTATATTGAAACAAAACCAGGTAGGTACTTATCTTAGTAATCGGGCGCGTCGTCGGTTATGGTATCCCATATGGCTATTTTCAAATTAATGAAAAAATTAAAGAAAAAAAGGTCGAGGACAAAAAGAGAAAAATGATTACAGCTTATTGCCTTTTGGTATAGTTTTTAGTAATAATCTTATTAGAAATAAAAATTATAAAAAAACAAGCTTTTATACTGGCTGTTCCAGACCACCCGCCCATTATACATATTTTACGCCCAAACTATTGAAGAATTTCAGGATAAAAAATTTATTATATATATCGACCCTAAAGAATTTCAGGATAATATTTTCACCCCCCTTTTAGGGTTTTAATTTCGTTAAATATTAATGGAATTTTTTTATTTTTTTTAATTTAGAAAGTACAAATAGTGAACTTTGTAAAGATGTATGATTATTTGAGATTTTAATAGTTTAAAGTGTCAAACACGACATACCAAAAATTGAAAAGTTTAATTAGGGATAATTCAAAATTTTTAAATACAATTGCAATGGTATATCAATTTTTTCTTAAAATAGATAAACAGGGTCGTCCAATAGTGCGTCCGGCATTGTTTTACGCCCAAACTATTGAAGATAGAGTTTCAGGATAAAAAATTTACTATATATATCGACCCTAAAGAATTTCAGGAAAATATTTTCAGCCCCCTAAAACCGCTCCTTGGGGGGTAGTTTGAGGGGTATATGCCTGTTTCTCAACAAAATCAAATGGAATGGTATATCAAAAAGTACATATTTATAAAGATCATAAAAAAATAAGAAACTTTTATAAAACAAAATTTTTCATACTTTCAATTGTTTAAAAAATATGGCGACTTGTTCGCAAATTTTAGGGTTTTACTAAAAGTGCTCTAATTTCGCTTAATATTAATGGAATTTTATTATTTTTTAAAATTTAGAAAGTAGAAATAATGAACTTTGTAAATATGTATGATTATTTGAGATTTTAATAGTTTAAAGTGTCATACACGACATACCAAAAATTGAAAAGTTCAATTAGGGATAATTCAAAATTTTTAAATACAATGCCATATCAATTAGTACTTTTTCTTAAAATAGATATGTAAATAAACAATTTTTGTTAAGAAAATTTAAAATTAAAGTTTTCAGTTTTCAATTTAAAACCGAAAAATAAATTCCAGCCGGACAGGAATTCTGATACAGCCTTAGTTGCAGTATATGAAATTTTTTTTTGTGTTGAATTTGATTTTCTCGAGAATTGCGCGCTACTGCTGCGACAAAGTAATGTACAAGTGAAGACCTTCTACAACTATATGTATCAAAAATTCAGGTACCTACTTGGTATTGTAAATTTTATCTCCCCCCATCGCAAAAATATATCTACGCCACTGCGTTGTGGTTCTAGGAAAAAAGCCCACAGGAAAAATACCCACAAAAAAAGGCCAAACGGAAAAATGCTCACACGGAAAAATGCTCACACGGAAAAAAGCCCACACGGAAAAAAGCCCACACAGAAAAATGCTCACACGGAATAATGCTCACATTAATTGTATATGTTACCGGCAATGTATGAAATCTGGCATTCTATAGAATTCCTAGGTATTCTATAGAATGCCTGAAATCACCAGGCAATGTATGAAATGAATTTAATTATATACATTTCCTAGGCATTCTATAGAATGCCTAACTGATAGCCGGCAATGTATGAAATATAAACATAAATGGGGTGAAGCAATCAATTTTGGTCCAGGCACAGATGTTGCTTTACTTTATGTTATAAAAATACTTCCGATACAAATATATAATAAAAAATCTTGGTTCATTCTCGATAGCTAGGTTTCTAGATTACAATTCGGTAGTGTCAGTTCAATACTGAATTATTGATTAAAATAAACTTTTTATATTTACGCGTATAATTGAAAAATGTATGTCTGTCCAGTAAAGTGATCTAAACTAGTGTTTAAGAATGTGTATCTGATAATATGTTATTTTGAATGTTCCGGGCCAAAATCTCACTTTATACGTACTCGGACAAATTTTGGACTGAGTTGATTATATAATATTTAAGGTTCCAATATTGTTTTTGTGAATTTGTTATTTTCACAGTGAGGGGCTTAAATCTTACTTAATACACGTCTGGACTAATATGTTATTAAATGTTTAAATAATATCCATACCTCATACGTAATCGAAACTAATATTGCACACCCCAAGCAGGCTCTGCTTGGAAGTGTGTTCTACTCTCGTCCTAAAATTTTTTTTCGTATATAAATTGATAAAATGAGTATTATATCTTAAATTTCTTCAGTAACCCACTTAAATTTTTACATTTTCTGATAGAAAACATTACAGTCTTCATTTTTACTTAGTTTAATATCGATCGGTTTTAATTTTCTGTTATAAAAATATAAATAAAGTTCAATTTGTCGATTTAACCCGCTTTTTTGATTGAAACGCCGAACTACAGGCTACAATTCGAAATAAATTTGCACCAATCCTTTTGAATTCACTTCATCTATTATCAGAATAGAACCCTATTCAAACTCAACAAAATTGGATAACTAGAAGTAACGAAATTTGCAGTTTATTTAAACAAAAATTCATATTTTGACAAGAATTATTTTTACAAATAGAGTATTAGTCCGTAGAAGTTCCAAAAATTTCCGTAAGGCGCTATTTCTTCATACGTCATATACCTACGTCACTGCAAATGACATCTATTACAACTATTGTTAATTAATATATAAATACATGTACATCGATACGTACTGTATTTTAATTATTTTATTCAAAGCCAATCAATCTTTTTAATCAAGATAAAATCTGGTAAGTTTGCATTTTTAAAACAAATATATAATATACATATAACCTATAAACGTTACATTGTTGTTTCATTTTAAATGCTAGACATCAGGTGAACACAGCTGTTATCGCTGCAATATGTGGATGTATTTATCTTTTTAATTATTATTATTAATTTATTTATTTACTTATTTATACATTTTACAAAAAAAAATATTTTATATAAAAATTGTAAATTAAAATGATTGTTGTTTTATTACAATACATCCTAAATTTAAATAAAAAAGGTAATAATCGATTGATAACAAGATTCATTGTTGATTTTCTAAAAAATCTTAATGAGTGATAAACTTCATATTTTATATTTATATAATATAGGCCAGTGCCAAAGCCTTTGAGGAGAAAAAAAATTCTCTACAGGATAGCGATGGTGGGAATCGTTGCTAAAGATGATTACAAAAAGAGGGGAAAAAATGCACCTCTGCACACGTAGCGGTTTCGAAGGGGGGTGGGTTTTAAGGGTTGAAAATGGTTTTTTACGATTTCCGACGAAGTGCGACTTTCTATCGAAAAATGGTCTACAGTAAAGTTGTAGATAAAAAATAAATCTACAATTTTGTTTCAAACCAATTTACAACATAACCTCAAATTTTCCGAGATAATGGCGAAATACCGTTTTTTTGAATTACTTGAAATTTTCATGAAATGTATGTTTTGAAGTCCTTTAATTTTACCGATCTGTTCGGAATTTTAAAGTTAAATATTACCTGAAATATTAACGTTTTCCGAAAAAAATGAAATTTTTTCAATCGAAAAATTGATCGTAGAAATTTTCGATTTTTTAACTTTTAGGGTGCTCAATTTTTTCGTATTGAGTCGAACTTTAAGATAGATAAAAAATTAAAATACCTTTACATTTAAAAAATTTGTGAAAAATTAAAAAAAACCAAAAGTAGCGATTTGTAAAAAACGCAATTATATTTCTAAATCACTATAAAAATTTTGTACTAACCATTCAATTTTTGTGCTAAAATACAAGAATAAAATATATTTAATTTTATAAATGGATAATTTACGAAAAAAAATGTAATACAGTGTAAATTGATAGGAATAGGATGCTGTAAATAAGTAATTTTTCGGTAATAAATCGTAAAAGCATTATAAATTGACATTTTTTTTACATATATTTAAAATTACTTTGTTCTAAAAAATAAAAGAAAGTTCCATTACATAGTACTTATATTAATTTTACAGAAAATTTATGTACTATTATTTTATTTTTAATAAAGTTATTTTAGTATTATGTTAAAATTTTTTAATTAATTAATTATAGCATTCTTTTCCTATCAATTTACACTGTATTACATTTTTTTTAGTTAATTTTCCTTTTATTAAATTTAATATATTTTATTCTTGTATTTTAGCACAAAAATTGAATGATTAGTACAAAATTTTTATAGTGATTTAAAAATATAATTGCGTTTTTTACAAATCTCTACTTTCGGTTTTTTTAATTTTTCACAAATTTTTTAAATGTAAAGGTATTTTAATTTTTTATCTATCTTAAAGTTCGACTCAATACGAAAAAATTGAGCACCCTAAAAGTTAAAAAATCGAAAATTTCTACGATCAATTTTTCGATTGAAAAAATTTCATTTTTTTCGGAAAACGTTAATATTTCAGGTAATATTTAACTTTAAAATTCCGAACAGATCGGTAAAATTAAAGGACTTCAAAACATACATTTCATGAAAATTTCAAGTATTTTGAAGTTTTTTTTGATATAAAAAACTCGAAAATTCAAAAAAACGGTATTTCGCCATTATCTCGGAAAATTTGAGGTTATGTTGTAAATTGGTTTGAAACAAAATTGTAGATTTATTTTTTATCTACAACTTTACTGTAGACCATTTTTCGATAGAAAGTCGCACTTCGTCGGAAATCGCAAAAAACCATTTTCAACCCTTAAAAACCACCCCCCTTCGAAACCGCTACATGTGCAGAGGTGCATTTTTTCCCCTCTTTTTGTAATCATCTTTAGCAACGATTCCCACCATCGCTATCCTGTAGAGAATTTTCCTGTTTTTTGGCCTCAAAAAGTCGGATTGGGACTGGACTAAATATTAATTACCTTCAATATTTTTTTCAAACATCCTTTTAAGTTTCACCAATTATATTGTACCGCATTTATTTGATATTATAAATTAATACATTTTTTTTATGTTTAAGGGGTGTGCATTTTATGGCCTAGCCATAGTATTTTATTTTATTTATTATAATATAAAATGTTATATTATTGTTCATGTATTTTGTTATTTTAACAATAATGAACCAAATTCATATTTATATATGAATTTTGACTTTTTAAAATTAAGTAAATTAACTAAATAATATTTATCTGCTTTAATAATATTATTTTGTCTTTTATTTCATACATTGCCTAATACTATCTTGGCATTCTATAGAATTCCTATGTATTCTATAGAATGCCTAGGTAAAGTATATAATACATATCTATTTAACAAATATTTCATACTTTGCCTGAAATCGTTAGGCATTCTATAGAGTTCCTAGGAATTCTATAGAATGCCTGAATTTCATACTTTGCCGGTAACATACCGGGTGTCCCAGATAACTTTTCCAGCATGGGGATCTCAGTATCTATAAGAGATACAGGTTTGGTTAAATGAGATGAATTATTTGTATGAAAGGGGTGAGTATTATTACACAAAAAAATATTCATAATTCTATGTGGTTTAGGCGGTACACCCAAAAAACTGAAAATTCGGAATTTCTTTAAATGGCTATAACTTTTTTGTTAAAGTAGATAGGTACTTTTTGTAGACGGTTTCTTAAAGCACTTTTTTGTGTAGAATTGATTGGTGTATTTAGAATTTTTATATCACTTTTAGTTTCCGAGTTACAAGCTCTAACTTTAGTTTTTCTTATGGGCCACTTAGTTGAATATATCATATTTTAACGTGTTTTTTACTCTACTTTACAACGATATGTCACTTGCCATATTTATTATCGAAAAAAAGTCGAAATACTAAATATGAGTGATATTTATGAAGTATTTTTTTACAAACTTTTAAGTGAGCCATGAAAAACAAAAATTATAAACAAAAATCACAATAACAACAATCAAAATAACAAATGAATATTTGAAACAATTTGAAAAAATATATTATAATTTTTTTTTCGATAATAAATATGGCAAGTGACACATCGTTGTAAAGTAGAGTAAAAAACACATTCAAATATGCCATAGCCAACTTAGCGGCCTATAAGAAAAACTAAAGTTAGGGCTTGTATCTCGGAAACTAAAATTGATATAAAAATTCTAAATACACCAATCAATTCTACACAAAAAATTGCTTTGAGAAACCGCCTACAAAAAGTACCTATCTACTTTAACAAAAAAGTTATAGCCATTTAAAGAAATTCCGAATTTTCAGTTTTTTGGGTGTACCGCCTAAACCACATAGAATTATGAATATTTTTTTGTGTAATAATACTCGCCCCTTTCATACATATAATTCATCTCATTTAACCAAACCTGTATCTCTTATAGATACTGAGATCCCCATGCTGGAAAAGTTATAATTGTATATTCTATTTTATTATTACTTTCTCCCTCCTTTCCTTTCCTTAATTCAAGACGGCACATTATTTTTATATATTTGTATGTCATTTTTAGGGTTCCGTAGAAAACTAGGAACCCTTAGTTTCTCCATGTCCGTCCGTCCGTCCGTCCTGAAAAATTTTGTCATAATAAGATGAAATTTGGTATACGGTCGTAGATTGATGACCCAAAAACGGAAATGATAAGATTTTTGAAAATAAAATTTTTTAGATCCCCCTTTCATAAAATGAAAAGTGTTTTCAAAAAAAAAATTTCACCTACACCATTGAGTGGGGTGTCGTTAGAAAGGTCTCCTAAAATGCAACAAAAAATGTAACAGAAATTTTTAATTTTAACCCTTCGATCACGATGTATTTTCTCTCCAAAGTCATTAAAAAAGCGCCCCCCCCCTCTGTTTTCTAAACTATCAATTAAAAAAATCTGAAAAAATTCCAGAACGTAGATTTTAATTAGTACTTTCACTGAAAATTATAACGAACATTGTCAAAAATATTTTGGACCCCCCTTTGATAGACTGAAAATTGAACATACATTTTTTCCCTCTTACCCTATTGAGTGGGGTGTATTTAATAGGTCTTGCAAAATGCAATAAAAAACGTCAAATAACTTTTCGATTTTAACCCTTCAGTCGCGATATATTTGCTTCTTAATGTCGCTGTCAGAGCGTCCCCCATCCCTCTATTTTCTAAACTATCGATTCAAAAAATCTGAAAAAAATTCAGAATGTAGCTTTTAATTAGTACTTTCACTGAAAATTATAACAAACATTGTCAAAAAATTCATAGATTGAAAAGTGAACTCACATTTTTTTCATTTACCCCATTGAGTGGGGTGTCATTTGATAGGTCTCCTAAAATGCAATAATAAAAGTCAAATGACTTTTTGATTTTAACCCTTCAGTCACGAAAATTTTGAAAAATACTTTTTATAAATCGTAGTGAGAATGACTACGGAACCCTATCATGTGCGTGCCCAACACGCACTTGCCCGTTTTATTTATGATTTCTTCTGTACTGTCACAACTTTATTTATTCTTATTTTAGATATGTATATATACAGGGTCCTCCAATAGTGCGTCCGGCATTGTTTTACGCTCAAACTATTGAAGATAGAATTTTGAGTAAAAAATTTACTATACAGGGTCCTCCAATAGTGCGTCCGGCATTGTTTTACGCCCAAACTATTGAAGATAGAGTTTTAGGATAAAAAATTTATTATATATATTGACCCTAAAGAATTTCAGGAAAATATTTTCAACCCCCTAAAACCGCTCCTTGGGGGGTAATTTGAGGAGTACATACCCGTTTCTCAGTCAGTGGCGGCGTAAGGGGGCGGTGGGGGCGGCCCGCCCCGGGTGCCAAGCTCCAAGGGGTGACAAATTATTCTTTAAATACTCTGGAAAGTATGTATAACATGTCATTAAGATCATAAATAACAATAAAAATATTGAATTGACAACAAAAAAATAAAAATAAAATGAAGGACAACACTTTTTTCTAGAAGGGGGTGCAAAAAACCAGAAAAATGAAATTAATATTGAGTTGAGAACGAAAAAAAGAGGGGGGGGGGGGTGCAAAAAAAAACCGCCCCGGGTACCAATCTACCTTACGCCGCCACTGTTCTCAGTAAAATCAAATGGAATGGTATATCAAAAAGTACATATTTGTAAAGATCATAAAAAAATAAGAAACTTTTATAAAACAAAATTTTTCATACTTTCAATTGTTTAAAAAATATGGCGACTTGTTTTCAAATTTTAGGGATTTACTAAAAGTGTTTTAATTTCGTTAAATATTAATGAAATTTTATTATTTTTTCAAATTTAGAAAGTAGAAATAATGAACTTTGTAAAGATGTGAGACTGTTTGTGATTTTGATAGTTTAAAGTGCCATACACGATATATCAAAAATTCAAAAGTTTAACTAGGGATAATTCGAAATTTTCAAATACAACGGTATATCAATTAGTACTTTTTCTTAAAAAAGATATGTAAATAAACAACTTTTTAAGAAAATTTAAAATTATAATTTTAAAATTGAAAACTGAAAATTAAAATTTTAAATTTTTTTATCAAAAGTTGTTTATTTACATATCTTCTTTAAGAAAAAGTACTAATTAATATACCACTGTATTTAAAAATTTTGAATTATCCCTAATTGAACTTTTCAATTTTTGGTATGTCGAGTATGACACTTTAAACTATTAAAATATCAAATAATGATACATCTTTATAAAGTTCATTATTTCTTTTTTCTGAATTTAAAAAAATAATAAAATTCCATCAATATTTAGCGAAATTGGAGCACTTTTAGTAAAACCCTAAAATTTGCGAAAAAGTCGCCATATTTTTTAAACAATTGCAAGTATAAAAAATTTTGTTTTATAAAAGTTTCTTATTTTTTTATGATCTTTACAAATATGTACTTTTTGATATACCATTCCATTTGATTTTACTGAGAAACGGGCATGTACCCCTCAAACTACCTCCCAAGGAGCGGTTTTAGGGGGCTGAAAATATTTTCCTGAAATTCTTTAGGGTCGATATATATAGTAAATTTTTTATCCTGAAACTCTATCTTCAATAGTTTGGGCGTAAAACAATGCCGGACGCACTATTGGAGGACCCTGTATACAGGGTTACACATTAGGAGTGGATATCGACTTTATTTCCTAAACTATAAAAGTTAGAACAATATTTCAAATCGTAACTACCCTTGAATTAGCATTTGGAAGAATAATAAAAATCATGCAACCCCCATCCATACCCGCATCGCCTATACGCCTCTCAACTTTGAAATGTTAAATGGGAACCCCCATATTTTATTTCAGAATTAGAAAGATCTATTTTATTAATTAACTTTTTACTTCAAGAAATTTTTTCTATGAAGGACCGTTTAAGAAATATTGAGCAATATTTCTATTTTCTAAGGGTATAGTATTTTTGTCACATTAGGAGTGGATATCGACTTAATTTTCGAAACTATCAATGTTAGAACAATATTTTGAATTAGCATTTTTACAAAAAATGGCATCCTTAATAGAAAAAATTCTGTATATTGGGCTACTATACGGAAAACCCACATTGGCAAATAATTTCAAATTCTCAAGAAAATTATTCTATAAACGTATGGTGTGGTGTTATAGAAAATACGTTAATTGGTCCCTATTTTTACGAAGAAAATTTGAATGGAGCAAAGTATACAAATTTTTTGAAAGAAAAGCTTCCTGAGTTATTAGAAAATTTGTCACTTGACACAAGGCAGAGCATGTGGTTTATGCAAGACGGGTGCCCTTCGCATAATTGTCGCACAGCTATCCAACATCTCAACAAAGAATACAAAGACCATTGTATTGGCACACGTGGTCCAATACAATGGCCCCTCAGATCGCCTGATTTAACTCCCATGGATTTTTATCTGGGGTTATTTAAAAAATAAACTGTATGGCAGTAATCAGCCAAATTCCATACAAGAATTAAAAAGAACAAGAATTAACAGAAGCATGTCGAACAATTTCCCGAGATAGAATTTATAACGCCACACATACAGGATTTTTAAAAAGAATAGAGTTATGTTTGGAAAAAGATGGAAAAAATTTTCAACATTTTTTAAAATAATTTTTTTTTAATCTGTTTTGTATAGAATTAACATTTCTTTAGTAAAATATAAATTCATTTCATTAAATCAATATTTAAATACAAAATAAAAACTTTTATTTTTTATTATTGTATTATTTATGTAAGATCCGGAACTACAGCCCAGCTACCAAAATGAATCATCATTCAAGCACTTTCAAATGGGGTGTCAAACTTATATGGCAGTTATATAGAGTTTTATGTGTAGTAACTAAACACCAATGGTATTAAAAGGGTAATGATGTTATGAAAATTATCTTGCACAGTCAAAGTCGCAAACTGTATTATAATAATTTGAAATATCACTGATTTAAATTCCAAAACGGATCCATAGATAATATCACAAAGTAATACCTATTTTTTGTTAATTCGTCAGTAATGCAGGTCATACGTGTAAGTGAAAAAGTAAAAATTCAGAGATAGTAACAATTTAAAATGTTGCTCTTACCTACAGTTTCGAAAATAAAATCGATATTCACTCCTAATGTGACAAAAATACTATACCCTAAGAAAACAGAAATATTGCCCAATATTTCTTAAACGGTCCATCATAGAAAAAAAAATTTTAAGTAAAAAGTTCATTAATAAATATAGGCGATGCGGGTGTGGATGGGGGTTGCATGATTTTTTATTATTCTTCCAAATGCTAATTCAAGGGCAGTTACGATTTGAAATATAGTTCTAACTTTTATAGATTCGGAAATAAAGTCGATATCCACTCCTAATGTGCAACCCTGTATATTGACCCTAAAGAATTTCAGGAAAATATTTTCTGCCCCCTAAAACCGCTCCTTGGGGGGTAGTTTGAGGGGTACATGCCCGTTTCTCAACAAAATCAAATGGAATGGTATATCAAAAAGTACATATTTGTAAAGATTATAAAAAATTAAGAAACTTTTATAAAACAATTTTTTTTATACTTTCAATTGTTTAAAAAATATGGCGACCTGTTCGCAAATTTGAGGATTTTACTAAAAGTGCTCTAATTTCGCTAAATATTAATGGAATTTTATTCTTTTTTTAAATTCAGAAAGAAGAAATAATAAACTTTGTGAAGATGTATCATTATTTGAGATATTAATAGTTTAAAGTGTCATACTCGACATACCAAAAATTGAAAAGTTCAAGGGATAATTCAAAATATTTAAATACAGTAATAGTACAGTCAATGAAGGTTTTCACCTCCGTTTTCGTTCAACCTCCATCGATTTTCATGAAAATTGGTGAGTAGGTGGGGGATACCTTAAGAAACAAAAGTGACATAGTGCCAACTTGCGCTTTTGCCCTGGGGGTGAATGCCACCCCTTCTCGAGGGTGAAAATTATTTTAATAAAAATAACCCCAGGAATCGATAGAGAGACAAATTCTAAGCAAAATTTGTTATATAAAGTTTTTGGAATAAATTAATACTTTCTGAGTTATTAAAGATCAAAGATGATGATTTTTCGTGATAAAAATACATGTTTTAAAGCTGTTTTTCATAAATAACTGAAAAACTATGAGTTTTTACAAAAAATGTGTCATTACCAAAAATGAAGCTAATAAAAAAACAAACAAATCCGTACTTTGAAAAACCTTCTAATATTAATTTAAAGTGAGGTATAGGTAATTGTATGTATGTATATTTTTTTTCGGCGAGTACTTAAATTTAAGTATTCAAACTTTTATGACATATTCTTCCTGAACACTTTTTAAAGTACTCGGAAATACCTTTCTAATGAGCTTTGTAAAAAGTTAATAGCATCAAAATTGAGCAAGTTATGATAAAAATAAGATGACACTTTCGAATTTTTTTGGAAAAAACGAAAAATAAAACCTTCACCATTTCCACAAAAATTGAAATTTATAGTTATCCCTAAAGAACTTTCTTTTTTTAGCATAAGTGATGACCTCAAAAATTATGCCCGGTTTAGAATGCTTATTTTTGAAAAAAAGTATGATTTAATAAAATCGAAATTTTTCAAATTTTCGTAAATTTCATTTTCTTTTGAAAATAACTTCAAAAATATTGGATATTCGTAAAAAATGATAGAGAACGAAATTTGAGTTCTTTTTTTAACAAAGATTTTTTTTTTTAATTATTTTTATAGGATGAAAAATAACCGAGATAGAGATACGTTTAAAGCCTAACTTTTACTGCGAGAACCATGTAACCGGGACCCTTTAACCCTTTATCTTTTAAAAAATAAGGGCTTTAAAAAATCTTATTTAAGACGATCTTATAGCTCTTGAAATTACCTTTCAAATGGTTTTTGGATGAACCTGATATCTTAAAAATTAACAGAGTTATTTAAAAAAAACAAATTATATTTTTTTTGAAAAATTTTTGAAGCAGAGATTTGGTATGCATATATTATAGAATAAAACGGGCAAGTGCTTGTTGGGCACGCACATGATAGGGTTCCGTAGTCATTCCCACTACGATTTATAAAAAAAGAGTTTTTTTCAAAATTTTCGTGACCGAAGGGTTAAAATCAAAAAGTCATTTGACTTTTATTATTGCATTTTAGGAGACCTATCAAATGACACCCCACTCAATGGGGTTAATGAAAAAAATGTGAGTTCACTTTTCAATCTATGAAAAGGCGGTCCAAAATATTTTTGACAATGTTCGTTATAATTTTCAGTGAAAGTACTAATTAAAAGCTACATTCTGAATTTTTTTCAGATTTTTTGAATCGATAGTTTAGAAAATAGAGGGGGGGGGACGCTCTGACAGCGACATTAAAAAGCAAATATATCGCGACTGAAGGGTTAAAATCAAAAAGTCATTTGACGTTTTTTATTGCATTTTACGAGACCTATTAAAAGACACCCCACTCAATAGGGTAAGTGGGGAAAAAAATGTAAGTTCAATTTTCAGTCTATGAAAGGGGGGTCCAAAATATTTTTGACAATGTTCGTTATAATTTTCAGTGAAAGTACTAATTAAAAGCTACATTCTGGAATTTTTTCAGATTTTTTAAATTGATAGTTTAGAAAATAGAGGGGGGGGGCGCTTTTTTAATGACTTTGGAGAGAAAATACATCGTGATTGAAGGGTTAAAATTAAAAATTTCTGTTACATTTTTTGTTGCATTTTAGGAGACCTTTCTAACGACACCCCACTCAATGGTGTAGGTGAAATTTTTTTTTGAAAACACTTTTCATTTTATGAAAGGGGGGTCTAAAAAATTTTTATTTTCAAAAATATTTTCATTTCTGTTTTTGGGTCATCAATCTACGGCCGTATACCAAATTTCATCTTATTATCTCAAAATTTTTGAAGACGGACGGACGGACGGACATGGAGAAACTATAAGGGTTCCTAGTTTTCTACGGAACCCTAAAAACGTGTCAATAGGTACATTAAGGTGGCCCGCTGCTATTTGGGAAATTTACCCCCCCCCCCCCGTAAAGTTCAATGTTCTAAAAAATACTTATGTTTTCAGAAAACATCAGTTCAAAATACCTTTCAAAATTTAACACATAAGTATATACCCCCCCCTTAAAAGTACCCCCCCCCCTAAAAATTATCTTACTACGCCTTTGGTCTCAGTGACCACAAATCTTCGATCTGGTTCTAAAGATATATATCACGGTGTTCAAATGACGAGTTTAAATAAAATGTTTTTGCAGCCGAAATTTTTTTCATCGGGGTGATTCTTTGAAGTGTCCCGAGTGTTTTTCTATAAAAATTAAAAAAATCCATAGAGCAGTTTTTGAAAAAATTAAAAAAAAAATTTTTTTTTGCAAATATTAAAAAATATATATTGTATGCGGTTCTAGGAAAGAAGCCCACAGGAAAAAAGCCCATAGGAAAAATACCCACAGGAAAAAAGCCCACAGGAATAATACCCACAAAAAAAGCCCACACGGAAAAATGCTCACACGGAAAAATGCTCACATGGAAAAAAGCTCACACGGAAAAAAGCCCACATGGAAAAATACTCACACGGAAAAATGCTCACACGGAAAAATGCTCACACGGAAAAAAGCTCACACGGAAAAAAGCCCACACGGAAAAATGCTCACACGGAAAAATGCTCACATGGAAAAAAGCTCACACGGAAAAAAGCCCACATGGAAAAATACTCACACGGAAAAATGCTCACACGGAAAAATGCTCACACGGAAAAAAGCTCACACGGAAAAAAGCCCACACGGAAAAATGCTCACACGGAAAAATGCTCACATGGAAAAAAGCTCACACGGAAAAAAGCCCACATGGAAAAATACTCACACGGAAAAATGCTCACACGGAAAAATGCTCACACGGAAAAAAGCTCACACGGAAAAAAGCCCACACGGAAAAATGCTCACACGGAAAAATGCTCACATTAAGAAATAAATAGGATACAAATGTATTACATATATCATGTATGTTAGCTACTGTATTGACCTTATACATTTACAATATAAATACCTGTTCAGCTTGTTACATCATCAATCAAATATTCAATCTAAAAATATATTTACTTAATAATTTCCCAGAAAGGATTCAATCTCCGGTTTGGTTATAATCTAACAAAGGCGGAGATTGAATTTTCGTATTTTATACTAGATTAATCCCCTTTCGCCCCAATAGATTGTCCTAACCAAGGCGGAGATTGAATCCCCGTATTTTATACTAGATTAATCCCCTTTCGCCCCAATAGATTGTCCTAACCAAGGCGGAGATTGAATCCCTGTTTCTTATACTAGATTAATCCCCTTTCGCCACAATAGATTGCCCTAACCATGGCGGAGATTGAATCCCCGTATTTTATACTAGATTAATCCCCATTCGCCCCAATATTTTGTTAGCAAAATTAAATATTTGTGATTTTCTATATATTTTTTTTAACATATTTTTGATACCTACTCTATTTTTCAACATTTACCGTGTCTCTTGGTAAAACCTAAGTTTTACCGAGTGTATGATAGTAAAAGTTCGAAATTCGGACTTTTACCATTAACAGTTGGTAAAACCTAGGTTTTACCTCAGTTCGGGCTTTTACAGTAACATATATATACATATCTAAAATAAGAATAAATAAAGTTGTGACAGTACAGAAGTTTGGCATATATGAAATCATAAAAAATAAATAAAAATAATGTGCCGTCTTAAATTAGTACATCTGTATCCTATTTATTTCTTAATGTGAGCATTTTTCCGTGTGAGCATTTTTCCGTGTGGGCTTTTTTCCGTGTGAGCTTTTTTCCGTGTGAGCATTTTTCCGTGTGGGCATTTTTCCGTGTGAGCATTTTTCCGCGTGAGCATTTTTCCGTGTGGGCTTTTCTCTGTGGGTATTTTTCCTGTGGGCTTTTTTCCTGTGGGTATTTTTCCTATGGGCTTTTTTCCTGTGGGCTTCTTTCCGGTCACCATTGTATGCATATCTATATACATGCTTATATTTTACTCATAAATATATATGTAGAGAGTGACAACATAAAAGAAAAAAAATACAGTAGACGTTCCATACTGTGAACCGCGCTAGCTAAATTAATCAGTACTACTACACTGGCCGATAGCCATTTTGCTGCAGGTATATAACTTTTTAAGGGTAATTTAGATACTCTGAATCCAAAAATGACCACCATTTTCCTCAATCAGCTCTTGTTTTTGCGATATTGCAAAAAAAAGTTTATTTCGATATACAAACATTCCAATTCGTAATATATATGATATTTTTTAAATCAAATACTTCAATTGAAGATCATTCAGAATGTAACTATGGGTCCTAATTGAACTAAAAAACCTTAAATTATACACATTCATATACACTCGACAAATTAATTAAGGGGACACCTAAAAAATAGCATGTTTTCAAATGCTTGTAACTTGGTCAAAAATTAACTTTTTTTAAAACTTTTTTATTATTAAATTGAGCAAATTTACTCTACTTTATGATGGTCTAATTCGTTCCTCAACATCTTTTCATTTTTTAACTTTGTTATGTAATTATATAAATTAAAAAAAAAACTGCATATTTTGACACTTGATGTAGAGTGCATTTATGTAGAAAATGAAATTTTGAAATAACCTTTTTGTAGAGAATTTTAATACCTTCAAATTAATATTGGTGCGAAAAAAATGTGACAAAAATTCGCAAAGGTATTACAGTTTTAGTGAAAATCAGGAAAAAATAATTCAAATGAATATAGCCGGAGTAATTTTGGTGGTACAGAAAATAAATAAAAATAAAAATGAAGCTCAAAGTATCACCTTTCAGATTATGCAATGTAATGAAAGATTTTTTTATGAATTATAAAAAATATTCAAACTTTAAACAGAATAGAAAATATGAGTAATTAGACAGTAAAATTAAAACATAGAATACATACCCTAAACATTACATTTTAGGTGGCCCGAGCTAGAGGTCTCATTAACAATACATGTTCTTTATAATTCATTTTTATTTTTTTAAATAGGACCATATTACGCGAAGATATTCAACTTTGATGTCTCAACATCAGAAAACCCAAAAAAATTACAAATTGGAATTTATTGAAATTTTTCTCGAAATAAAGCAGCTTATGAAAAATTTTAAGAAGTCAAAAAATGCATTATTTTACTGAAATAATAATAGCCCAGGAAATAAAGGTTTTTACTAAAAAATAATTCCGACCAAGCTGGATTTTGGTGGAGACTTTTATTTTGATGTCCTAAACATACCCTAAAAAGTCCCCTTAATTTGGATGGCGGGTTTTTATTTTTTAGGGGGTAAAGGGGGGCTAAATCTAGTTTTTTGCAAATATCTCAAAAATTATTAATTTTCGAGAAAAATTGTTAAGAAGAAAATTGTAGCTTATAAAATTCTACACAAAAAAGGTATATTGCCTTTTTTCGTATAATCAATACTTTTTAAGTAAACTGTTAACCCAGTCAAGGGTGCAGTGAAGAGTGCCAAAATCTGAACTTTTAGGGGCAAGCAATTTTATGGTTGATTATTATAGATTTTGGGGCGTAAAATTCGAAAAAAAATAACCCGAACTAGCGAAAAGTAGTGTAACACCCTTAAAAAAGGGGTTGAAGAGTGAAAAACCCCGTTTTCAAGATTTTTTTCAATTTTTCTCAAAATCTAAATCGATGATGGGGTGTTTTTATGGTTGGTATTTATTGGGGACACTTAGACGAATCGATCGGGACCACAAATATTGAATTTGACAGAAAAATACTCTTTCTAGAGGGTTTAAAAAAACGTAAAAATGTTTATTTTGAGGAAAAAATTTAAAAATTAATAATTTTTGTTCAAATCAAAATTGATCTCAAATTGTTCCTGAAGTTCTAAAGAATACTGATCAACCATAATTTTAAAAAATATTAATATTTTAACCAATGAAAATCGCTAATGTTTAAGAGTAGGTAACGTAATTTTTTTTTGTATCAATTTTCATTTCATTCATTTTCAAAATGATCCATATGGTTTTAAAATTGTACCTAAATATGTGTGATTACTGTATACATGCATTTGTGCATGTAAAAATAAATATTTAGTAAAAATAAGTATTTTTTGACTTCTTAAACATTCCATGACCTGCTTTATTTTACGAAAAAAAAATTTAATTTGTAATTTTTTTGGGTTTTCTGATGTTGAAACATCAAAGTTGAATATCTTCGCGTAATATGGTACTATTTAAAAAAATAAAAATGAATTATAAAGAACATGTATTGTTAATGAGACCTCTAGCTCGGGTCACCTAAAATGTAATGTTTAGGGTATGTATTCTTTGTTTTAATTTTACTGTCTAATTACTCATATTTTCTATTCTGTTTAAAGTTTGAATATTTTTTGTAATTCATAAAAAAATCTTTCATTACATTGCATAATCTGAAAGGTGATACTTTGAGCTTCATTTTTGTTTTTATTTATTTTCTGTACCACCAAAATTACTCCGGCTATATTCATTTGAATTATTTTTTCCTGATTTTCACTAAAACTGTAATACCTTTGAAAATTTTTGTCACTTTTATTAATTTGAAGGTATTAAAATTCTCTACAAAAAGGTTATTTCAAAATTTCATTTTCTACATAAATGCACTCTACATCAAGTGTCAAAATATGCAGTTTTTTTTTTAATTTATATAATGACATAACAAAGTTAAAAAATGAAAAGATGTTGAGGAACGAATTGGACCATCATAAAGTAGAGTAAATTTGCTCAATTTAATAATAAAAAAGTTTTAAAAACAGTTAATTTTTGACCAAGTTACAAGCATTTGAAAACATGCTATTTTTTAGGTGTCCCCTTAATTAATTTGTCGAGTGTAGTTATTCCCTTCGAAAATCATATTTTTATTCGCTACGAGTGGAAATAACCGAATTACCAATTTTGACACGCGTGGTTAATTTTAGTACCATTTCGCCAATTTTAATTTGATTACGTTAAAATTTTAACACTATAAAGTGTATAATTTAGTTAATTGTATTAAAATTGGGTAAAAATTGTTTGTGTAACAGTACTTTGAATTTTGAAAATTGCGTAATTTTTGTTAAAAATTTTTTCTTCGATTAAAACATGATTTTCGAAGAGAATAACGTTCTGGATGTATATAATTTAAGGTTTTTTAGTTCAATTAGAACCTATTACTACATTCTGAATGATCTTCGGTTGAAGTATTTGATTTAAAAATATCATATATATACGAATTGGAATGTTTGTATATCGAAATAAACTTTTTTTTGCAATATCGCAAAAACAAGAGCTGATTGAGCAAAATGGTGGTCATTTTTGAATTCAGCGTGCCTAAATTACCCTTAAAAAGTTATATACCCTGCAGCAAAATGGCTATCGGTCAGTGTAATAGTACTGATTAATTAAGCTAACGCTGTTCACAGTATGGAACATCTACTGTATTTTTTTTATATGTTGTCACTCTCTACATACATATTTATGAAAAAAATATAAACTTATGTATTTAGATTTGCATACAATATTTTTTTTTTAATATTTACAAAAAAAAAATTTTTTTTTAAATTTTTTCAAAAACTGCTCTATGGATTTTTTTGATTTTTATAGAAAAACACTCGGAACACTTCAAAGAATCACCCCGATGAAAAAAATTTCGGCTGCAAAAACATTTTATTTAAACTCGTCATTTGAACACCGTGATATATATACAGGATTTAGTTGAAAAGCCATTGTATGAGATTGTTGATATAAAGCTGCCTTAAACTTTTCCTTTTTATGAAGTTAAATGCATTAATGCTTTATTGAATTCATTATTATTTATTATTTTCTAAAAGTACATTAAATTAACTTTTTAACAAGTGTAAATTCAAACAAATCGGGCAAGAAATAAAAAAGTTATTCAATAATTTACCAGATGGCACAGCGATTGTCTCGACATTTAACGTTAAATCATGATACAATTAATACATGGCGTTACATGACATTTTTTGAAAGCAAAGTTTCTTCGAAAATAAAGAAAAAAATGGTTGATGCGCTAAAACATGGTGAAGTCAACAAAAATCGTAGACGATTCATTACAACGCCGTTAGAAATTCGCCAAACGTTCATAGAATATGATTTGAGCAGTTTTGTTACTAAAAGAACATTATTATTTTTTGAAAGATTTAATATTTCAACCAATTTTCTTAAATTTGAACCCGACAAATGAATGGAATTAAGTCTTGGCATTTTAGGACGCCGCGCTGACCGCGCTGGCCGCTTCGACCGCCAGACACGCAATACTGATGTGTGTATATTATTTTCAAGGTTAAAAAAACACACATCAGTATTGCGTGTCTGGCGGTCGAAGCGGCCAGCGCGGTCAGCGCGGCGTCCTAAAATGCCAAGACTTTAGACGATTATAAACAAGGCATCCAAAAATGCTATAACTATCGTGTCATTAACGATTCTGCTGAAAGAGCCGTAAATCTCATAACCCAATTTAACAAGATGAAACTCAGAAACAATTTTTGCTTCAAGTTGTAAAGGATTATCGTAATCGATTTCCATCACACCAGAAACGGCAATTAATACAATCGAAAGAAAATATTTAACGTTAATTAGATTTAGAAATAAATTTTCAAAATGTAAAAATTTGTAGTTATAAATATAATAAAAACTAAAATGTTAGAATTTTTTTTCCTCGAATAAGTTCTGATAATTTCGTCATTTCTTGCCCGATTTGTTTGAATTTACACTTGTTGAAAAGGTAATTTAATGTTCTTTTAGAAAATAATAAATAATAATGAATTCAATAAAGCATTAATGCATTTAACTTCATAAAAAGGAAAAGTTTAAGGCAGCTTTATACCAACAATCTCATACAATGGCTTTTCAACTAAATAAATATAAGTATATCTTTAGAACCAGATCGAAGATTTGTGGTCACTGAGACCAAAGGCGTAGTAAGATAATTTTTAGGGGGGGGGGGTATATACTTATGTGTTAAATTTTGAAAGGTATTATGAACTGATGTTTTCTGAAAACATAAGTCTTTTTTAGAACATTGAACATTTGAAAATGATTTTTTCATGATTTTCGATTTAAGGGGTTGCTAAAAGGGTTGAAAAATTAATTAAAATCATAAATCATGCATATAAATATTAAAAAAAAACATTTATTTTATCTAATTAAACACAATTACTTAAGCCAGAATGGTTAAATCTGCATTTTTAACAAAAGGGGTGGATTTCACCCCTAAAATGCAAAAAGCGCAAGACGATCCCCCCCCCCCCCCCCCCCCCGTAGTCGGCGCCAGTGCTAATTGATATACCGTTGTATTTGAAAAATTTGAATTATCCCTAGTCGAACTTTTGAATTTTTGATATGCTGCGTATGACACTTTCAACTATCAAAATCACAAATAGTCATAGTTCATTATTTCTACTTTCTAAATTTGAAAAAATAATAAAATTCCATTAATATTTAATGAAATTAGATATGGATAAAAAATTTATTATGTATAATATTTTATTAATACAGGATGATTCAGCACTGTCGTGCCAGACTTGAACAGTAGATTGTTAAAAATATTTTAAGCAAAAAACTTCTAATAAACATGTGTGGAATTTTTTCCTTAGGGAACTACAGGCCTCCAAAGATCTTACTAAAAATGAGTTTTAATTTAATATCTAAAGAACCCTTTGTGATAGAATTATGAAATTTTGTATTTGGTTTAATAATATGTGTTATCGATTTCTAACCAATTATATTTTATTCTTAACCAATTATATTTTAGACCAGGGCTGTATGGGGTTAGTGGGCCCATCGATTTTTATCTAGTATTTGTTTGTTCCTTAATTTTTTTTCTGAGTTGGTATTTTTATAAGATTATATGACATAAAATACACAAAAACATACTTTGCTTGTTTATCATAGGATAAACCGTTTTCGAGAAATATCGATGGAAAAGAAAGAATGCAGAATTTAACTTAATACGGATGCTTGAAATTACAAAAAATAAATTTATATTCTTTTTTAATGACTAAAGGTAAGAATAAAGTTCATATAAATAAACCTAATATGAATCCTGTAAGATCTATAACCAGTTCTATTACTGTTAGGGGAATGTGTTCGGTTGTGGGCACCCTTTTGTTTTTGGCTCATAACTTTTGACCAAGTGCATATAATTCGGACATGTGGGTATCTATGAAAAGCTAAAGGCCTTAGCTAACTACTAATGAAAGAACTAAACCGATTCCGTCAAATAGTTTTTTGTTTTTTTTTAAATTTTGTAAAGTGGTCATTTTTGGCGAATTTTTTTTTTTGTTCGGTTGTGGGCACCCTTGGAAAATCTGCTGAAAATGGGAAAATATGAAGAAAAACCACCATGAATATAGAAAAAATTGATTTATTTATAGTTTATTTATTCTGGAAGCCTTTATTGGGATTACACATCGTCTGAAGTACAATGTTCACATGTGAAGTAGCTGGCGCTCATATCAGCACACTTTAAATGGACGCGCCGATCGCATTCGTTGCAATTGATGGAGTTGGCGGCGGTCAATTTGCGTGGCAAGAGCTCCAAACAAATTATGCAGAAGTCCACATCATCGTCATTGACGCGCTTGGCCAGAGATGGCTTGGCGCACTTACCAATGGTTTGACTGCAGTTGGATTGGCGCGCTTAGCTGGTGTCGCTTTCTTGGCTGACTTGGCGCGCATTAAAATCAATATCGGACGATTTTTTTATTTATCCTCGGACATGGCTAAAAAATTCGAAACATGCATAAAAACACCATTAAAATTGAAAAAATGCATAAAAACACAATTAGTATACACAGTAAGCAAGCTCGATAACTGTAGTCGACTATCTCGCAGCTGTCCTATACACCGAGTTCTTGTTTCTTTATTTTTAAATTTTAATTCGGATATTACAATATTTTGGTAAAAAGGGCTTTAAATTTACCTTAATACGTGTCTGACTTTAATTTTATATAATCAATGTTTGATACAACACTATACATCATGTTATTTATTTATTTTTCTGAATATTTAAAATAATTACAAAACGGGACCCAAATTTTCCTTAATACGTATCTAACTTTAATTTTATATAGCCTATAACCTTCCTAAAAAAATACTGGGTAGTTATGTTGACATCAACGACGATATTCCACCATTAAAAAAAACACGGGTGCCCACAACCGAACCAATTTCGGTGCCCACAACCGAATTTGGCAGCTATTTTGAGAAGTGGTGAACATTTTTTTTTGGTGTCAACATATGGGTTGCAATCGATATCGAATAACAAAGTATAATAAATTTACTGAATAATTATGCATTGCACTCACCTTTTCGATTGATTCACTTCGATTTACAGCACTATTGAAAATGTTTAAAAAATTATTGTGATTATTTTCAAGCACAGAAAACTAAATTTGTTAACACCAAAAATCAGACGCGTCTGTTAACTTCGATATCCGACACAAAAATAACGTGCTGCCATAAAACACAAATTATATTGGTCAGTAAAACCAAATCTGTTTTCTGTCAAAAGATACGCGGGGGTGTCCACAACCGAACCATGCCCACAACCGAACACATTACCCTACTTTATTAACATGACTAAAAAAACAAACTAAAAATGGCTATTTGTTTATATGGATGCATTTTCGGAGGTATATGTATATTAACTTTTTGTCTTATTTTTTATTATGGAACAAGAATATAAATTTATTATTTGTAATTTCAAGCATCCGTATTATGTTAAATTCTGCATGCTTTCTTTTCCATCGATATTTCTCAAAAACGGTTTATCCTATGATAAACAAGTAAAGTATGTTTTTATGTATTTTGTGTCATACAATCTTATAAAAGTACCAACTCAGGAAAAAAATTAAGGAACAAACAAATACTAGATAAAAATCGATGGACCCACTGGCCCCATACAGCCCTGGTCTAAAATATATTTGGTTAATATTAGAAATTGATAACACATATTATTACTGAACCAAATACTAAATTTCATAATTCTATCACAAAGGGTTCTCTAGATTCTAGATATTAAATTAAAACTCATTTTTAGTAAAATCTTTGGAAGTCTGTAGTTCCCTAAGGAAAAAATTCCGGACACATGTTTATTGGAAGTTTTTTGCTTAAAATATTTTTCTCAATCTACTGTTCAAGTTTGGCACGACAGTGCTGAATCACTCTGTATATTGACCCTAAAGAATTTCAGGAAAATATTTTCAACCCCCTAAAACCGCTTCTTGGGGGGTAGTTTGAGGGGTACATACCCGTTTTTCAGTAAAATCAAATGGAATGATATATAAAAAAGTAACTATTTGTAATAAACCAAGCTCCCATGACATAAAGTCCACCTCACATGACTACTCAGTGAAATTCGGCTTAATTATAGAAAATATATCAGGTAATGGTGGCAGACCGATAGGTTTACGTTAATTAATAGGTTAAATTAATTTTTGAAGACACTAAAAAAAGGGTTTTTTACCCCACATGACTACTCGCTGAAATTTTGTAATATAATCAAGAATGATATATAATTTAAGAAAAATTATGTCTGCCTCGTGATTGTTGTTATTAAATACGTGGCAGACCTAGTGAACAGTGCCAAAATATGAACTTTTAGAGGCAAGCAATTTTATGGTTGATTATTATAAATTTTAGGGCGTAGAATTTGAAAAAAATAGCCTGGACTGGCGAAAAGTAGTGCAACACCCTTAAAAAGGGGGTTGAAGGGTGAAAACCCCGTATTCAAGATTTTTTTTCAATTTTTCTCAAAATATGACGGGGTGTTTTTATGGTTGACATTTGTTGGGGACACTAAGACAAATCGATTGGGTTCACATTTACTGAATTTGACAGAAAAATACTCTTTCTAGAGGGTTAAAAAAAAAACTTAAAATATTTATTTCGAGGAAAATATTTTAAAAATTAATAATGTTTGTTCAAATCAAAATTGATTTCAAATCTAAAGAATACTGATCAACCATAATTTTAAAAAAATATTAATATTTTAACCAATGAAAATCGCTAATGTTTAAGAGTAGGTAACGTATTTTTTTTTATCGATTTTCATTGATTAAAATATTAATATTTTTTAAAATTATGGTTGATCACTATTCTTTTTCACACTTCAACCCCTTTTTTTAAGGGTGTTGCACTACTTTTCGCCAGTCTGGGCTATTTTTTTCAAATTCTACGCCCCAAAATTTATAATAATCAACCATAAAATTGCTTGCCTCTAAAAGTTCAGATTTTGGCACTGTTCACTGCACCCTTGACTGGGTTAACTGTTTACTTAAAAAGTATTGATTATGCGAAAGAAGTATAAATACCTTTTTGTGTAGAATTTTGTAAGCTACAATTTTCTTCATAACAATTTTCCTCGAAAAATTGATCATTTTTGAGATATTTGCAAAAAACTTGAATTTGCCCCCCTTTACCCCCTAAAAACAAAAACCCGTCATCCAAAGTAAGGGTACTTTTTAGGGTATGTTTAGGACATCTAAATAAAAGTCTCCACCAAAATCCAGCTTGGTCGGAATTTTTTCTTAGTAAAAACTTGTATTTCCTGGGCTATAATTAATTCATTCAATTAGGTCTGCCACGTATTTAATAACAACAATCACGAGGCAGACATAATTTTTCTTAAATTATATATCATTCTTGATTATATTACAAAATTTCAGCGAGTAGTCATGTGGGGTAAAAAACCCTTTTTTTAGTGTCTTCAAAAATTAATTTAACCTATTAATTAACGTAAACCTATCGGTCTGCCACCGGACTATTATTACCTGATATATTTTCTATAATTAAGCCGAATTTCACGTAGTAGTCATGTGAGGTGGACTTTATGTCATGGGAGCTTGGTCTATAAAGATCATAAAAAAATATGAAACAAAAATTTTCATACTTTCAATTGTTTAAAAAATATGGCGACTTGTTCTCAAATTTTAGGGTTTTACTAAAAGTGCTCTAATTTCATTTTTTTGTGTGTGCTTTTTTCCGTGTGAGCTTTTTTTCGTGTGAACATTTTTCCGTGTGAGCATTTTTCCGTTTGGGCTTTTTTGTGGGTATTTTTCCTGTGGGTATTTTTCCTGTGGGCTTTTTTCCTGTGGGCTTTTTTCCGGTCACCCTACGTTGTATACTTGTAATCAGAACTTAAGTATGTACTTTTTTTGTTATACTGGGGACAGCTCTGTATATTTATATTCAAATATTTACACATTCATTAAATTAAATACCTACAGTAGAAACCGGTTATAACGATATCGTATAACGACAAAATGGTCGCCACAGAAATAAAGTGCCGGTGTCCCGCTCAGTGCAGACGGAGGTGGGTTGTAAAAAGAAAAGATAAATAAAATATAAATTTTACTTATAATAAGGGTTATAAAATTTAATATGGGTGCCACGTGGTCTTTGATCAGAGGTACCACAAAACTCTACTGATTTTGTTGACTTCTGTAAGGGGGGAGAATTTTATTATAAGGATCAATAATTAATAAAACTAGTATATATATAAAATGCTTTATCTTAGTAAATAAGTAAAACGATGAAAATAAAATTATAATTGCACTTATTCTTAATATATACAGGGTGTTTGGTTCGGCGATACGAATATTTTGAAGGAAGGTAGAATGAGTCATTTGGAAGTGATTTAAGCAAATATACCTATATCAAAAGTGCTAGTTTTTTTATATCGGCCTTTTCAGTAAATTTTTCAGAAAACCCAGATTTATACATATTAATGGCAAAAATTCGAATGTTAAAGAGCCCATCTTTTTCAAACATGATTTTTTTATTACTTAAAACCTTCATCTCATCCTCAGAAAAACTTACGTTGTCTACCCTCATATGTAGATTTCTACACATATGGAATTTCAGTGTATTTTCAATGGTTAACTACTTTTTTGGGATTGAAATGAAAAAGTAACTGATTTTATAATTTTATTTTAATAAAAAAAAGATTCAAATCAATTTTTTTACATTTTACACAATACATTACGATTATGTTGTTTTTTACAAGCAACTTTTACATAAAAATAACAAATGGTTTCATATACATTATTTTTTGTAGTAGAATTTTCTTCGATTGCGATATGGAACGCTTCTCGATTTTTTTGGTGGAATTGATGATGAATGTGTTAAAGGTGAAGAATTCACAATATTCACTAAATTTTATAATTCACGAACGAAAATAAAAAAGCGCCCCCACACGAAAACTAAAAGTTTAAAATTTAATTGTTGTTCATATCAATGCAATCAGGCCCTGTGAGAGCTTCAACGCGGCCCGGGTCAACCCACATTTTGGGGGCCCCATACCCCCCCCCCCCCCCACCGAGCATAAGAACATTCCAAATAAATTTCGTACTGGTAAAATTCTAATAATTTTCTAATATTATTTTAGTATTAAAAATCAGGGGTTTTTTAAGAAAATTTTGCTTTCTACTTAAACTTTTACCACAAGGTGTATCTTTTTTGCAGTATATGTATGTTTTTTAAATAACCTCTGTTAAAAATAGTATAAGTATTAAAAAATATGTAAAATACAAATAATTTTCAAGGCGCCGGGGCCCCTGAGACGAAGGGGGCCCGGGCTATATGGCCCTCCTAGCCCCCCCCCCCCTCTATCTGGGCCTGAATGCAATATTGTCTGTTGAAAATACGTGATTTTTATATTTATGGCAATTAAAACGTAATGTCACAAATTTTAATGAAATTGAAATATATTGCTAAAATTGCTATATCTTCAAAATTTTCATATACCGGGTGGACCGTTTTAACGTTTAATGGAGAATAACTTGACCGGTAAGTGAAATAATAAAAAAGTTTTCAGATAAAAGTTGTACGGTTTGGAGGGGGACATAGACGTACTTGGATTATCTATATTTCCATATAAATTTCATTCGGATGTTCTATGACGGGAATTCGTTTCGAAAATTGCGCTAATTAGCGTTAATTATCTTAATTATGCACAGGTTTTGATTAGGCCGACCGATGTATTGTTGTTCTCTAGTATGTTTACTTTCATATTAGCTACTTATTTTAAGGATGTTCTATGACGGAAATTCGTTTCGAAAATTGCGCTAATTAGCGTTAATTATCTTAATTATGCACAGGTTTTGATTAGGCCGACCGATGTATTGTTGTTCTCTAATATGTTTACTTGCATATCCGCTAATTATTTTGAGGATGTTCGATGACGGGTGATAAACTACCATGGGCTCTTGATATATTATGTAGTTATTTTCGGGATATGTATATCTGCTAGACTTGCAAAGTGTTTATCAAATTACAACAAAAATGTGTTTCAAAATGGAGAAAGAACATTAAAGTTATTCAAATTTAAATTCAATGAAAATTAAAATTGAGGAAAATTTTCAACAAATTGGATAATTATATCAAGGTATGTATATGTTCTTAAAATTAACCTTTTAACCTTTTAAATCAAAAAAACTAGCTTTTTTTGAAATGTTATTGAAAAAATTGGAAACGTACCTATATATTTTTTTCACTGACAATTAACATTTATGATAAGTAACACCACAAATTTTAAATGTGTTACTTTTTGTTAATATATGGTAGACCTATTAGTTTATTTGATAAAATTACAAACATGCTAGTTTTTGTAATAAAATTAAAACTAATTAACCTTTGCAACAAGCATTGATGATATTATTTTTATATTATTAATATCAAATTTCAATAAAAATGTGTTTGTTACAGTTCTAAAGCCAGGAATGGCAATTAGAAGAGTTTCTTTAAATTCAAATGAATTTGATAATATAATTGAAGAATGCCAGCAAAAACCAGGAACAGCAATTAGAAGAGTTTCGTTAAAATCAAATGAATATGATAATACGATTGAAGAATGCCAGCAAAAACCAGGAACGGCAATTAGAAAAGTTTAGAACCTGAAAAATTAATACAGTAGAAACCGGTTATAACGACATCGAAGGGATCAGCCAAATAAAATCGTAAATTTATAATAACAGAGTTTGTATTTTGTTTCCATGGTATTATTTAATTTTTATTAATTTGAGTTTAGAACAAAAATTTTTGTATTGAAGCTTGCATTCCTTGTATTCAGTTGTATTTATGAAAGTAAATAAAATAGTCGTAGATAAAGTACAGTATACTACTCGCAATAATGGCTATTATAACCTCGGAATTTTTTTTTTTTCCTCGGTAATAATAGCTATCATTATTGACTCGTGGTATAATATACTATTATATGGTACGTCGTATTAACTGATGTCGTTATAACCGTTTTCTACTGTATATAACAATCACTAATAATGACTGATTAATTTTTGTTTTAGTGATAAAATTTATATAAATAATATATTTAATGAAAAGCTCTTCAGATTATATTGTGTATGTAACTATTAGTCCAGTCATTTGGTAGTTTTACCTGGAAAGTTTTCAGGGAGTTTTGAAAATTGGTAATTATATAGATTTCGATGTGCTCTTTCTGAATTCCAACTTTGCCACCTCGTATCTTTGCCGCTCGCGCCACCATATTGGAAAAAGGGCACCTAAAAGTAGTTTTTTGACAATATCTCCTCTCCAAGTCATTTTACGATAAATATATTTATATACAAAATTAAATAAGAGAAAATTTCCTACAATTTATGTAATAACAATTTTTTTTGTAAAATCAATAGTTTTGGCGTACGAGCGCCGCAAGCTATTATTCATCTACACATACACGTGTTTTGCAGCGTATCAGGTTGCTCTGGAAGCAAACTTTTATAAAAAAAAATATTACCTCTGATTTTTTTATACAGTTCAATTCTTTAGTATTCAAGGAACATTTTAAGACCAAAAAGAAAAAAATCGCATCGGCGCTTTTTTAATAATTCATAAAACAAAAATACATAAATCGAGCACGGTATTCTGGATGCCACCATTAATAAAAAAAAATTCACCTATGATTTTTTGTACAGTTCAATTCTATAGTATTCAAGGAACATTTTAGGATCAAAACGAAAAAAATCGCCTCGGCGCTTTTTTTAAAATACATTAAATAAGAAAAATCGGTATTCAAATTTGTTTTCACTAAATATATTTATTATTTGTACAATCATTTGGTACTTTTACCAGAAAAGTTTTCCGGGAGTTTTGAAAATTGGTAGTTTTATAGATTTTGATGTGCTCTTTCCGAATTTCAACTTTTCCACCTCGTATCTTTGCCGCTCGCGCCTTTTTTGACAATATCTTCTTTCCAACTCTTTTTACGATAAAAACTACTATTAGACGCCATTTTTTCAATATGGCGGCGCGAGCGGCAAAGATACGAGGTGGCAAAGTTGAAATTCAGAAAGAGCACATCAAAATCTATAAAACTACCAATTTTCAAAACTCCCGGAAAACTTTCCAGGTAGAACTACCAAATAATTGTACAAATAATAAATATATTTAGTGAAAACAATTTTGAATAACGATTTTTCTTATTTTATGAATTATAAAAAAAAGCGCCGAGGCGATTTTTTTCGTTTTAATCCTAAAATGTTCCTTGAATACTATAGAATTGAACTGTACAAAAAATCATAGGTGAAATTTTTTTTATTAATGGTGGCATCCAGAAGACCGTGCTCGATTTATGTATTTTTGTTTTATGAATTATTAAAAAAGCGCCGAGGCGATTTTTTTCTTTTTGGTCTTAAAATGTTCCATGAATACTAAATAATTGAACTGTATAAAAAAATCAGAGGTAATACATTTTTTTATTAAAGTTTGCTTCCAGAGCAACCTGATACGCAAAACACGTGTATGTGTAGATGAATAATAGCTTGCGGCGCTCGTACGCCAAAACTATTGATTTTACAAAAAAAATTGTTATTACATAAATTGTGGGAAATTTTCTCTTATTTAATTATGTATATAAATATTTTTATCGTAAAATGACTTGGAGAGGAGATATTGTCAAAAAACTACTTTTAGGTGCCCTTTTTCCAATATGGCGGCGCGAGCGGCAAAGATACGAGGTGGCAAAGTTGGAATTCAGAAAGAGCACATCAAAATCTATATAATTACCAATTTTCAAAACTCCCTGAAAACTTTCCAGGTAACCTCTTTATTTCGAACCAAATGACTGTACTATATGTATATGTCATGATACAATTATTAAAGATATGGCTTTCCCGAGTTTCATTTTTTCACTTTACTGCGCATGACGTCACACGTGATTCACTTTGTTTATATGTGTTTATATGCATGATACGTTTATATGGATACATAACACAGCGTTTTTTATATCTAAATTAAATTATTTATATAATTAATCCTTTTATAAATAAGTAGTTGTTTTACTGATAACTGATATAATTTTGCATTTCATTATTGAATACCTTAAAATATATTTAAATACATTCTCCATCAACTGAAAATAAGGAAATACCTAGACTTTATTTCATTTCTGATCTTCTATATTTGGAAATGTATCTATTTACTCAGATATATTTCCAGACGTGACGGGACTTCAGTATGAGTTCTAGTTATAAAAGTTTCCCACTTATCCAAGTCCCACATAACCAAGTTTCACCGTATATATACATTAAATGTCAAACTGACGTTTATAATTATTGTGAATTATTAATTAAATAATTGACTACTTTCATGAACTACTATAATATTCATTTGGGCGAGTCACTTGTGACGTCACAGCAAACAGAGTGAAGTTAGGTGATATGCGCAATGCCATTTCTGTATTAATTGTATCATGTGTATATGTAATTATTAAATGTTTATGTAATATTTTTTAATAAAAAATAATTGATATTTTGTTGTTTTTTTTCTAAAAAACCTATACATAATAAATAAACAAAATGTATTTAATGATATCTACCGTCGTATAGTGGAATTTTTGAATTACCGATGCCGTCGTATAGTGGAATTTTTGTATTACCGATGCCGTCGTATAGTGGAATTTTTGAATTACCGATACCGTCGTATAGCAGAATGTCGATACGAATCCGTTTCGTATTTTTCAAATCGGGCCGATCCGGCAAAGTGCGTTTACGTTCGGATTTCTTGACTTTTTCAGTCCGAAACACTGCGAAAAATGAAATTCAGATTCCGGAATAAAACAGAACGGTAGGTATTTCATTCCGTTTGATTTTTTTTCAATTACTGGGCCATCAGATCAATATAATATCGGTATGGAGAACCATACATGACTTCCATGTTCTATAATATCTTTTACAATAATTTTTAATATAAAACTCACCTTTGTGTTATAAATAATAGTTTTCTAATATTCTAATGTCAGTTGTAGAATATACATTTTTGTAAAATAATAATTATATGACATTTGAATTTAACTGCGCTTGTTTCCATGGCAACATAAATTTATTAGTATTTAAAATTAAAATTTTGAGGGTGGTTTTCACCCCTTCAGTGGCTATTTAAGCACGTTTATGAAATAAGTGCCCCTTAGATTGGATTGAACTAGAAGTGTACCAAGTCTTATCAAAATTGGTGAGATATTACTCACTTTTTAGACGATAATAGGTACAAAATTTCGAATATTTCGGAAACCCCTAATCCGATTAGCACCAAAATCAATAGGTCTGGAGTACTCACTGAGGCAAACATTTTCCCCAAAAATAATTCAAATCGGTGCATATCTACAGTAGTTATCGTACACGGAAGAAAATTCTACATCCAGACAGACACACGCACAGCCGCCATGCGGAAATTAACTTTTCTTTACGTTTTGAAGTTAGTACAATCAGAATCTGCTTTTTTTTCGGACATGATTTTTTGACGATATTACAATACTTCCATTTCTTCGAACATGGAAGTAAAAATGGCTGTAGGTTAACATTTGAAAATTTACAAAACTTGGATAGAATTCATTCTTTAAAAAATTATTTTACTTCCATGTTCGAAGAAATGGAAGTATCTAGAACACAATGGTTTTAAAAACTGCTCTATTTTATACCCTTTCGAAAAACATGCTGTATTACCTACATGAATAGGCTACTTTTGTGAAAAAAACATACATTTATCCGAGAATAAGTAAGATTTCTACATTTTTGCAGTGAGATGATCCTAGTATGCTTATCTAAGTTGTAAAAAAGGGATGCGATACTTTTTAAACATTTTTTTTCTACTCCTTGGACAGTGTAATACCTACTTATGTGCAAATGATTGAAAATAATGATCCTGTCAAACTAATAACGATTATTGTCGGTTTTTGGTAAATAAAATATCGAAGACGGCAATTCGAAGGTGTGGATGATCATTCATCGTTAAATGTTTAATCAATGGTAGTTCTTGAGGAATTCTAGGTAGTTCGGACGATAGCGCTGACCCATCAGTCTATTATCAATCACACTAGCCCAAAAGTGTATTATGACGGAACAACGTATTTTTTTCAAACGCTGATTGTGTCTTTTAACATTCCAGTAGTAGATGTTATTAAAAGTTTTCATACATTCTCTGGAAAAAGTGGATTCATCGGTCTATAAAATACTTTGAGGAAAAAATTATTTTAGCGGTTTCCGGGGTATTTTGTGCCAGGAAATCGAAATCTGTTATAAAAATAAGGGGTTCTCATTTAAAAAATACGAAGGGGGGAGCGTTTCCCCCAGGGGGCAGATCCTCCTCCATAACTGGCATCGCCATGTGATAGCTGGGAAAAAATGCTAACATTTTTGTCTGGATCATTTTTCCTGATAATTCCTCCCCGGCGAATTACGCAGGTGTATCTCTCTTTTTTCAACACCCCGTATAATAATAATAAATATCACATTTTACAATGTAGTTGTTGGACAAAAATTATGGAGTTTTCTTTATATTCAGGTAAGAATACCTTCCTCGAATATGAATAATTATATATTGATGGAATGCATATAATTATTTTTAATTACAGTCGACTTTTTCTAAGAATTTTGTACGGAGGGTACCCGGGTGGCAGATGCTGTGAGTTTTTTTGGGTGGCAACACAAGGGTTAAATAAATACAGAAATTCTGAACAAAAAAACAAATATACATGAAATCGTAGTAATTCGTACCCCTTTGTTTCCTGTGCACATAACATAAGTATAAAATTATAAATAATAATAACCTTGTAGGTGGATGTCAAGATGTGGCCACACCAAGGCAGAGGGTTTCTAAAAGAAACCGTTTTTTATACTATTTTAAGCTATCAGGGTGTCCAAGATAAGCGTGCAATGCATGGGGATATCCTAAACGGTAAGAGATACAGATGTGGTTAAATGAGATGAATTATTTGTGAGAAAGGGACGAGTATAACTACATAAAAAAATATTAATCATTTTATGGGGTTTAGGCGGTATACCCAAAAAACTGAAAATTCGGAATTTCTTTAAATGGCTATAATTTTTTTCTCAAAGTAGATAGGTGCTTTTTGTTTGCGGTTTCTCTAAGCACTTTTTGTGTAGAATTGATTGGTGTATTTAGAATTTTTATATCACTTTTAGTTACCGAGTTACAAGCCCTAACTTTAGTTTTTCTTATGGGCCGCTAAGTTGGCTATAGCATATTTGAACGTGTTTTTTACTCTACTTTACAACGATATGTCACATGTGATACTTATTATTGAAAAAAAGTAAGAACCTTTTTTTTGTAATAGTTTATTGTTTTTAAATATGCATTTGTTATTTTGATTGTTATTATTGCGATTTTTGTTTAACAATTTTTGTTTTACATGGCTTACTAAAATGCTTGTAATAAAATACTTTATAAATATCACCAGTATTTAGTACTTTTACTTATTTTCAATAATAAGTATCACATGTGACATATCGTTGTAAAGTAGAGTAAAAAACACGTTCAAATATGCTATAGCCAACTTAGCGGCCCATAAGAAAAACTAAAGTTAGGGCTTGTAACTCGGTAACTAAAAGTGATATAAAAATTCTAAATACACCAATCAATTCTACATAAAAAAGTGCTTTGAGAAACCGCAAACAAAAAGCACCTATCTACTTTGAGAAAAAAGTTATAGCCATTTAAAGAAATTCCGAATTTTCAGTTTTTTGGGTTTACCGCCTAAACCCCATTAAATTATTAATATTTTTTTATGTAGTTATACTCGTCCCTTTCTCACAAATAATTCATCTCATTTAACCACATCTGTATCTCTTACCGTTTAGGATATCCCCATGCATTGCACGCTTATCTTGAACACCCTGTATAAACTTATCCTAATTAATAAACTAACAACAACAAAAAGAACTTTAGCACTAACAAAACGCACAGCACACGTCAATTATTATTAATATATAACTGACAGGTTAAGCACGAATTTATTAATGGTCGGCTTTCGTGGTGCTCACTCCGCACAACACTTTACCTGTCCGCGTAACTTTATGGGTGCAATTGGGCGTTTGGCGGGGCTTGGACACCACTCCCCGCCATCTCGTCTGGGTTTCTTAGAAGAAATTCTCCTTTGTACTACTGAAGTGAGTCTAGATGGACTTCCCAACTCTAGACTTTCTACAATTCTCCTGGACCCCCTCAACAATCGGATTTAGCTACTTATTTTGTGCACCCTACGCACACTTACCACCGCGTACTACCGAATCTCGGTTCACACGCGTACCCCGACTTGTAAAGATGGTTGTCCTTGCCGTTATGTCAGATCATAGTTATAAGAGTGAAAGTCGCTTACCGTCAATGATATAAAGATAAATTTTAAAAACAATAATGTATGGACATTTCAAGAAATATTTTAAAAAAATATTGAAAGATTTTTGAAGATTATAATAATAAATAAAATTAAAATTACGAGCAAGGCCGGATTAAGGAGGAATATAAAATAATTAAAAATAAACCGTTACAATCGGTTAATACGACGTATCGGTTATAACGACTCAGAATAAAAGTCCCAACTGAATCTCATATGATTGCCTGAATACCGCATTTAATGACTTTCTGTTTACAATATTTTCGGAGAATTTTATCGGTTTAATGACGGACCGACTTTTGTTTCCATTTTTTTTTAAATATAGTATTTTCTTTGACATGTGTTATTTAACATTAATTAAAACAATTTTTTATTTTTATGTCATTAATCTTAACGTAAGAATATTATGTTTATCCTTTAATAATCCGTATGTTTTATTGTGCATTTAATTTTTTGTACAATAAAAAATATTGTTTGACATAATACATAATACATCCAGGGCCGTCGAGAGAAAATCCGGGCCCGGGGGACAAAAATTATGCCCCCCCCCCCACCACCCATGAAAAGCAACTACAGAATCTGCTGAATGAAACATGTATATTCTGACTCTATGAAGGAAAGGGTTGAGAAATGTTCGGAAAATTGTTTTTGAAACAAATTGTTTTAATAACAAGCTATATAAATATAAGTTTGTATATCAAGGTATTGAATAGAAATGTAAAAAGTAAGAAGTCCTCTTTCTTGAATTGAGAGTTTTATTGTTATATTAAATTAAGAAATTTACTTATTAATTATAATTGTAAATTTTATTGATGAATAAGACTTACGGGCCCCTTTAGGAAGGCCAGGCCCGGGGAGATTCCTCCCGTCTCCCCCCCTCTCTCGACAGCCCTGAATACATCATGTTTTGTAGTGTCGCTTCTGTATGTATATCGTATATGTATGATACATATTTATTATTCTGTGCTTAAAATTATAATTTTTTTTGACGATATCTTCGCTCACAGACGGTGAATTTCACAAAATTTCAGCACACTCATGAAATTTTTAGTTTTTTCGATAAATACCTTAAAAAATTGAATTATCGCATATTACGACAATCGGTTATAACGACCTAAGATTCCGGTCACTTCGATGTCGTTATAACTGGTTTGGCGGTTTCTAATGTATAATAGTTATATGCTTTACTTACAATAAAAAAGTGTGATTTTTATTTTATTTTAATTATATTCATATTATATAACAAATATATAAACATATATTACATACAAATTATCAATTGTAGATGTTAACAGACAAAATATCAGTATATAAATTAATTATACAAATTGTTAGCGACGAATCCAGTTTTGAATAATGTTCATTAATCTCGGCCGAAATCTGAAAAATATTAAAAAATGAAAAAATATGAAAGATATTAAGAGATTCTGGTACATATGTCACACTTTGAATTTATTTTTTAAATAACACCTTATGTTAAATCCCATGATTAAAACATTAATATTGTGAATCAACGAATATATAAAATATTAATAATAATCTTTATCAGTTCATTCTCTACAAACAGTGAATAAGTATATAAGTATTCAGATTTACTCCCTGAATATTTAATACCTTGTTCTCTTAACCTAATACAGATCGCTTGATTAGGGGAGGGGAATAATAGCTGAGGAAGTAAAATTACACTTTTTCATGCATTTGAGTTGATATGAATTCGGAGGAGAACAAAAATCTAAAATGAATATTTTCGTCTGTTAAATCGCAACTTTACAATATTTTATAATAGTTCAGTAAAAATAGATTTTTTGAACACAATAATTCCATCATCAAAAATTGGTACATATGTAGTTTTATACCTAAACTTTAAGAAATCGTTGAGCGTATTCGTGGTAGTTTCGTAGGGTTGTGAAAGTGGTGAAAAGGTGTTTTTTCATAAATAAGATTTTCATATCAATAATCATGCATGTACCGATTTTTGTTGATGAAGGTATTATTGTGTTTTGTTTGTATATTTTTGATTATTTTACTGTACTATAATGAAAAATTTTTTCCAAAAAAAATTCTCAACCCTTATGATTTGTCAGACACGGATTTATCCCACACCCTAATCACGGCACTTGAGTGCGAGGCAGGTTTATCCAACCTTTAATATACGATTGTCTCAAACCTTGATGACATTGACTGTATTGACATGTTTGTTTTAATTATCAATTATTTAATCAACACATTACAACAACTACCAAATAATTATTTGAAAAATATCATTGAATGCAAATGCTACTGACCTGTACAAGCCATACATCACATGTACCCGCTATCCATCCAACTGTACATCATCATAAACACATTCGCGATCTACCTTCCTGCAGTTGTTAATAACAATTCTTGCTAACTCCTTTACACGCAGTGGAGGTGATTCGTGTTTCAGCAGCTCCGATAACAGATTAAGACCTCCTTCGGATTCAATCAATGAACAGTATTTTGCAGCTGAAAAATTGTAAGTAATTAATTTAAAAAATTACACTTCTCATTTTCATATACAATTTTTTTAAAGAAATAGTTTTAAATTATTCAGTTGTTGGCAAATTGATGTAATTTATCCAAAAATGTATATTTAATAGTAATTTAGTCAGGGGTGAGGTCTTGAAAATTTTTAGTAAATATGGCGCAATTGTGGGGTTGGGGCACGAGTTGCCTAGGAGCACAGCCTAAGTAAGAAAATAACAGTAATTAATTGTTATAAGAGAAATAATGAAAATAAAGGTATATAATTATTTCTAGACTTTATGACGAACATTTTTAGCCCTCACCGAAGATTATGAGATTTATAATTTTAGTGCACCAAACTCAAGACCCAAATACAAGCATATAAAATATTATAATGGTTTCTTAAAATTACTGTATCTAATGATCTGAAAGTCAGATCAACACCAAGGTATGTAAAGTATAAGGTAGCCTCATGGCTCGGCTCGAGAGAGGGAAATACATCATCTGGGGTGCCAAAATGAGGAGAGAGGGAATGATATCTCCAATCATCACACGTGTAGCCTCGGATGACGTCATTCGGGGAGCCCAAGCTGATTGGTCAAAAGCTCATGAGGCAACCTGTGTATTTACTAACCTTGGATCAACACCAAGGTTAGTAAATACACAGGTTGTACCATAACTCTGTTTGTGAGGTGGAGGGGATGGCATGAGAGGAGACACCGAGGGGAAACACAGATGGGAGATCGCGTCATCATGAGGAACATTACAACGTTATAAATGGCTGTCAGTATTAAAACTGTCAGAGTATATTTAAGATATTTATTTTTCGCATATTAAGTTATTGTTTTAGTACTTATTATGTAAGTTTATTCATTGTAAGTTGTTTTTAAACTATTATTAAATATTTTCATTTGATATTGATAGTGTACTGAATTTAAAACTACGTTTTTATTATGTTATTCATATAAATTATAGTTTTAAGCAAGTGTTTGTTTAAGATAGAGAAAAATATTTTTTTTGGTCGTCACATCGAGGCTCATAACTTTGTAAATATTTAATATTTTTCAATAAAAATTGATATTAAATAAGTTGAATATATACTTAATAAAATGTCATTTACCTGATTCAATAATAATTAGTTATATCTGTGAAAAAAATTCCCAAACATTGACAATTTTTTTCTATATTATTAATAAAGTTTTTTTGAATTTTAAAATGATTTTTTTTTTAAATCTTCGCGACCATGACCAGAATGTATCCCCTGAGGAACGGAGTTATTTGTATTTAAGTTAGATACATAAATAAATGTACATACTCTAGTAAAAAAATGTTTCAAAGTGCTATTATTATTTTAGTGATACTAATAAACTAGTATGTTTAATACATGATTATTTATAATGCTTTGTGCTTCTGTGATCGATAAAATTTATTTTTTATAGTTACAAATGTCCAAAAAATTTAAATAATACAGAAAACAATGTTAAATAAATATGTATTTGCAAGCGAGATTATTTTAGTACATTTAAAATGTTCCTCATAGTGACGTAGGTGACGTATTTCCCGCGTAATTCCCGCGCGAATACCTGATTGGCCAAAAGTTATGGTACAACCTGTGTATTTACTAACCTTGGATCAACACCATCTTTCATATTTTGGATAGATGATTAAATGTGCAACAATCTTCTATAAGGTTGTTTTAACAAAAATTATTTAATGATATTCAAAATGATTTTCGTGAGTCCCCTTGCCACTCACGTCGAAATACCTGACATTATGATAATAGTAAATCCTCCACAAGAAAGAAACAACTAACAAAGGAACCTTTTCAGGTCGAAAATTCGTATCGAGTTTAAACTTTGTATATACTTAGACGAGGTCAAGGTAAGTAAGAAAAAAATTATCGTAGCTGCGGTAAAACGGTTTAAGGGGGTGAAACACCCCTATGAAAATGTGCAAAATAATCATATTTTTCAAATGACTCTGAAACTAATGAAGATTTAAAAAAACCTATAATGCGAACTTTTCATGATTTTTTATGCTCTTTCGAATGGCGATTGTCAAAATTCAAACAAATAAAACCGTTGAACATTTAACATTGCAATTAAAAAAAAAAAAAACAGTTTATTTTTTTTCTTATTAAAGATGAGAAAGTTATTGGTTTCGGTCAAAAATGTTGATGAGAATCCAAACATACAAATGTCAAATGTTAGTCGGTGGTTTTCCGGCAAATTAACCAAATGATCTCAAAAACGAAGTTTTCGACTATAATAATAATCATTCGAAAGAGTTTAATAAATTCAAGAAAATGTTGTAGGGGAACTTGGGGAATGGTGGGACATTGGGGAATAGCGGGACACGACAATTTCACCATCTTTGAATAAGTTTAAAACACTAAAACAGCTGGTATAGTTTCGTCTCTTTATATGCTTAGTTTTCATCAGTATTAGTCATATCTACATGTATCGTGAGAAGTTCTGTATCAAGAAGTGTTTAATTGATTGTTCAAAATAAGTTTTATTCACTGTTCATATTTGCGTTGTTTTTACAACATTTTGACAGGAAAAAAAAAAGTTTTATATGGGCATAATTACCGTTTGCCCTCGACATTTCGACTTGCAAAAGGAATTTGGCATGAATACACTGTGTCAATTATAGTTTATGTCGAATTGTAAACATAGCGTTTGGGGTATTGCGGGACACTTATTTTGAGGAATAATAAGACACGTATTTTTTGATGTTTCTCAAATCAATATCGCATTTTTATGCATACATATTAGTCATTTTTCATGCAAAAGAAACAACCCTAATGCCTACGGTGGATATAATCAGTATTTAAGTATTAATAGTTTTACCATGCTGGAGAGTCGGTTGTTTGGACCTCAAAGGTCACACTCCACGGTTTGTTTTACTCCTTCTTTATCATAATTACAATTTTTGTCATTCTGTACTTTCCAATAAACAATTCACATTCATGTTTTTCATTTTTGGCTCCTGTCCCATTATTCCCCAACTTTTTTTAGAATGTCGAAAATTAACGTTTTCGAAAAACATAGTAAATTTTTACAGTCGTTCAAAATTTCAACAAACTGTGGCAGCTAAAAGTTAGATTACAACACGTACTATGACATACATCTTCAAAATTTGAAAAAATAAAAAATTTTAAACAAGTTATGGGCCATACAAAAACGTGTCCCACCATTCCCCAAGTTCCCCTACTAAATATTTATTTATATCTTTATTAGTTTCGAAGAAAATTCAAAATTTATTCATATTTGAAGCTGAATTGAATTCACATAAAGTAAATCGGACTAATACAAGATACAATCTAAATTATTAATGATTTTAACCGGCCGTTTTCTAGATTAACTTGCGCTAAAAAAAATTTTACTGGATTCTAGGCCTCCTGAAATGTAAATATCCTTTTAAATTGGTAACTTTTCAACACTTTTTCAATACTTTTCTTATCACTAACGTAATAAAAAAATTAAATGAATATTTTTCGAAATATGATAATGTGACGATGAAAGGGTTAAACAATTTTTTTGTGAAATATGTGTTATACAGGTTGGTCCGGTTTGGGATACAGATATTTTAGGAGCTGATTCTCTAACTCATTGTGAGTAAAAAAATTGTGTGGGAAGTGGGGGTCTATCTTAAACACCCTCTGAGTTACAGGATGTTTAAAAAATTTCCTTCAGAGTAGTTCTTACAACAAAGATTATCTCATAACTTCCAAAGTAACATATCTAGAGCAACCAAAATGAGTCAGTTTCATAGGTAATTAACTAACATATTTTTCAGTATTACGGTTATTGCTATCCGTATTTCTAGTTCCGAGTTATAGTTCATCAAAGTCGAAAAATATCTTTTTTTGTTGAAATTTTTTATGAAAATGGCAGTTGTAAGACCCACGTCCAAACTTTGTATAGTGAATTTGTAGGTAACATTATGATGTACCAAAATAATGATAAAAAATACCATATATTAGAGGTATTTTTGGAGAAAAATGTCATTTTTATAAAAAATTTCAACAAAAAAGATATTTTTCGACTTTGATGAACTATAACTCGGAACTAGAAATACAGATAACAACACCGGCGCCGACTACGGGGGGCGAGGGGGGCGATCGCCCCCCCCCAGATATTATACCAGGGGGGCTTCACCCCCCCCTGTGCAGCTGAACTCTAGTTTCTTTTAAATTAAAAATACTTTTGTCAATAAGATTTTTACTTTAAAAAAAGGTGTAAATATTCAAATACTTGTCACTTGAGTAAAAATGATCACTAAAAATTTCTTCAAAAAGGAAATTAATATTAAAATATCTTTTATTTCCTTAAACAAAGCTTACAATTAGTTAGATCAACAGCTTTAAAAAAAATTCTACGACTTTTCTACACTTTACTATATTTTCAGCTAAAATCGTCGTTTACGTTTCATGAGCCTCTGTAAATTAAATATAAATGTCCACTTTTCAATTATTTCAAATAATTAAAGTTTGGTCGATTTTTATCGAAACTACAATAATTTGATGAAAAAAAATTTTTTTGTCACATTATTAGTTGCGTTTCTGAAATTTTTGTCGTTATTACGAAAGTTGGATATTGCACATTTTTAAAATAAAATATTTGCACCCCCTCCCCCCCCCAAAAAAAAATTATGAAAATCTCGCCCCCCCCCCAGGTTAAATGAAAAGTCGGCGCCTATGGATAACAATAACCGTAATACTGAAAAATATGTTAGTTAATTACCTATGAAACTGACTCATTTTGGTTGCTCTAGATATGTTACTTTGGAAGTTATGAGATAATCTTTGTTGTAAGAACTACTCTGAAGGAAATTTTTTAAACATCCTGTAACTCAGAGGGTGTTTTAACACCCTCTGAGTTACATTGTAAATTGTGTGGGAAGTGGGGGTCTATTTAAAGATAGACCCCCATTTTTTACTCACAATGAGTCAGAGAATCAGCTCCTAAACATCTGTATCCCAAACCGGACCACCCTGTACATTTAGATTACTATTGTATACTACTTACAATAAATTTTAGTTAATAGAAAAAAAATCTGTAATAAATAATGGGGTGGGGTGGGAGGTAGGGGTTAACGGTTTTATTTTTTTGATTTTTGACTATCGCCATTCGAAAGAGCATAAAAAATCATGAAAAGTTGGCATTATAGGTTTTTTTAAATCTTCATTAGTTTCAGAGTTATTTGAAAAATATGATTATTTTGCACATTTTCATAGGGGTGTTTCACCCCTTTAAACCGTTTTACCGCAGCTACGATAATTTTTTTCTTACTTACCTTGACCTCCTCTAAGTATATACTGTACTGTATTGTATGTATTTTATATACAAAGTTTAAACTCGATACGAATTTTCGACCTGAAAAGGTTCCCTTGTAAGTGCTAACCTGCTGGTAGGAACTAATGACAAATTCAATTTTCGGCCTTACATTCACCTTGAAGATGATTTTTGCAAGACGTAATACTGTTTTTTTTTTGTCTTCAGTACATTACAAAAAATATGTATGCTAACTGTCGGGCTGAAATAGCAAAAAAATATTATCTTGAAATGCGATTTTTAAGGTAAAGGGTGCCTCCTGAATTCTTTTTACTATTTTTTCGTATTCAGTGCATCAAATTACGTAGGTAAACATACAATATTTTGTGTCGTATGGGTGGTCGATATTTCGACCACTCTCGTCCTCTACAGAGGTTAAAATGCAAAAGATTAGGTTGATGGAACATTCCGTTTATTAGATACAGTATGTATACAAAATCCTTGTAAAACAAAACTTTAGGTCTTTTGATAAGGGTGTTCCAGTGCAAACTTTTCTAGGGAGTTTTCAAGAACTATACATCTTGGTACTTTCTAATTGCTCTCAAAATTTAGCAACTCATACATTATCCTAAATTTCAAAACTTTATCATTATGTAAAAATGTAATTTTTAATGATCTATACTCTATACTATACAGGGTGAGTCATATCAGGTGGAACAAACTTAAACCGTTGATTGATAAAAATATTTAGAGCAAAAAAGTTCATATAAACATGTGTCCGGAAACTCTTCGTGAGGGAGCTACAGACTCCCAAAGATTTTGACTAAAATTGGTTTTTATTTAATATCTGGAGAACCCATTGTGATACAGCAATGAAAATGAGTACCTGGATTAGTAATAACACGTGCTATCGATTTCCAGTATCAAACAATGGTTATTTAGACCAGGGATGTATGGGGCTTGTGGGCCCTCTGATTTTTATCTAGTATTTTTTTGTTCTTTACTTTTTTCCTATGTTTGGTATTTTTATAAGGTCATATGACACAAAATACACATAAATATACTTTGTTAAGTTGTCATAAGATCAACCGTTTACGATAAACACGATGTGAAAGATAGTTTTGCAGAATTTAACTTAATACGGATGCTAAAAATTACACAAAATAAATTTATATTCTCGTACTATAATTAAAACCAATAATAAATGTGTATGTAAATATACCTAAAAAATGCATCCTTAACAACAGATAACAATTTTTAGTTTCATTTTTGAGTCAATTAATAAAGCACGAATTAAAGTTATAAAACTGGCTAAAATTCTATGAGGAGTCATATTAAGAGGAATATTTACACCAGCTGGTTTTCTTATTTTTAGTACTAGAACAAGAATATCAATTTATTTTGTGTAATTCTTAGCATCCGTATTAAGTTAAATTCTGCAAAACTATTTTCCCCATCGTATATCTCGTAAACATATATGACAACTTATTTACAATGTATATTTAAGTGTATTTTGTATCATATGACCAGTGGCGGCTTTAGGGGGGGGGGCGACCCTGAGCGACCGCCCGGGGTGCCAAGTTAGTAGGGGCGGCGAAGAAGCGCAAAAGAATGAAAAACTTAAAAATAATGAGAAAAGAAAGATGCAACAATGAAAAAAAAATCATCAGATTTTTTTGCGGTAGAAATTAATTATATATTGTTAAATATATTGTTAAAGCCAACTGCAGTTGCTTTATCTTTCTTCTTTTGATTAAAAATACTTAGTTTCTTCAGTTTAAAAAATAAAAAAATAAATATATCAATTTATTTTCAAATATTGAATTTGAAATGAAAAAAATTGAATTTGAAATGGAAAAAATTTAATTTGAAATGAAAAAACTTGAATTAGGAGTAAAAAACCTATATTCGAGTCAACAAAAAAAAGGTCTTCAGGGGGGGGGGGGGGGGGCAAAAAATATTTCGCCCGGGGCGCCGAGCTTGCAAAGGCCGGCCCTGCATATGACCTTATAAAAATACCAAACATAAGAAAAAAGTGAAGAACAAAAAAATACTAGATAAAAATCAAAGGGCCCACAGACCCCATACATCCCTGGTCTAAATAACCATTGTTTGATACTGGAAATCGATAGCACGTGTTATTACTAATCCAGGTATTAATTTTCATTGCTGTATCACAATGGGTTCTCCAGATAATAAATAAAAACCAATTTTAGTCAAAATCTTTGGGAGTCTGTAGCTCCCTCACGAAGAGTTTCCGGACACATGTTTATATGAACTTTTTTGCTTGAAATATTTTTATCAATCAACGGTTTAAGTTTGTTCCACCTGAGATGACTCACCCTGTATACAGGATCCTCCAATAGTGTGTTCGGCATTGTTTTACGCCCAAAGTATTGAAGATAGAGTTTTAGAGTAAAAAATTTACTATACAGGTTGAAGCAGTAACTATTACCACCTTAAATATCTTCGAATCTATAAGGTCCAGAGAAAAATTAGTGGAACCAAAATTGTACGGTACGAAGGGGGCTATCATATAGCGATAATAATTTTTGCACAGGGGGAGGCGCTTCGGAGATATCAAAGTCAACATCATTTTTTTAAATTGATTCGGTACATTTTTTCCATGATATGATAGTGAAGAAAAAACGATTAAAAATACATTTTTTTATTAATAGTACAGTCTTTTGGTTCGAAATAAATAGGTTACCTTTTTATAGGGCGCCGCCATATTGAAAAAAATGCGCCTTTTTTGACAATATCTTCTTTCCAATTCATTTTACGATAAAAACTACTATTCGGCGCCATTTTTTCAATATGGCGGCGCGAGCGGTAAAGATACGAGGTGGCAAAGTTGAAATTCGGAAAGAGCACATCGAAATCTATAAAATTACCAATTTTCAGAACTACCGGAAAACTTTCCAGGCAAAACTACCAAATGATTGTACAAATAATAAATACATTTAGTGTAAACAATTTTGAAAAACGACTTTTCTTATTTTATGAATTATAAAAAAAGCGCCAAGGCGATTTTTTTCGTTTTGGTCTTAAAATGTTCCTTGAATACTATAGAATTGAACTGTACAAAAAATCAGAGGAAATCAATTTTTTATTTAAGTTGGCATCCAGAGCAGCGTGCACGATTTATGTATTTTTGTTTTATGAATTATTAAAAAAGCGCCGAGGCGATTTTTTTCTTTTTGGTCTTAAAATGTTCCTTGAATACTAAAGAATTTAACTGTACAAAAAAATCAGAGGTATTCAATTTTTTTATTAAAGTTGGCTTCCAGAGCAACCTGATACGCAAAACACGTGTTGGTGTAGATGAATAATAGCTTGCGGCGCTCGTACGCCAAAACTATTGATTTTACAAAAAAAATTATTATTACATAAATTGTAGGAAATTTTCTCTAGTTTAATTTTGTATATAAATGTTTTTATCGTAAAATGAGTTGGAAAGGAGATATTGTCAAAAAACTACTATTAGGTGCCCTTTTTCCGATATGGCGGCGCGAGCGGCAAAGACACGAGGTGGCAAAGTTGGAATTCAGAAAGAGCACATCGAAATCTATAAAATTACCAATTTTCAAAACTCCCTGAAAACTTTCCAGGTAAAACTACCAAATGACTGGACTATAAATGAAATTTACATTTAAAGATGTACCAATATTGGTAACACTGGTAAATTTCATTTAATAAAAAAAAATGTTTTTTTTAATCGTTTTTTTTTTTCACTTTAAATCTTGTTCTTTCATGTTGTGTGATGAGTTCTGAACTTGTTTTCAGGTCCTCTATCATATGTTATTAACACTTCGATCATTTTCTTTAAATGTAAATTTCATTTAATAAAAAAATGTATTTTTAATCGTTTTTTCTTAATTTTAAATCTTGTTAAATGATCTTTACTGATGAGTTCTGAACTTGTTTATGGAAAAAAATGTGCCAAATCAATTTAAAAAAAATGATGTTGACCTTGATATCTCTGAAGCGCCTCCCCCTGGACAAAAATTATTATCGCTATATGATAGCCCCCTTCGTACCGTACAATTTTGGTTCCACTAATTTTTCTCTGGGCCTTATAGATTCGAAGATATTTAAGGTGTATATATCGACCCTAAAGAATTTCAGGAAAATATTTTCAGCTCCCTAAAACCGCTCCTTGGGGGGTAGTTTGAGGGGTACATGCCGGTTTCTTAGCAAAATCAAATGGAACGGTATATAAAAAAGTACACACAGAGTGTCCCAGGACTGTGTCAAAGCTCAATATTTCATTTATTATAAGAATTATGTCCGGTATTATAAACGTTATAAAACGACCTAGCAAAATTTGTTAGCTTGCAAGCACTCATAAATGAGGTTATGAATTTTATTATAGTATCTATGGATTAGTTATGGAATTTAGAGCAGTGACACTTCAACGTATTGTAACACAGTTGGCGACTCTGACCATATAAAATAATTTTCATAATAGCATAACTGTTTTAATACCGTTGGTTTTTACATACAACGCTTGCGCGAAATCTGTCAAAGTCATCAACAGAACTGTCATATAAGTTTGGTATCTCATTTGAGAGTGCTTGCTAGCTTGCAAATTTGTTAGGTCGTTTATAATACCGGGCATTGTCAGGCTAGAGCATCGGCATAGTTTGAAATTAGTTACATTTATACAGGATGATGTGTTTTTTTAAATACAAACTATAGATTTTTATTTGATAATCTAATAGCATTAATTTTTCTGAGTATTTTGATATATCATTATTGGATTATACAGAGGGGTTTAGAAATTATGACCAATTTTGTAAGAAAATGGGAACATTTTCAACACCTTGTAATTTTCTAATTACAACAAAAAAAAAATTGTTTTCTGTTTGAAGTAGTTTTGGCATATTCTCTATTATTGCGATATTATGTCAAACATTTACAAAATTGTCTTATTTGTACAGGGTGTATCAAAACACTTAACCTAGTTTTTTTTTAATTTTCAAATGGAACACCCTATATATTTTTACATTTTCGAATCGCCTGTTCAATTCTCAACATATTTTACAAACCATGTTCTATTCCTAAATCCAGCCGTTAAAGAGTTATTTATTTTATTTTAAAATCTTAAGATGTTTTATAAAAACAATACAACTTTATTATAATCAATAAAACAGTTCGCTTAAAAATAACTTAACAAACTAATAGAACTTACAAACTTCAACAACATAAAAATGTAATTATTTTGTGGAATATAATAAAGTTGTATTTGTAAAGATCATACAAAAATAAGAAACTCTTGTAAAACAAAAATTTTCATACTTTCAATTGTTTAAAAAATATGGCGACTTGTTCTCATATTTTAGGGTTTTACTAAAAGTAAAATATTAATGGAATTTTATTCTTTTTTTAAATTTAGAATGTAGAAATAATGAACTTTGTAAAGATATATGATTATTTGAGTATTTCATAGTTGAAAGTGTCATATGCGACATACCAAAAATTCAAAAGTTCAATTAGGGATAATTCAAAATTTTTAAATACAATGGTATATCAATATGTTCTTTACCTTATAGATATGTAAATAAACAACTTTTGCTAAAAAAATTTGAAATTTAAAATTTTAATTTTCAGTTTGCAATTTTAAAATTATAATTTTAAATTTTCTTAACAAAAGTTGTTTATCCTTTTTTGTTTTATAAAAATTTCTTATTTTTTATGATCTTTACAAATATGTACTTTTTGATATACCATTCCATTTGATTTTACTGAGAAACGGGTATGTACCCCTTAAACGACCCCCCAAGGAGCGGTTTTAGAGGGCTGAAAATATTTTCCTGAAATTCTTTAGGGTCGATATATATAGTAAATTTTTTACTCTAAAACTCTATCTCTAATAGTTTGGGCGTAAAACAATGCCGGACACACTATTGGAGAACCCTGTATACATTTAAAATCTTTCTATATTACGTTCTGGAAGAAAAATTTATCAAAACCTACACGTGGGTGTTGCCGTGCAACTTACTTGGTCACAACTCAAAAAATACCCTTACCAATTGATTCGTGAATCAATCCCAAGTCCAACAAGGTACACAGGGCCGCGCCGACCCTCGGCAGCGCCTGTGTGCGAAACCTATGAAGCGCCTTTTTGTTAGAGTTCCAAAGTAAACTATAGGAACCCTTTTAGTTTTGCTATGTCCGTCAGTATGTCTTTAAAAAAATAAACATAATATGAAATTTGGTATACGGACAGAGATTAATAACTCATCAGAAACAAAATTGATGTGATTTTTGAAAAAAAAAAATGGTTTTATCCAATCACTATGTATTTGCTCTTCACAGTCATTATCAGAGCGTCTCCTGCCGTTAATTTTAATTGATTCAAAATATCCGAAAAATTTCCAGAATGTACCTTTTAATCAGTATTTTCAATGAAAAATATAACGAACACTATCAAAATTATTATGAACCCCCTTCCTATAGACCGAAAAGTGTACTCACATTTTTTGTTCACTTACCCCATTGAGTGGGGTAAGTGAACAAAAATGTAACAAAAAATCTCAATTGACTTTTTGCACCAAAAAATGTGAAAGGACTTTTTGATTTTAACCCTTCAATCACGATATAATTGATTATTCATTTAAATTATCAGAGCCACCTCCTATCTAATTTCTAAACTATCCAGAATGTTGCAAAAATAGATTATGAAATTTTTTTAAATATCTCTTTTATAAATTTTAGTGAGAATGATTACTGAATCCTATCATGTGCGAAGAGAAATTACGTTTCACTTCCAGAAAAAGAAAACACGAATTAAATTATTTAAATTTTTAAAGTAATAATACATATAAAATGAGATGCCAAAACAGCCTAACCCAAAATTTCTCAAACTAAGAAAAATAGGTTTTAATAAATGAAAAAAAATTATATAAAAATTACTTGCGTAATTTTTGCTGTAGCTTTATTGCATTCAATAGGTCTTTTTTTCACTTTTGGTGAGATACAATCAGGGCTGGATTTTGAAATTTGCCGTCCCTAGGCAGTTGCGAAAATTGCCGCTCTTTTTGATTGAATAAAAAAATATGAAGGGTTTTCATATCAAAGACCTTTTTTAGGTTTTCATGTAAAATTTGTATCAATTATTAAAAAGAAAGTGTGCAAAGACCTTTTTTTCTCGCTAAATTTGCCGCCCCTAAATTTTTGCCGCTCTAGGCACGTGCTTACACTGCCTGCATGGTAAATCCGGGACTGGACCAGCGTTGTAAATAATGCATTATTTTCGTAATGGCATTACCAAAAGTAATGCATTATCTCGCAATGCGCATTATGCATTGCGAGATAATGCATTACTTTTGGTATTTTCGTAATGGCATTACTTTTGGTAATGCCATTACGAAAATAATGCATTATTTACAATGCTGGACTGGACACAATAGCTGGACACTATAAACTATAAACCACGCAGCTTTTTAGTTTATAAAACTAATTCTGGCCTGCTGTTTAGACCATTTTGGCATAACAGTTTTTGTGAATACATATCTTGTATATGTAAAATATATACCAGCAGGTTAGTTGGTTGTTTCTTTCTTGTTGAGGATTTACTATTACCATAATGTCACGTATTTCGACGTGAGTGCCTCTTGCCCCCCCCCCCCTCAACATTTCTCATATATATGGCTTCATGTACTTTGTTGGACTCGGGATTGATTCACAAATCGATTGGTAAGGGTATTTTTTGTGTCGCGGACTTTATTGTAGAAATTTTGATTCTACACAATTCTTTAAATTTTAATTCTAAAAATGCCCCTGAATTTGAGGATTTTGAAAAAACTTCTTAAACAAAAGTTTCTTTTAAGGATTGAACTCGATACAAAATTATCACATGAAAAGTTCCCTTGTAAGTATTCAATCCAATGTCCTACCTATTAGCAAAATTAGATTTTTTATAAGCAACCTGACCTTTCTTGCATACCAATCATAAACATAAAAAAATGTCTTGTTACAATCTTTTTTACACGTTTAAAAAAAAAAAGTAAATATTAGTCAATTTTAAGATGAAAATCAGCTCGTTTTCAAATGCTTATTGCTCAGCTCCCTGACACAGTGGCGTAACTACATATTTAGGGCCGTTAGCAAATTTTTAAGATGGGGGGATAAGGTGAGCAAAAAAAAGGTCACAGTGCCCTTGATGTTTTGTTAGTTCAGCCACTCTGTAGTTACGCCAATGTCCTGACATATAACTGCAACATATGGCCCTTCAAATAAAACTCTTAACATCCAATTTTAGGATGTAAAGACTGTTGATTGCTTATCCATCTATGTCAGTGGTTCCCGACTTTTTGTTGACCAGGGACCACTTTGATGTTGTTATTATTATTAGCAGGGACCACAAGTTAAAAAAATATTTTTTTTATAGATTTGAAATGAAGAAGCTAAAAAAAAGGTCTCCACATTTTATTTTTACGTTTTTTATGCATTAAAGACCTAAAAAAAGGTCGCCGATAATTCAAAGTTCATTAAGTTCATTCAAACTTTGAAATCTTTTATAGGGACCATTTTTTACCTCTTGCGGACCACCGGTTGGGAACCCCTGATCTATGTGAACCAAGGTTCCAATAAAAATCTTTTAATTTTAAATCGCATCTTGAATTTTTATTGAAATTTTAGAAGCATACTTTTTTATTTAAAATTTTCCTTGAGATTTTTTTTTCATATTGACATATTTTAATCTACTTACGATAGACATTTGTTAAATTAGCTAGTGCCCAGACAGCCCAGTACTGACATTCAGGTGTGTGGTAAGTTTTAACCAGATGTAATATGGGCTCAAATGATCTGTAGTTGATATTTCTCTCGGTGTTTAAATCCCAGCGTTCTATGGCGGCTGTCATTCTTGTCAGAACCGAACTCCGACTAGGACTTGTCAGCATCCACACTGATGGCCCATCTGATGCCATGTGAGCTAATACTCCTGCTGCATTGTAACTCACCTAAGATAATTTATTTTTATTATATTCATTTATAATAAACCAAAAAATAGATAAATTTATGTGAAAGAAGGATAGAGAGAATGATCTGTACTTTAAATTAAAAATGTAAGCCCGGACCCCAAACCCAAAAAAAAAACGCATTTTTCATTAACCTAAACTGCAACCAAACTGCTATATTTCAATGTCAACGAACCTGAAGCTGAATCCGAACCTTTTCATGGATAACCGGTAACCATATATTTTTAAAAGATTCAATTGATTATTATTAATATTTTAATATTTATCTTCAATAATTCTTAAAAGAGATTCTAAAATGTACCTACAACTGTAAATCTGTTTGAATTTTATGGTATGATGTGACTTATAAATGATTTGCTGTGCTTGCAACTTGGTGCACCATCACTCACACTTCTATATTATTAGGGATTATTTTAACAAAATTTTAGAACTGAGCAATTTGAAGTAAAGCAGATAAATAAAAAAAACGACCAACACATACACAGATCTACCCCATAAGGAATATATTTTCCTATTTAAATAAAATCCATTTAATGGTAAGTAATAAACATAAGATTTTAAACTATTCAGTTTTGTAGGGGAATTTGTAACAAAGAAAACAGTTTTTGGAACAAGAGCTCATGGTAGTTTTTTACCCGTCATTGAACATTCATAGAGAACAACAATCCATCGGTCGCCCTAATCAAATCCTGTGCATAATTAAGATAATTAACGCTAATTAGCGCAATTTTCAAAACGAATTCCCGTCATAGAACATCCTTAAAATAAGTAGCTAATATGAAAGTAAACAGACTAGAGAACAACAATACATCGGTCGCCCTTATCAAATCCTGTGCATAATTAAGATAATTAACGCTAATTAGCGCAATTTTCGAAACGAATTCCCGTCATAGAACATCCTTAAAATAAGTAGCTAATATGAAAGTAAACAGACTAGAGAACAACAATACATCGGTCGCCCTTATTAAATCCTGTGCATAATTAAGATAATTAACGCTAATTAGCGCAATTTTCGAAACGAATTCCCGTCATAGAACATCCTTAAAATAAGTAGCTAATATGAAAGTAAACAGACTAGAGAACAACAATACATCGGTCGCCCTTATTAAATCCTGTGCATAATTAAGATAATTAACGCTAATTAGCGCAATTTTCGAAACGAATTCCCGTCATAGAACATCCTTAAAATAAGTAGCTAATATGAAAGTAAACAGACTAGAGAACAACAATACATCGGTCGCCCTTATTAAATCCTGTGCATAATTAAGATAATTAACGCTAATTAGCGCAATTTTCATCCCCCCCCCCTTTTCCCATAGGAAGCTTTACAGTCCCCCACCACCACCACCACCGTAAAAAAGTGGGAACTCTCTTAAAAAAAGGGGGGGGGGGCGAAGCCCCCCCCCCCCATTCCCCATAGGAGGCTTCCTATATTTCAAGTTGGATCAAACTGCACACGGTGTACAAATTTGATTAAAATCGGTTAAGTAGTTTAGGAGTCCATAGCGGAGGAACATGTGACACGTAATTTATATATATTAAGATTAAGATAAGATAGATAAATATGTATAGTTTTAGAATATAGTCCAAGTAAATTAGATATTTAAGAAGAAGAAAATCATAAAGTATTGATATTTTGTACACGTACTCTCAGAAGGGTTCGGAATAAGAGCCCGAAAAGTTCCCACCTAAATAGTGGATGGAACATCCCCTTTTACGTGAAAAACTACCCCTGGAGTGAATTTTATTCCAGTTTTTCCCATTTTTCATCCGAACTACCGCTCGGAGTAAAAAATATTATAGGAATTAAAGATTAAACATGACATTTTACGTAAAAAATGTCATATGCACTATTCGGCTAATCCTCAGCCTACTCTCGCATTCAATGCTCAAAGTGAAGGGTAGTTTTTGGAGTGCATGGAAAAATCGGTATGACAAGATTTTTCACCGTAAATATTTCCATAACGGTTAATTTTACCAAAAAGTTGATAAGAATAAAAATTGTAGCACTGAATCTCCTCTATAAGATCTAAATATCAGAATTTTGTTTCAAACGTTTTTTTATTGATTTTTGACCTTTTTACACAAACGTAAATTACATTATTTTCAGATATTTTCCATAGAACCCATTGAGTTAAGGTTTTCGTGCATTTTTCAATTAGTGGCTGACCTTCGTAAGTCTATTCCACATAAGTCATGTACATTTTTATTGGTCAGTGGTGGTTTCTTGAATTAATTTCTCTTCAGTTAGCGAATTATGGCAACCTTCTCTGTGGTATTTGAAACACATAGTTCAGCAGCGCAACCCAATTTTAACACATTAGTATCGTTTCCTGCAACCCATTTGGCAGTTGTGATATAAAATTTTGAGGATGGAAGTTATAAATTGTGCCTCTGCGTTGAAAATAAATATCAAAATGTTCCACATTTTTTTTAACCAAATTTTTTAGCACCTATGTGAACCGTCTGTTAAGATTTGGTTTAGTGTAATACTCAATAGTAGTGTTGTCGACAAACTAAATATATGTTTTAATAAAATGGCGGCGTGTTTCTATTGGACAACCAACTTATGAAACGAACTATTTTTTTATGGATTTAAAAATATTTCCTTTCGTAAAGTCTTATACAGTATTTTTTTTTCGAACCGTCGTTTTGAGAAAAATATATAATAAGAATTAAATATACCTGATTAAATTATACGTTAAAAATGCCATGTGCACTATTCGGTTAATCTTCAGCCTACTATCGCGTTCGATGCTCAAAGTAAAGAGTAGTTTTTGGAACGCAACGAAAAATCGGTATAACGAGATTTTACACCGTAAATATTTCCATAATGGCTAATTTTACCAAAAAAATGATTATGATGAAAATTATAGAACTGAATCTCCTCTATGAGATTCATGTAACACAATTTTTTTTCGAACGTTTTTTATTGATTTTTCCCTTTTTTCACAAATGCATAGACCATAATTTTACACGAATATAATTTTATAACAAAAAAAAGTGGGACAACTCCAATTTATATTTAAAAAAAAAATGTATCCAATGTGTGTGTGTGTATGTGCTTGTCCCTTAGGTCCTTTTAACGGATATCCTATATAAAATAATTAAGTTCTGAATGAATAAACAGGTAGTTCATACTTAAAGCTACTTCTACACCAACAACAGGAATAAATTTGCAAAAATATACAAGACTAGTAGAATAGACATACGATGGTAAATCACTAAAAAAAACGCGCGAAAATGTTGTCTCAATGGGTTGTATGGAAAATATCTGAAAATAATGTAATTTATGTTTGTGTAAAAAGGTCAAAAATCAATAAAAAAACGTTTGAAACAAAATTCTGATATTTAGATCTTATAGAGGAGATTCAGTGCTACAATTTTTATTCTTATCAACTTTTTGGTAAAATTAACCGTTATGGAAATATTTACGGTGAAAAATCTTGTCATACCGATTTTTCCTTGCACTCCAAAAACTACCCTTCACTTTGAGCATTGAATGCGAGAGTAGGCTGAGGATTAGCCGAATAGTGCATATGACATTTTTTACGTAAAATTTCATGTTTAATCTTTAATTCCTATAATATTTTTTACTCCGAGCGGTAGTTCGGATGAAAAATGGGAAAAACTGGAATAAAATTCACTCCAGGGGTAGTTTTTCACGTAAAAGGGGATGTTCCATCCACGATTTAGGTGGGAACTTTTCGGGCTCTTATTCCGAACCCTTCTGAGAGTACGTGTACAAAATATCAACACTTTATGATTTTTTTCTCCTATTTGGCAAATTTTAATCTAAATACCGTGGACTAATATATCGGTCGCCCTCACCATATCCTGTGCAAACCACTCCAAAAACGGATTTAAAGGGTTTAACAAAAATATCTAAATTATGCACAGGATTTGATAAGGGCGACCGATGTATTGTTGTTCTTTAGTATGTTTACTTGCAAATCCGCTAATTATTTTGAGGATGTTCGATGACGGGTAAAAAACTTCCATCGGCTCTTGGTCCATTTTTAGCACAACCCACATTTTCCGTCCATCTGTCTTCCACCACGAGATCTCAGCTCCCTGACCACCAGAGACCTCGGGTTTTCGCTAAATAGTAGGTCTGTGGTTCTAATTTAGCCCATTTTAGGAATTTTTTCTTCCATGACCCCTCCCTCAAAATTTTTCATATATGGTTTCATGTACCTCGTTGGACTCGGGATTGATTCACAAATCGATTGCAAGGGTATTTTTTGAGTTGTTTCAGGTGAGTTGCGCGGCAACACCCACGTGTGGGTTTTGATTATTTTTTAAATTTTTTTATTCCAATCAATTAGTTCTTTTAAAATTGTTTAAAAGTTCTATTAAACAATGTACATGGTAAGCCGTAAAAAGGCTTCGGTTTTAATATGGTTGGCCAATGTAAAGATTTTTAAGCAAAATTTATAATGCCTAGTATAAGCCAATTAAAAAAATGCTACTTTTCTTCCTGTTCCTTATTCAATACATTTTTTTGTATATTTTATACAGTCATATTTAATTGCTCCCCTCCCAAAAAAAAAAAACAACAAAATAAGTCAGCACTCCTGCGTATACTGCATAGTGTATATGTCGCAGATAGATTGTAAATTCAGCCACTTGGCTAGCCGTTTTACAAAATAGTTTAGTTTAAAAACGAGGATTCAATCTCCGCCTTGGTTAGGTAATTTATTGAATCAAAAAGGGGTTAATATAGTATAAAACGGGGATTCCTATCTCCGCTGCAACGATCTGCTGGAATTTTAACGTTTATTTTATTTGACGGAGTTATTAAAAAACAGTTAATTCCCGTTTTTATAATATATTAATCCCTTTTCGTTCCAATTGATTGCCCTAACCAAAGTGGAAATTGAATTCCCGTTTTTAACCTAACAGAGAGACTAACCTGCTTATTTCACCCCAATAGATTGCCCTAACCAAGGACAGTTAACGAGTATATTATTAGAGAATCGACATTTTGTAAAACGGCTAGCCGAAAGCGGCTGAATTTACAATCCGGTTGCGACATATATATTAATTGTCAACTAGGTATGGAAATATTGTAGATATCAAACATTATGTACCTACACATTAATAGAAGAATAATACAACAGTTGTTTGTTTATAAATGTAGTCTATATAAGTTAATTTATATGAAAAACTTACCTCTATCCCATCACTACTAGAGTCCAGCAATCCAGAGAACACTTCGACATATTGGCTAGTCATTAAACGCGGTCTTAATAATTTAACTTCTGCTACGTTTCCCAAAAGACCCATCATGTTCCTTAACAACTCTTCTTTATTTGGAAAACTCTGTAAAAATCCAATTATATTATAAACATATTTAAAATAATATTTTAATTATTTTTTAGGGTTCCTTAAAATCACTTCGTCGTCCGTCCGTCGTTTTCAGTCAAAGTGCAATAGCTCGTAAACTATATAACCTAGAACTTTTAAAATTTTACTGAACATATAAATGACACTCTCTAGTAAAATATGTACAAATATTATGAAAAAATATGTAATGTGTTAAAAATGTGTAAAGTAGCTAAAGCTAGGCAAAAAAAAATATATTTTTATTCAAGGGCATGTGGCACATCAAAAGCATGTGGGGTGTCAAATTTTAGATCTCAATTGATAGAATATGACCTTATTTTTTATTTTTTTAACTCGACAATGGTGCCAGCAAGGGGCTCTAAGCAATTATTTATTTTGTCCCCCCACCCCTCTAACTCAGTAACTACTGGCTCAAAAAAATCTTAAAATAATTTGGTAATGAGGCTTTGGTGCAACTACCAACGGCAAATACTAAAGTCAACATTATCATTTCAAATTTTGGAGAAATAGGAATGGGTATAATAAAAAAAAAATTATCCAGGCATGTGGGGTGTCAAATTGTAAATCTCAATTGATAGAATATGACCTTTTTTTTAACTCAAAAATAGCGCCAGCAAGGGGCTCCAAGCAATTATTTATTTTGTCGAACTCAGTAACTACTGGCTCAAATAATCTTAAAATAATTTGGTAATGAGGCTTTGATGCAACTACCATCAACAAATACTAAACAACAATATCATTTAAAATTCTGGAGAAATAGGAATGGGTATAATAAAAAAAATTATCCAGGCATGTGGGGTATTAAAATGTAGATCTCAATGAGAAGAATATGACACTATTTTTTGTCCACCCCTCCTCTAACTTGGTAATTATTAGCTCAAAAAATCTGAAACAAAACTGGTAATGGGGTTTTGTTAGGACTACCAACAACAAACACTAAAATCAAAAATATCATTTCAAATTTTGGTAAAATAGAGATAGACCTCATGAATTTTTTTTTATTTTCATATCTAGGCTTGTAGGGTGTCAAAATTTAGATCTCAATTAATAGAATATGATCATATTTCTATATTTATCATAAATAGTTATTGAAACTGACCTAAATCATTTAACGAACTCAAGTTTGGTAACCACGCCTAAAATGTAGAGTTCTGTTCAACCGCTGTGTTTAACCCATTAATTCCCAGGGGTAGAAAATAATATTAATTTGATGTTTTAACTGCTTTTTATTACTAAATATGTACTCAAATAACTGTTTTTGAAGTAAAAAAAATCATGTTTTTTTTTTGTTTTTTTTTTTTTTTCAACAAAATGTGTTTACGAAACGTTGGAAAAACAAAAGTTATTACTTAGTGTGGAATAGTTTAAAACAGTTTGTGTGACGATGTTAGCAGCAAATCAAGTCATTTCATCAATGAGATATTTAAAAAAAACAATTTTTTCAAAATGTTTCGTTTGGGGATTAAATGTTTGAGTTGTAAGCACTTAAAATTCTAGGTATTTGAAAAATTCAAGGAAAATTATTCATGTTTTCCGACGGCCCCAGAGAAGACCTTCTACACCGATTAAAATAAATTCCAGCAGGGAATCTATAGAAAATTTAATGCTCTAAATAATGGTCTCTGTCCCACCCTGATAACTTTAAATTGTTCAAATTATGGGTAAATATTTAAAGCACATAATTTAAGTTATAATTATCACAATGAGTCTATAAACAATATTTTTTTATATGTTTATTTTATCTGACCTATTTTATCCTAAAACTTGATAATTATGCAGGTATTAATAAGCGTTTTCTATTAATATAAATATAAATTTATTTATTCACAAATAATACAATTTAATTCTGTTTCATTGTTTTTAACTGTCTAAACAAAACATATTTGTTTAGAATGCTTTGGGGTACATTTTAATTACCTAAATACAAAAAAATATAAGTGTTCATATTTTAACACTCCTCCTTAATTCAAGTACTCCATTAAACAATTCTACATTTCATGCCTATTCTTTGACATAAAGCACAATGCTGATCTTTTGGTACTGCTTTCGTCAGCACGTCGGCGATCTGTTCCCTGGTGTTGATGTACTGTACATCAATCCTCTTTTTCTCGGCCAAGTCTCGGATGAAATTATATTTCACATCGATATGCTTCAATCGTTTATGTTCCCATCGATGAAGCAGGCGGATACATGCTTAATTATCCTCGTAAATGATTAGTGGAGCCTGATAATTGACTCTAAGGTCGACCAGAAGCATTTCGACCTAGAATAGTTCCGTTGCAGCATTAGCCAGCGCAACGTATTCTGCTTCCGTTGACGAAAGAGTGATGGAGTTTTGTCTCCGTGTCGCCCACAACACCGTGTTTCCTAGAACCTGGATTACGTACCCTAATGTTGATTTCCGGTCACTCTCGATACCGAAGTTTGCGTCTGCATAGCAGCTGACTGCAGGAGCATTACTCTTCTTAAAGACGAGGCAGAAGTCCAGAGTGCCCTTGATGTACCTCAGGACTTGTTTCAAATTCTTCCACAATTTTTTTATGTATTGACATTAGTGCCGGCTGAGTAGATTTACAGTGGCACATAGGTCAGGCCTCGTTGTAGTTGTGACGTACATCAAACATCCGATGAGCTCGTGATATGGCTTCGTCGTTTCTTGTCTTTTTTCCTTCAGTTCCGTATTTTCTTCCTGAAGTTCAATGTTCGTTTCCATAGGTGTGGCAATTGGATTATAATTTTCCATTTCAAATCTGATAAGAAGTTTTTCAAGATAACTTCTCTGGTTCAATATTAAGGTTCTTTTTTCTGGTCTCGTTATTTTTATTCCCAGAAATGAATTGAGATTCCCAAGATCCTTCATTTTGAATTTCTTTTCGAGAGCATTTTTCACGAAAGTCATTTGCGCCTCATCAGATCCTGCAAGAATAATATCAACATATAATAGAAACATCTTGTGCGATTTAGTGTGAGCAGTATAAAGGCAGCGATCAGCTGTTGAATTCGTGAAACCAATTTCTCGAGCAAACGTATCAAATGTTTCGTTCCAGGCTCTTGACGCCTGTTTAAGCCCGTATTTCCTCATAATTTTCTGGGACATTGTCGACAAACGACTCTGCATTCAGAGCCTACAAAACATAGTCGTCTAGGTGTCTGGGTTTGATGCTTCGTGGCGTCTCTTCTTCATTCGGAATTTCCGGCACAACTGTGGGATTCTTCGAGGGTGAGTATCCTTCTTCTTCTTTTTGAGGATTTATTTCTAGCTTGTGTGTTTCCTCGGTGGTGTTTTCTTCAGAGTTTTTACTCAACTATCCATCAGAGTAAGTTCCTTCAATCACATCTCGACCCGTGAGTATCTGTTGTTCCTCAAGACACCAGAGCCTGTAGCCATTCGGGCAATATCCGATCATCAAACATCGCAGAGATCTTGAATTAAATTTTCTCCCAACTATTTCCTTGGGTACTTTCAGGAATGCAATGCAGCTAAATGTCCTTAATTTTTCTAGGTTAGGTTTGCGGCCATACCAAAGCGCTGCTGGCACTCCTCCTCCTAGCGCTGCTGTTGGACTGCGGTTAATCAAGTACACTGCTGTGATTGATGCGTGGTTCCAGAAGTTTTTTCTGAGTTTGGAATTTAACATCATGCACCTTGCTCATTCAATTATGCTTCTGTTCATTCTTTCTGCCACTCCATTTTGCTGTTGAGTGTACCTGATTGTATATTAAAGTTAAATTCCTTTTTCTTCACAGAAAGTCTTGACCACGTTTGAGACATATTCTCTTCCATTGTCACATCGAAGTCTGCTCAATTTGATGTTGAAATGAGCTGTTGTCATTGCCTCGTATGCCTTGATATATCTGCACATCTCTGATTTTGTTTCTAAAGTATAAGCAACGGTGAAGTGCGTGTAATCATCAATCAGTGTCAATAGATATCGTTTTCCGTCATTGGATGTTGGTGAAATAGTACTCAAAGACGTCACTGTGCACTAGTTCAAGAGGTCTTGCTGCTCGCTGTCGTGGTTGCTTGAATTTAATTTCATCTGCCAAATTTAAAAGACGTTTGAGGTTGTCGTGGTTAAGGTGACCGAGTCGTTGGTGCCAAAGTTGTAAGATTTTCCCTCCTTGACAGAGATTTGCTGCGGCCGTACTCGTCCCGAACTCGAGGATGTATAGCAACGACGTTTCCCCTCTCTTAGCAACTGCTGCAATCTTGCCATTTTTCTTAATGGTTCCAGTTCCTTCTTTCCAATCTCCTCACAGACAGAAGATTGTGGCTGAGGCCAGGCACGGAGAGAACACGTTCAATGCATATGTAGTTCTCCTGGCCATTGACGACATTGACAACATGCAGGTCTCCGACGTGGGTGGCCTTCAGCTGCGTTTTCGCCTTGGCGACATTGATCAAGATCGGTTGCTCCAATTTCCAAGCATTCATCAATTCGTCCTCGCCTCGAACCATATGTTCAGATGCTCCGGAGTCCAGAAAGAAATGAGTGTTCATATTGCCCTTAGCCGTTGTGGTTGAAAAATAAAATTAGGTTGTTTCTTCACTTGCTAAATTTGCATTTGAGTTATTTCTTTGTTCCGGGCACACAGCTCGTTTGTGTCCTACTTTTCCACAATTGTGACACTTATATTGAAAACTATGTTTGTTACTCATTCTTGTATTCCTCAATCTTTTGTCTCTACTTCCTCCAAGACGCTCCCACACTGATCCTTTTCCAGCTGCAAATGCTGTTGACGTAGACGGCTCATTCCTAGACATTTTTTTAAAAGTTGACTGTTCTTTCCTTTTAGATTCCTCGTCCAGTAACCGATTTTTACAAAAGCAGACGTTACATCATTCACGGCCAAAGTTTCGATTGCCATGACAGACTACATCCGATTCTGTTAGTGTGGCCCCGCTTTCGCTCAATTCCTTTATCAATTTGTCAAATTTCAAAAAATATGATGCTAATTTTTCATTCACTGGATTAAATTTTGAAGTAAAAGTGCTTTCCTTATAAGTAAATGACTTGCAATTCCCTATCTCTCGAAGATGCTATTTAATGATGTCCAAAGGTCGTATGCAGTTTCATGGTCCTTGGCATATTCCAAATGGCTGTCGGCCATCCGTTGGATTATTTGTGACTTGCATTTATTGTCACGTTTTTTTTATTTTTCTTCATTAGCCTTCGTGTCACACTTCGCAATAACTTCCACCAATGGTCATTGTATTAATTCCTTTAGGTCAAGTTCTTCCATCAACGTCTCCATTCGGAATTTCCAATTACCGAAATTGTTGCCGTCAAAGAGTGGAAATCGATATCGTAATTCCGATTCCTCGGTCATTTTGTTATATTAAACTGAGTAGATAAATTAAAAACAATTCCACTTATATTTCCCGTTACCTGGGCCCATAACCTGATAATTATGCAGGTATTAATAAGCGTTTGCTATTAATATAAATATAAATTTATTTATTCACAAATAATACAATTTAATTCTGTTTCATTGTTTTTAACTGTCTAAACCAGTGGTTCCCAATCGGTGGTCCGCGGACCACTAGTGGTCCGCAAGAGGTAAAATATGGTCCCTGTTAAAGATTTCAAACTTTGAATGAATTATTGGTGACCTTTTTATAGGTTTTTTAATCTATAAAAAAATATAAAAATGAAAGTTTCTTTTTTAACCTTGTGGTCTCTGGTAATAATAATGAAATCAAAGTGGTCCCTGGTCAAAAAAAGGTTGGGAACCACTGGTTTAAACAAAACATATTTGTTTAAAATGTACTCCAATGCTTTGGAGTACATTTTAATTACCTAAATACAAAAAATACAAGTGTTCATATTTTAACAAAATTGACAGCCCCAGTGTTATTATAACTGATTTTAGACAGCTTTTAAAAGTTATGCACCCTCCTTCAAAGGGGGGGGGGGGGTAAAGTAATCGCCATATTCTGTACATTAAAATCTACCAATTTCTTACAAAAAATGTACTCCGTCATTTTGTTCTAGCTCAAATCTTAAAATGACTGGACTATACATTGATGACCTATTTTAAGTGCACACCTCTGATAACTTTTTACTGTGAAATGTTATAAAGAAAAACTTTTCAGATAAAAGTTGAACGGTTTGGAGGGGGACATAGACGTACTCAGATGAATTTTTTTTAATAAAAACCTATAGTTTTTATTTGGTAATTTTATTGTACGTGAAAAAACACGAATCTTTTATTGAAAACAACCTTTCTAAGATATCTAACAAAATAATTAGAGATTTTGAACTTTCAATATTTTTTTACTCTGAAACCATCAACTTGAGACAAAAAGTACAAGAAACATAAAATGTTTATTTTGATCTTATAAGACTTGAAAAATTATTTTTTAAATTTTAAAACTTTTTTGATTTATTTTATAAAAAAACAAATGTTAAAAAAATCTAGAATAATTCTTGTATAAATATTTTTTGTATCTTTTTTCTCTAAACCTGATGGTTTCTGAATCAAAAAATATTGAAAGTTCATAATCTTGAATTTTTACTTCCATGTTCGAAGAAATGAAAGTATTGTAATACCGTCGAAAACTCGTGTCCGAGATAAGAGCAGATTCTGATTGTACTAACTTCAAAACGCAAAGAAAAGTTAATTTCCGCATGGCGGCTGTGCGTGTGTCTGTGTGTGTGTCTGGATGTAGAATTATCTTCCGTTCACGATAACTACTGTAAATATGCCCTGATTTGAATTATTTTTGGGGAAAATGTTTGTCTCAATGAGTACTCCAGACCTATTGATTTTGGTACTAATTGGATTATGAGTTTCTACCAATCTTTTTGTACCAATTATCGTCTGAAAAGTGATTAGTATCACCAATTTTGATAAGGCTTGGTACACTTGTAGTTCAATCCAATCTAAGGGGCACTTATTTCATAAGTGTGCCGAAATAGCTACTGAAGAGGTGAAAAACACCCTCAAATTTTTAATTTTAAGTATTAATAAATTCATGTTGCCATGGAAACAAGCACAGTTAAATCCAGATGTCAGATAATTTATTATTCTACAAAAATTATACATTAGAATATTAGAAACCCAATATTTATAATACAAAGGTAAGTATTATATTAAAAATAATAAAACGGGCAAGTGCGTGTTGGGCACGCACATGATAGGGTTCCGTAGTCATTCTCACTACGATTTATAAAAAGTATTTTTCAAAATTTTCGTGACTGAAGGGTTAAAATCAAAAAGTCATTTGACTTTTATTATTGCATTTTAGGAGACCTATCAAATGACACCCCACTCAATGGGGTAAATGAAAAAAATGTGAGTTCACTTTTCAATCTATGAAAAGTGGGTCCAAAATATTTTAGACAATGTTCGTTATAATTTTCAGTGAAAGTACTAATTGAAAGCTACATTCTGAATTTTTTTCAGATTTTTTGAATCGATAGTTTAGAAAATAGAGGGGGGGGGGACGCTCTGACAGCGACATTAAAAAGCAAATATATCGCGACTGAAGGGTTAAAATCAAAAAGTTATTTGACGTTTTTTATTGCATTTTAGGAGACCTATTAAATGACACCCCACTCAATAGGGTAAGTGGGGAAAAATATGAAAGTTCAATTTTCAGTCTATGAAAGGGGGGTCCAAAATATTTTTGACAATGCTCGTTATAATTTTCAGTGAAAGTACTAATTAAAAGCTACATTCTGAATTTTTTTCAGATTTTTTGAATCGATAGTTTAGAAAATAGAGGGGGGGGGGACGCTCTGACAGCGACATTAAAAAGCAAATATATCGCGACTGAAGGGTTAAAATCAAAAAGTTATTTGACGTTTTTTATTGCATTTTAGGAGACCTATTAAATGACACCCCACTCAATAGGGTAAGTGGGGAAAAAGATGAAAGTTCAATTTTCAGTCTATGAAAGAGGGGTCCAAAATATTTTTGACAATGCTCATTATAATTTTCAGTGAAAGTACTAATTAAAATCTACGTTCTGAAATTTTTTCAGATTTTTTAAATTGATAGTTTAGAAAATAGAGGGGGGGGGGACGCTTTTTTAATGACTTTGGAGAGAAAATACATCGTGATCGAAGGGTTAAAATTAAAAATTTCATTTCATTACATTTTTTGTTGCATTTTAGGAGACCTTTCTAACGACACCCCATTCAATGGTGTAGGTGAAATTTTTTTTTTGAAAACACTTTTCATTTTATGAAAGGGGGGTCTAAAAAATTTTTATTTTCAAAAATCTTATCATTTCTGTTTTTGGGTCATCAATCTACGGCCGTGTACCAAATTTCATCTTATTATCTCAAAATTTTTCAGGACGGACGGACGGACATGGAGAAACTATAAGGGTTCCTAGTTTTCTACGGAACCCTAATAATTGTAAAAGATATTATAGAACATGGAAGTCATGTATGATTCTCCATACCGTTATTTTGTTAGATATGTTGGAAAAGTTATGTTGTTAAAAAAAAAGTTTTTGATGAAAGATTCGTGTTTTTTCAAGTAAAATAAAATTACCGGATAAAAACTATAGGTTTCTATTTAAAAAAATGATTGCTTTCATATAGCTTTGAAAACACCACTTAAAAAAAATTCATCTGAGTACACCTGTGTCCCCCTCCAAACCATTTACCTGAGAAGTTTTTGAAGTTATACTTCTTTAGGGACGTTGAGGGTAAAAATTGAGTAATGTAACGGAAATGAAATCAGTAATGTAACGGAAATGAAATTAGTAATGTAACGAAAATGTAACGAAATTGTAACAAAATTTTATGCGGTGAAATATCCAGCCCGGGACTGAAAATACAGAATAAATAACACAACTGTAAAGAGTATTGCCTATATCAAAAAAAATATGACGTATTGACAAAATTAGCAATAAAGATTTTTACTTAAATAACACAACTGTAAAGAGTATTGCCTATATAAAAACAATGAGTGTGTACTTATGTACACACGTTAGAAGTTATACTTCTTTGGCATGATTGAAAAATGATTATTAATAATCTCAATTTTAACTTGATTAAATGAATAAAATAATGTAATGCATATAAATTTATAAACAACACTAATATTTTATTTAATAATTCGTAACATTATTTCACTATACTATTTAATCAAATTAAAATTTAATTGGATATTATTTCAAAATCCATATTTATAAATCATGAAATCCATATTTATAAATCATGTACAACAGTAAATACGTATATGAATTGTCAGTCAAATAAGCTTGTAATTGTGTATCGATATTATTGTGAGTAATTTGTGAAAAAAGCCCAGGAAATTCGAAGAAGGCGAGAATGTCTTATTCAGAAATGTAAAAATAAAACTAATAAAGTATGCGATACTTATACTTGTAAAAAACCGCTTTGCGGCTCTTGTAACATATAAAAAATGTGTATAAATATTAAAATTAAACATACATTACATCTACTTTTGTTTCTTTACTTGACATTTATTAATTACTCATAAAAAGTGATATTTAGTAAATTTGTAGTCATTTGACCGGTCGCCGTCTTTGTAGGTAGGTAGATTTTCCCGTCTTTCTAGTGTTAATCATAGTCCAATCAATTTATCAAAAAAATGTAGTTCGTAAGACATTGTTCTACAGGCGCAATGACCTTGAGCATTGTCCACCATAAATGCGAGAAATTTAAACGTAATTAACTCGTAAACCGTTCATCCAACGATAAAATTTGTCATAACTTTTTTGCTTCATCAGGGTCGAATCTATAATTTTATTCACAGGTCTAACTCTCTATCTTCAGTTGGTGACAAGATATATTGTAAAAAAGTTGACAAAAAAATATTTTTAGCATTTATTTCGTAAAGTAGCGATTATATTGAAAAAATTTAAATGACAATCTTTTAGAACTCTCAATTTGCAAGATTTTTGTTATCAGCCGCCATTTTGTAAAACTTATAATTTGCATGTTATAGCTCGCAAAGTATTGCAAAAACACATTTTTTCATTATTATATTTCAACAACCATAATGGAACCTACAAAATGTATAATGACAAAAGTATAGATAATATAATTCTGCACTGTCTTTGTTTAAAGAAAAAAATTTTTTTTTTTTTGTAAAAAAATTTTGTTGTTTCTTAAAAAAATTTTTTTTTTCTCTGAACAAAAAAAATGTATAATTTTGTGATCTACACTTTTGTCATTACACATTTTGTGGGTTCCATTATGGTTTTTGAAATATAATAAAAAAATGTGTTTTTGCAATTCTTCGCGGGCTATAACACGCAAACTATAGGTTTTACATAATTGCGGCTGGTAACAAAAATATTGCAAATTGAGAGTTCTAAAAGGTTGTCATTTAAATTTTTTCAATATAATCGCTACTTTACGAAATAAATGCTAAAAATCACTTTTTGTCAACTTTTTTACAATATATCTCGTCACCAACTGATGATAGAGAGTTGGACCTGTGTATAAAATTATAGATTCGATCCTGATGAATCAAAAAGGTTATAGCAAATTTGATCGTTGGATGAATGGTTTACGAGATAATTACGTTTAAAGTTCTCGCGCTTATGACGGACAACGCTCAAGGTCATAGACCACGCCAACTTAATGTAGTACTCAGAACACACCCCTTAACATTTTAAAACAAAAAAAATGAGAACAATGCAGACCAAAAATACAATTTGATTGGATTATCAAGTTAAAATTGAGATTGTATTTAAAGCAAACGGCAGAATATTGTTATTGAGATTATTTGTAGTTGTTTTTCAATCACGCTAAATAAGTATAATTTCTAACATGTGTACATAAGTACACACACTCAATATTTTTTTTATACGTACATTAAGACAACCAAGAAAATACTCCATTCCTTTTGAGTCTAGGAATCTGCGACAGTTGAAAGGTGTTTCATCTGTTACATTCCACATAGTACTCCATGCCACCTCTAGTACATCATCACAGACACCTCTACCTAACCTATCTGCGATCAATCCAAGCATTCTCTAAAACAGTTTAAATATCATACATTATTCATTCGATTTTTCTCAGATTGTCTATTCATGACTGGTATGCCAAAAACAGTGGATAGAAGAAATTATTCTTAGCAAAAAAAGGTTGTCACAGAAGCATTACTTTTGCTACAGTGTCATATTGACAGCTTTTAACGATTTTGTAATGTCGAATTTGTACTTCTGTGATTGCATGTGTTGTTAAAATGTCAAAAATATGAAAACAATAATAAATAAAGAACTGATTTTTTTTTTTTGCAATTATACATTTGAATATGTTCCCGTGTGACCGGCGTTTAGCTGTTTTCCCTTGCCAATCGTTGTTTTTTTTTTTTTTTTTATATAGCGAGCCGGTTATTAAATATTTCGCAGCACACAAAAAAGACTTTTTTTCAGGATTTTTATAAACTATGCTTGTTGAAACGTACACATAAATTAAACATTCTACATTTTTAATGATATTTAATGATACTTACACAAATAACCCCAAGATCTCCTAGTCTTTGTTTCTGTTTTCCATCAACTTGACAAGCGAGGGAATTTAATAAATAAATACCAATTCTTTGAACAAAGCCCTCTTGCTCCATTTCAGAAACAGAATGTAATAATATTTTCACTAAGCGTTCATATTCGAATAACTGAAAATATAAAATACTGATAATAGTTGAGTAAATTAAGGTTTTTACTTTGGAACCCGCAGAAACAGAACTGATTTTGATAAAAATTTAAAAAATATTTTTTATATCATATTATTTCAAATCAGAAACATTCTGGCAGACAAACTTTAAAAAAGTATTTAAATTGTTTTAACAATTACAAAAAATGATATATATGTAAAGAATTTATTTTCTCGATGATAATTAATTTTTTACTGGTGTAAAATTAAGAAAAATGTATGAGGTGCCAAATTTTAACAGTGATTAGACTGTGCCGAGATGTATATTTCCTGAAAACTCCCTAGCAAAGTTTACCCCAGAACATCCCCAACCAAGGGCCCAAAGTTTTGTATTGCAAGGATTTTGTAAACATACTATATCTAATAATCAGAATGTTTTATCAACCCCGTCTCTCACATTTTAAATAGATAATTAAATTTGCTACAACATTCTTTATAATTATTTTAACCAAAAATAATTGTATACCTTTCAAAACAGCAGTTAAACTGAAAATTTTAATTTAAAAATGCAAAATTTGAGATTAACAGTCTTTTTGATAGATATATACAGTGGTGCCTCACACAACGAACACTGCGCACAACGAACTTTCTGTTCGTTCATTACGCGACTCGCACAACGAACCTCGCTTCACTCAACGAACTGCATTGTATTTCATTTTGCACCCGAACGCTTCTACGTATAACGAAGTCGCCTGAACTTCTAAGGTCGCACGCAGTCGATGTTCAAACTTGCACGAACTGCATGAACGCGTGTCAGTCGTTCTTTTCTGCGCTTAACTCACACACGTGTTTGTTTTAATAAATGTAATTTTGTGTATGAGGATTTTACCCTGCAAGCCTCGGTATACTCTCCTAAATCTGAGTCTGACTAAAAAATAAAAAACGTGTGTACAATCTTTTTTATGTTATAGTACCATATTTTATGCTACAGAATTAAAAATTTTAACATGAATTGTTATGGGAAAACGCGTTTCACATAACGAACTTTTCGCATTACGAACTTGTTCCTAGAACGAATTAAGTACATTATGCGAGGCATCACTGTAGTTGTTTATGACCAAAAATGTGTCATAATTGATTACAGTGCATTTAAATGTCTTTCCAAAAAAATTGAAATTGGGGTTAATCGGACTAGATAAAGTCATTTTATGAAACCATTGCAATATCTAGATATATACGAAAAAAAAATTCACTCTTGTGATTGGCGACATGGTACACTGAAATTATTAATCTCAGAAGTTCTTAATAAAGTCTAGTATTAAGATTTATTTTAAATTACAGTAGCGGTCATGAAAATGTTGCCAGTAATAAATTTTCAAATAAATTCTATTTATTCTAATATTACTGTTCGAGAATTTTCATGTAAAAAACATGTATTCACTATTTATAAAACAAACTTTTTTAATATTCACTGGATATTTCGACAAAAAAAATAATACTCATAAAAGAATTCAAAGAAAGTCAAATTCAATCAGATAAGCATTTATTTAGATAATTATAGGTAATAACACAGGTTACATAAACCCCGAATTTAGCGCGAGTCGATTTTTTAATGGAAAATAAATGGTTGAAAAATGTCGCGTTATATTCGGGCTAATACGGTAATAAGGATTAACAGGATTAAGAGTCTAGAATTGTTAAGGTTTATTATTGATTAAAATATTGATACGTTTTGAAACAATTTATTATTACAAAATAATAATAATAATTTATATTAATATTTAGTTGTCCCGCCTTTATTCCTCAGGACAGCTTTAATCCGGGTCGGCATTAAATTTATAAGTCTCTTAAGATAGTCGTCTGTTAAATCTTCATTCCAAACCTTTGTAATCACTGCCTTCAATTCGTCAGTAGTTTTTGGCTTCTTTTTATTGATTTTTTGACTCATTATATGCCAGAGGTTTCCAATTTGGTTAATATCAGGACTATTACCTGGCCAATCCAAGGTTGAAATACCGTGTTCAAATATAAATAATTTTACCTGGAAGATAAGATAGTATAAATGTAAGGTATTGTCTATTAATATTGTTGACAATAATATTTTGAATAGAAAAAAAAATATACTCACAGATTTTGCCCGATGGCATGGGGAGCGTTCAAGTATTACGTAACGAATTTGGGGGGGGGGGGGTTGAACTACGCGTTACGTAACAGTTTTTAGGTAAAAATGGTCACTTGACGGTTACGTAACTAGGGGGAGGGGGGTACAGAAAAACGTTACGACCCGTTACATGGGGGGGAGGGGGGGGGGGGTCAAAAATCTCCAAAAATTGCGTTACGTAATACTTGATGGTGCAGAGTCGTCTTGAAATACGCACTCAGAAATATGAGAATATAGTGTTTCTATGGAAGGCAGTAAATATTGCTCTAAAATTTCTATATATTTTTCAGCGTTTATATTTCCGTTGACAAACGCCATACGGCCTATTCCATGATAAGAAAAACATCCCCATATCATCTGGCCAGCAGGATGCTTAACTGTTGGTTTCAAGCATTCTTCCTTAAGACGTTCCCCAGGTCTACATCGAACTAACTGAATTCCATCCGACCCAAAGAGGTTAAATTTACTCTCATCAGAGAATATAACCTTCTGCCAGTCGATTTCACTCCAATTTTTATATTTTTTGGCCCATTTTAAAACCGCTGTTCTTTAATTTTTTTAGTTAAAAGCGGTTTTTTTGCTGGTCGTCTTGCGATAAAACCACTTTCACGAAGCCTACGACGAACTGTCTCTACACTAACTTCACTAGCACCGGCTTCAATAAACTCTGTTCTAATGTCCACAGCAGTTTTGAAGCGATTCCTCAAACGGAAACGTTTTAAAAGTCTATCATCTGCTTTTGTGGTTTTCCGTGAAGGACCTGATCCTTTTTTCCTTTCAACAGTCCCAGTTGCTTTATATTTTTTAATAAAGTTATTAACACTTGTTTTATTACGCCCCACCTGAGCAGCAATTGCTCAAGAAATTAGTTTTTGCCGCATTAAAGTCAATATTTCGTATTTTTTTTTATTGTTAATTTTTGCACCTTCGCCATATTTTAAATAAAAGTTCACTGTTGTCACTCACTAACTCAAAGGATCACAACAATGTGGTTAATGGTAGTAAACATATCACTTGTGTATAAAATTAATCCTTAATGTAGTGGGGAAGCAGTACTCGGAATATTTTGCTTAAATTAATCCGTTTATACACCTGGCAACATTTCTATGACCGTTACTGTAAATAAATAATAGATTTAGTTTGTATTTACATTTATTCTTCCAGTACATAATATAGGAAGATGTTAAATGTATATATAGACTACAGGTACATAAAAATTGCATTATTACATTACGATTTACGATAAAGTTTTGAATACTAGGATAATGTATGAGATGCTAAATTTTGAGAGTAATTAGAAAATACCAAGAAAACTCCCTAGAAAAGTAGCCCCTGGAACACCCTTAACAAATGACCTAAATTTTTGATTTACAAGGATTTTGTATACACACTGTATCTAATGAACGGAATGTTTGATCAACCCCGTCAAATTTTCTATGACCTTTTTTGTTATTTTAGCCAAAAATAATTGCAAACCTTTCAAAATGGGATACCGACAATCTGATACAATGGCTTTTCAACTAAATATATATATCTTTGGAACCAGATCGAAGATTTGTAGTCGCTGAGACCAATGGAGTAGTCAGAAAAATTTTCGGGGTGGGGGAATACTTTTTCGTAACGGGGGGGGGGGGGGCACCTCCTCCATTACCACGCCACTGGCTGAGACATTAGCCCTTATATTTATACACTTTCTAATATGATTTCGTTGATAATTAAATTATTAACTCGTTTGCTTTGTTGTATGCACTACTGACTACATAATTATTATTGTATATGCTCAATTATCAAGAGATGATCGCTGTACCACTTGGTATAATATTTAATAAATTCGTTATTTCTTAGCCAATTTGTTCAAATTTACACTTGCTGAAAAGGTAATTTAATGTACTTTTAGAAAATAATAAATTATAATTAATTTAATTAAGAATTAATGCAATTATTTTCATAAAAATATGTGGATTATCAAATATTGGCATTAATTGAGATTTCAAGTGGCTTGCGCGCCGGGTAAAAGTTATCTGATTGACTTCAAAATTGGTCACAATTCGTTTTTTATCCATTGGCATAAAATGAGACCTTCGAGAATCGCATTTTGAAAAATGAGGGCCACCCTAATATACACTGCTTGTCACAATTAGTTGGATGCTTTTTCAAAGTAACAGTTTTGTTAAAAATTGTCATATAAATTTGAAAATACAGAAAAACCATTAATATAGATTTATTTCAAAGCCCAAAGAGTTACAGTTTTGTCAATTCATCAATAGGGGGTGTGCAAGCCTTAGAGTGGTAAAAATGGAAAATTACATATTCAAGTATTGAAAAGTTTAAAAACTAGATCCAGAGATATTCTAGTTTCTGCAAACCCTTTTAGTGCAAAAAAAGCTGCACCTGGTAAAACAAATATGGCCGTCTCGCAAAAACAAATAATCTGCCGTGTGCCACAGGACTTTCTTATACATAATAATGACAGTAAACAGTGTACGTGATAAAATTATAGATAATAATATTACCTACAATTTTCAACTTTGTAATTTTTCTCTAATTTGCACTGTTTCAGTGTAATTCGAAAAATTCAAAAATCGATGTAGGTAAACATCCGTTTCCGGTTGAATGATCGTTTTCAAAAATAGGAGGTTTTCTTCCCAGGCAAAAATCAATCTTAAGTATAAAATTCCACCTTTCTACGATTTGTCGTATTTGAGTTACAGCGTCTACAGACAGACCGACAGACAGACACACAGACATCATTGCGAAAATAGTCAGAATGGATTCAGGGAAGGTCAAAATTGATAATTCCATCAAAAACCGGATATCGAAAAAAATCGCGTTTACTATACTTACTTATACTATATGTATATTTCATATACATTGGTATAAGAAAGTAAAAATACCCATAACTCCTAAACGACTGATGATGGAAGGGTGTAATTTTATATTTATAATAATCTTTCATCTGGGAAGACAACCACCGTATTTTTAAATGATCACTAAACCGGAAACGGATGGTTACTCTTGTAATTTTTTGAATTTTTTGAAATAAGACAAAAATGTTTTAGATAAAAAATGTCGAGTATGTTATTATCTATAATTTATTCCCCATACATTTTTTTCCAACACTTATGATTTAGCCAGAAATATTTTTTTAAAAATCATTATTTAAAATAATCTATACTGGTTGTCTGGTGATTTGACCGTACGGATCACGACTCATACCGTCATGTCACCCGGTGACCACTGCAAACTAAATAAAATAGAGTGTACAGTGTTTATTCTCAATATTATGTATAAGAAAGACCCATGGTACCTATAGCAAACACGTACAGTCTCTGTAATACGTATAAGAAAGTCCCATGACACTCATGGCAGATATTTCTTCTCTGTTATGAACCATTTGAAATGTACTTAAAATCGAATACTTAGTAAAAAAAAAAAAAAAAATTAAATTTGTTTTTTTCGAAAAAATGTATAGAACATAAATTATAGATAATAATATTACCTACAATTTTCAACTTTGTCATTTTCTCTAATTTGCACTGTTTCAGTGTAATTCGAAAAATTCAAAAATCGATGTAGGTAAACATCCGTTTCCGGTTGAAAGATCGCTTTCAAAAATAGGAGGTTTTCATCCCAGGCAAAAATTAATCTTAAGTATAAAATGTCACCTTTCTACGATTTGTCGTATTTGAGTTACAGCGTCTACAGACAGACAGACAGACAGACAAAAAAAAAGACATCATGGCGAAAATAGTCAAAATGGATTCAGGGAAGGTTAAAATTGATAATTCCATCAAAATCCGGATTTCGAAAAAAATCGCGATTACTATACTTACTTATACTATATGTATATTTCATATACATAGGTATAAGAAAGTAAAAATACTCTTACTCCCAAACGACTAATGACGGAAGGCTAAAATTATATATTTAAGATAAACTTTCATCTGGGAAGACATCCACCTTATTTTTATAACAATCACTAAACCGGAAACGGATGTTTATTCTTGTAATTTTTTAATTTTTTTTAAATAAGACAAAAATGTTATAAATAAAAAATGTCGAGTATGTTACTATCTATAATTTATTCCCCATACATTTTTTTCCAACACTTATGATTTAGCCAGAAATATTTTTTTTTAAATCTTTATTTAGAATAATCTATACTGGTTGCTGGGTGCTTTGACCGTACGGATCACGACTCATACCGTCATGTCGCACGACGACCACTGCAAACTAAATGAAATAGAGTATACAGTGTTTATTCTCAGTATTACGTATAAGAAAGGCCCATGGTACCTATGGCAAACACGTACAGTCTCTGTAATACGTATAAGAAAGTCCCATGACACTCATGGCAGATATTTCTTCTCTGTTATGAACCATTTGAAATGTACTTAAAATCGAATACTTAGTAAAAAAAAAAAAAAAAATTAAATTTGTTTTTTTCGAAAAAATGTATAGAACATAAATTATAGATAATAATATTACCTACAATTTTCAACTTTGTCATTTTCTCTAATTTGCACTGTTTCAGTGTAATTCGAAAAATTCAAAAATCGATGTAGGTAAACATCCGTTTCCGGTTGAAAGATCGCTTTCAAAAATAGGAGGTTTTCATCCCAGGCAAAAATTAATCTTAAGTATAAAATGTCACCTTTCTACGATTTGTCGTATTTGAGTTACAGCGTCTACAGACAGACAGACAGACAGACAAAAAAAAAGACATCATGGCGAAAATAGTCAAAATGGATTCAGGGAAGGTTAAAATTGATAATTCCATCAAAATCCGGATTTCGAAAAAAATCGCGATTACTATACTTACTTATACTATATGTATATTTCATATACATAGGTATAAGAAAGTAAAAATACTCTTACTCCCAAACGACTAATGACGGAAGGCTAAAATTATATATTTAAGATAAACTTTCATCTGGGAAGACATCCACCTTATTTTTATAACAATCACTAAACCGGAAACGGATGTTTATTCTTGTAATTTTTTAATTTTTTTTAAATAAGACAAAAATGTTATAAATAAAAAATGTCGAGTATGTTACTATCTATAATTTATTCCCCATACATTTTTTTCCAACACTTATGATTTAGCCAGAAATATTTTTTTTTAAATCTTTATTTAGAATAATCTATACTGGTTGCTGGGTGCTTTGACCGTACGGATCACGACTCATACCGTCATGTCGCACGACGACCACTGCAAACTAAATGAAATAGAGTATACAGTGTTTATTCTCAGTATTACGTATAAGAAAGGCCCATGGTACCTATGGCAAACACGTACAGTCTCTGTAATACGTATAAGAAAGTCCCATGACACTCATGGCAGATATTTCTTCTCTGTTATGAACCATTTGAAATGTACTTAAAATCGAATACTTAGTAAAAAAAAAAAAAAAAATTAAATTTGTTTTTTTCGAAAAAATGTATAGAACATAAATTATAGATAATAATATTACCTACAATTTTCAACTTTGTCATTTTCTCTAATTTGCACTGTTTCAGTGTAATTCGAAAAATTCAAAAATCGATGTAGGTAAACATCCGTTTCCGGTTGAAAGATCGCTTTCAAAAATAGGAGGTTTTCATCCCAGGCAAAAATTAATCTTAAGTATAAAATGTCACCTTTCTACGATTTGTCGTATTTGAGTTACAGCGTCTACAGACAGACAGACAGACAGACAAAAAAAAAGACATCATGGCGAAAATAGTCAAAATGGATTCAGGGAAGGTTAAAATTGATAATTCCATCAAAATCCGGATTTCGAAAAAAATCGCGATTACTATACTTACTTATACTATATGTATATTTCATATACATAGGTATAAGAAAGTAAAAATACTCTTACTCCCAAACGACTAATGACGGAAGGCTAAAATTATATATTTAAGATAAACTTTCATCTGGGAAGACATCCACCTTATTTTTATAACAATCACTAAACCGGAAACGGATGTTTATTCTTGTAATTTTTTAATTTTTTTTAAATAAGACAAAAATGTTATAAATAAAAAATGTCGAGTATGTTACTATCTATAATTTATTCCCCATACATTTTTTTCCAACACTTATGATTTAGCCAGAAATATTTTTTTTTAAATCTTTATTTAGAATAATCTATACTGGTTGCTGGGTGCTTTGACCGTACGGATCACGACTCATACCGTCATGTCGCACGACGACCACTGCAAACTAAATGAAATAGAGTATACAGTGTTTATTCTCAGTATTACGTATAAGAAAGGCCCATGGTACCTATGGCAAACACGTACAGTCTCTGTAATACGTATAAGAAAGTCCCATGACACTCATGGCAGATATTTCTTCTCTGTTATGAACCATTTGAAATGTACTTAAAATCGAATACTTAGTAAAAAAAAAAAAATTAAATTTGTTTTTTTCGAAAAAATGTATAGAACATAAATTATAGATAATAATATTACCTACAATTTTCAACTTTGTCATTTTCTCTAATTTGCACTGTTTCAGTGTAATTCGAAAAATTCAAAAATCGATGTAGGTAAACATCCGTTTCCGGTTGAAAGATCGCTTTCAAAAATAGGAGGTTTTCATCCCAGGCAAAAATTAATCTTAAGTATAAAATGTCACCTTTCTACGATTTGTCGTATTTGAGTTACAGCGTCTACAGACAGACAGACAGACAGACAAAAAAAAAGACATCATGGCGAAAATAGTCAAAATGGATTCAGGGAAGGTTAAAATTGATAATTCCATCAAAATCCGGATTTCGAAAAAAATCGCGATTACTATACTTACTTATACTATATGTATATTTCATATACATAGGTATAAGAAAGTAAAAATACTCTTACTCCCAAACGACTAATGACGGAAGGCTAAAATTATATATTTAAGATAAACTTTCATCTGGGAAGACATCCACCTTATTTTTATAACAATCACTAAACCGGAAACGGATGTTTATTCTTGTAATTTTTTAATTTTTTTTAAATAAGACAAAAATGTTATAAATAAAAAATGTCGAGTATGTTACTATCTATAATTTATTCCCCATACATTTTTTTCCAACACTTATGATTTAGCCAGAAATATTTTTTTTTAAATCTTTATTTAGAATAATCTATACTGGTTGCTGGGTGCTTTGACCGTACGGATCACGACTCATACCGTCATGTCGCACGACGACCACTGCAAACTAAATGAAATAGAGTATACAGTGTTTATTCTCAGTATTACGTATAAGAAAGGCCCATGGTACCTATGGCAAACACGTACAGTCTCTGTAATACGTATAAGAAAGTCCCATGACACTCATGGCAGATATTTCTTCTCTGTTATGAACCATTTGAAATGTACTTAAAATCGAATACTTAGTAAAAAAAAAAAAAAAAATTAAATTTGTTTTTTTCGAAAAAATGTATAGAACATAAATTATAGATAATAATATTACCTACAATTTTCAACTTTGTCATTTTCTCTAATTTGCACTGTTTCAGTGTAATTCGAAAAATTCAAAAATCGATGTAGGTAAACATCCGTTTCCGGTTGAAAGATCGCTTTCAAAAATAGGAGGTTTTCATCCCAGGCAAAAATTAATCTTAAGTATAAAATGTCACCTTTCTACGATTTGTCGTATTTGAGTTACAGCGTCTACAGACAGACAGACAGACAGACAAAAAAAAAGACATCATGGCGAAAATAGTCAAAATGGATTCAGGGAAGGTTAAAATTGATAATTCCATCAAAATCCGGATTTCGAAAAAAATCGCGATTACTATACTTACTTATACTATATGTATATTTCATATACATAGGTATAAGAAAGTAAAAAACAATAAAATTAAAATTATGGTCATTTTGAATTAACCACATGTTGGATTAACTGCACACAAAAAATCATTTTTACTTTCTTATACCAATGTATATGAAATATACATATAGTATAAGTAAGTATAGTAAACGCGATTTTTTTCGAAATCCGGTTTTTGATGAAATTATCAATTTTGACCTTCCCTGAATCCATTCTGACTATTTTCGCCATGATGTCTGTGTGTCTGTCTGTCTGTCGGTCGGTCTGTCGGTCGGTCTGTCTGTCGGTCTGTCTGTAGACGCTGTAACTCAAATACGACAAATCGTAGAAAGGTGGAATTTTATACTTAAGATTGATTTTTGCCTGCGAAGAAAACCTCCTATTTTTGAAAACGATCATTCAACCGGAAACGGATGTTTACCTACATCGATTTTTGAATTTTTCGAATTACACTGAAACAGTGCGAATTAGAGAAAAATGGCCAAGTTGAAAATTGTAGGTAATATTATTATCTATAATTTATGTTCTATTCATTTTTTTCGAAAAAACAAATTTAATTTTTTTTTTTTTACCAAGTATTTGTTTTTAAGTACATTTCAAATGGTTCATAACAGAGAAGAAATATCTGCCATGAGTGTCATAGGACTTTCTTATACGTATCACAGAGACTGTACGTGTTTGCCATAGGTACCATGGGTCTTTCTTATACGTAATATTGAGAATAAACACTGTACACTCTATTTCATTTAGTTTGCAGTGATTGCCGGGTGCCTTGACCGTATAAGTCGTGATCTGTACCGTCAAATCACCCGACAACCAGTATACATTATTCTAAATAATTATTTAAAAAAAATCTTTCTGGCTAAATCATAAGTGTTGGAAAAAAATGTATGGGGAATTAATTATAGACAATAACATACTCGACATTTTTTATCTAAAACATTTTTGTCTTATTTCAAAAAATTAAAAAAATTACAAGAGTAACCATCCGTTTCCGGTTTAGTGATCATTTTAAAAATAAGGTGGTTGTCTTCCCAGATGAAAGATTATTATAAATATAAAATTACATCCTTCCATCATCAGTCGTTTAGGAGTTATGGTATTTTTTACTTTCTTATACCAATGTATATGAAATATACATATAGTATAAGTAAGTATAGTAAACGCGATTTTTTTCGAAATCCGGTTTTTGATGAAATTATCAATTTTGACCTTCCCTGAATCCATTCTGACTATTTTCGCCATGATGTCTGTGTGTCTGTCTGTCTGTCGGTCGGTCTGTCGGTCGGTCTGTCTGTCGGTCTGTCTGTAGACGCTGTAACTCAAATACGACAAATCGTAGAAAGGTGGAATTTTATACTTAAGATTGATTTTTGCCTGCGAAGAAAACCTCCTATTTTTGAAAACGATCATTCAACCGGAAACGGATGTTTACCTACATCGATTTTTGAATTTTTCGAATTACACTGAAACAGTGCGAATTAGAGAAAAATGGCCAAGTTGAAAATTGTAGGTAATATTATTATCTATAATTTATGTTCTATTCATTTTTTTCGAAAAAACAAATTTAATTTTTTTTTTTTTACCAAGTATTTGTTTTTAAGTACATTTCAAATGGTTCATAACAGAGATACTTTCTTATACCAATGTATATGAAATATACATATAGTATAAGTAAGTATAGTAAACGCGATTTTTTTCGAAATCCGGTTTTTGATGAAATTATCAATTTTGACCTTCCCTGAATCCATTCTGACTATTTTCGCCATGATGTCTGTGTGTCTGTCTGTCTGTCGGTCGGTCTGTCGGTCGGTCTGTCTGTCGGTCTGTCTGTAGACGCTGTAACTCAAATACGACAAATCGTAGAAAGGTGGAATTTTATACTTAAGATTGATTTTTGCCTGCGAAGAAAACCTCCTATTTTTGAAAACGATCATTCAACCGGAAACGGATGTTTACCTACATCGATTTTTGAATTTTTCGAATTACACTGAAACAGTGCGAATTAGAGAAAAATGGCCAAGTTGAAAATTGTAGGTAATATTATTATCTATAATTTATGTTCTATTCATTTTTTTCGAAAAAACAAATTTAATTTTTTTTTTTTTACCAAGTATTTGTTTTTAAGTACATTTCAAATGGTTCATAACAGAGAAGAAATATCTGCCATGAGTGTCATAGGACTTTCTTATACGTATCACAGAGACTGTACGTGTTTGCCATAGGTACCATGGGTCTTTCTTATACGTAATATTGAGAATAAACACTGTACACTCTATTTCATTTAGTTTGCAGTGATTGCCGGGTGCCTTGACCGTATAAGTCGTGATCTGTACCGTCAAATCACCCGACAACCAGTATACATTATTCTAAATAATTATTTAAAAAAAATCTTTCTGGCTAAATCATAAGTGTTGGAAAAAAATGTATGGGGAATTAATTATAGACAATAACATACTCGACATTTTTTATCTAAAACATTTTTGTCTTATTTCAAAAAATTAAAAAAATTACAAGAGTAACCATCCGTTTCCGGTTTAGTGATCATTTTAAAAATAAGGTGGTTGTCTTCCCAGATGAAAGATTATTATAAATATAAAATTACATCCTTCCATCATCAGTCGTTTAGGAGTTATGGTATTTTTTACTTTCTTATACCAATGTATATGAAATATACATATAGTATAAGTAAGTATAGTAAACGCGATTTTTTTCGAAATCCGGTTTTTGATGAAATTATCAATTTTGACCTTCCCTGAATCCATTCTGACTATTTTCGCCATGATGTCTGTGTGTCTGTCTGTCTGTCGGTCGGTCTGTCGGTCGGTCTGTCTGTCGGTCTGTCTGTAGACGCTGTAACTCAAATACGACAAATCGTAGAAAGGTGGAATTTTATACTTAAGATTGATTTTTGCCTGCGAAGAAAACCTCCTATTTTTGAAAACGATCATTCAACCGGAAACGGATGTTTACCTACATCGATTTTTGAATTTTTCGAATTACACTGAAACAGTGCGAATTAGAGAAAAATGGCCAAGTTGAAAATTGTAGGTAATATTATTATCTATAATTTATGTTCTATTCATTTTTTTCGAAAAAACAAATTTATTTTTTTTTTTTTTACCAAGTATTTGTTTTTAAGTACATTTCAAATGGTTCATAACAGAGAAGAAATATCTGCCATGAGTGTCATAGGACTTTCTTATACGTATCACAGAGACTGTACGTGTTTGCCATAGGTACCATGGGTCTTTCTTATACGTAATATTGAGAATAAACACTGTACACTCTATTTCATTTAGTTTGCAGTGATTGCCGGGTGCCTTGACCGTATAAGTCGTGATCTGTACCGTCAAATCACCCGACAACCAGTATACATTATTCTAAATAATTATTTAAAAAAAATCTTTCTGGCTAAATCATAAGTGTTGGAAAAAAATGTATGGGGAATTAATTATAGACAATAACATACTCGACATTTTTTATCTAAAACATTTTTGTCTTATTTCAAAAAATTAAAAAAATTACAAGAGTAACCATCCGTTTCCGGTTTAGTGATCATTTTAAAAATAAGGTGGTTGTCTTCCCAGATGAAAGATTATTATAAATATAAAATTACATCCTTCCATCATCAGTCGTTTAGGAGTTATGGTATTTTTTACTTTCTTATACCAATGTATATGAAATATACATATAGTATAAGTAAGTATAGTAAACGCGATTTTTTTCGAAATCCGGTTTTTGATGAAATTATCAATTTTGACCTTCCCTGAATCCATTCTGACTATTTTCGCCATGATGTCTGTGTGTCTGTCTGTCTGTCGGTCGGTCTGTCTGTCGGTCTGTCTGTAGACGCTGTAACTCAAATACGACAAATCGTAGAAAGGTGGAATTTTATACTTAAGATTGATTTTTGCCTGCGAAGAAAACCTCCTATTTTTGAAAACGATCATTCAACCGGAAACGGATGTTTACCTACATCGATTTTTGAATTTTTCGAATTACACTGAAACAGTGCGAATTAGAGAAAAATGGCCAAGTTGAAAATTGTAGGTAATATTATTATCTATAATTTATGTTCTATTCATTTTTTTCGAAAAAACAAATTTAATTTTTTTTTTTTTACCAAGTATTTGTTTTTAAGTACATTTCAAATGGTTCATAACAGAGAAGAAATATCTGCCATGAGTGTCATAGGACTTTCTTATACGTATCACAGAGACTGTACGTGTTTGCCATAGGTACCATGGGTCTTTCTTATACGTAATATTGAGAATAAACACTGTACACTCTATTTCATTTAGTTTGCAGTGATTGCCGGGTGCCTTGACCGTATAAGTCGTGATCTGTACCGTCAAATCACCCGACAACCAGTATACATTATTCTAAATAATTATTTAAAAAAAATCTTTCTGGCTAAATCATAAGTGTTGGAAAAAAATGTATGGGGAATTAATTATAGACAATAACATACTCGACATTTTTTATCTAAAACATTTTTGTCTTATTTCAAAAAATTAAAAAAATTACAAGAGTAACCATCCGTTTCCGGTTTAGTGATCATTTTAAAAATAAGGTGGTTGTCTTCCCAGATGAAAGATTATTATAAATATAAAATTACATCCTTCCATCATCAGTCGTTTAGGAGTTATGGTATTTTTTACTTTCTTATACCAATGTATATGAAATATACATATAGTATAAGTAAGTATAGTAAACGCGATTTTTTTCGAAATCCGGTTTTTGATGAAATTATCAATTTTGACCTTCCCTGAATCCATTCTGACTATTTTCGCCATGATGTCTGTGTGTCTGTCTGTCTGTCGGTCGGTCTGTCGGTCGGTCTGTCTGTCGGTCTGTCTGTAGACGCTGTAACTCAAATACGACAAATCGTAGAAAGGTGGAATTTTATACTTAAGATTGATTTTTGCCTGCGAAGAAAACCTCCTATTTTTGAAAACGATCATTCAACCGGAAACGGATGTTTACCTACATCGATTTTTGAATTTTTCGAATTACACTGAAACAGTGCGAATTAGAGAAAAATGGCCAAGTTGAAAATTGTAGGTAATATTATTATCTATAATTTATGTTCTATTCATTTTTTTCGAAAAAACAAATTTAATTTTTTTTTTTTACCAAGTATTTGTTTTTAAGTACATTTCAAATGGTTCATAACAGAGAAGAAATATCTGCCATGAGTGTCATAGGACTTTCTTATACGTATCACAGAGACTGTACGTGTTTGCCATAGGTACCATGGGTCTTTCTTATACGTAATATTGAGAATAAACACTGTACACTCTATTTCATTTAGTTTGCAGTGATTGCCGGGTGCCTTGACCGTATAAGTCGTGATCTGTACCGTCAAATCACCCGACAACCAGTATACATTATTCTAAATAATTATTTAAAAAAAATCTTTCTGGCTAAATCATAAGTGTTGGAAAAAAATGTATGGGGAATTAATTATAGACAATAACATACTCGACATTTTTTATCTAAAACATTTTTGTCTTATTTCAAAAAATTAAAAAAATTACAAGAGTAACCATCCGTTTCCGGTTTAGTGATCATTTTAAAAATAAGGTGGTTGTCTTCCCAGATGAAAGATTATTATAAATATAAAATTACATCCTTCCATCATCAGTCGTTTAGGAGTTATGGTATTTTTTACTTTCTTATACCAATGTATATGAAATATACATATAGTATAAGTAAGTATAGTAAACGCGATTTTTTTCGAAATCCGGTTTTTGATGAAATTATCAATTTTGACCTTCCCTGAATCCATTCTGACTATTTTCGCCATGATGTCTGTGTGTCTGTCTGTCTGTCGGTCGGTCTGTCTGTCGGTCTGTCTGTAGACGCTGTAACTCAAATACGACAAATCGTAGAAAGGTGGAATTTTATACTTAAGATTGATTTTTGCCTGCGAAGAAAACCTCCTATTTTTGAAAACGATCATTCAACCGGAAACGGATGTTTACCTACATCGATTTTTGAATTTTTCGAATTACACTGAAACAGTGCGAATTAGAGAAAAATGGCCAAGTTGAAAATTGTAGGTAATATTATTATCTATAATTTATGTTCTATTCATTTTTTTCGAAAAAACAAATTTAATTTTTTTTTTTTTACCAAGTATTTGTTTTTAAGTACATTTCAAATGGTTCATAACAGAGAAGAAATATCTGCCATGAGTGTCATAGGACTTTCTTATACGTATCACAGAGACTGTACGTGTTTGCCATAGGTACCATGGGTCTTTCTTATACGTAATATTGAGAATAAACACTGTACACTCTATTTCATTTAGTTTGCAGTGATTGCCGGGTGCCTTGACCGTATAAGTCGTGATCTGTACCGTCAAATCACCCGACAACCAGTATACATTATTCTAAATAATTATTTAAAAAAAATCTTTCTGGCTAAATCATAAGTGTTGGAAAAAAATGTATGGGGAATTAATTATAGACAATAACATACTCGACATTTTTTATCTAAAACATTTTTGTCTTATTTCAAAAAATTAAAAAAATTACAAGAGTAACCATCCGTTTCCGGTTTAGTGATCATTTTAAAAATAAGGTGGTTGTCTTCCCAGATGAAAGATTATTATAAATATAAAATTACATCCTTCCATCATCAGTCGTTTAGGAGTTATGGTATTTTTTACTTTCTTATACCAATGTATATGAAATATACATATAGTATAAGTAAGTATAGTAAACGCGATTTTTTTCGAAATCCGGTTTTTGATGAAATTATCAATTTTGACCTTCCCTGAATCCATTCTGACTATTTTCGCCATGATGTCTGTGTGTCTGTCTGTCTGTCGGTCGGTCTGTCGGTCGGTCTGTCTGTCGGTCTGTCTGTAGACGCTGTAACTCAAATACGACAAATCGTAGAAAGGTGGAATTTTATACTTAAGATTGATTTTTGCCTGCGAAGAAAACCTCCTATTTTTGAAAACGATCATTCAACCGGAAACGGATGTTTACCTACATCGATTTTTGAATTTTTCGAATTACACTGAAACAGTGCGAATTAGAGAAAAATGGCCAAGTTGAAAATTGTAGGTAATATTATTATCTATAATTTATGTTCTATTCATTTTTTTCGAAAAAACAAATTTAATTTTTTTTTTTTTACCAAGTATTTGTTTTTAAGTACATTTCAAATGGTTCATAACAGAGAAGAAATATCTGCCATGAGTGTCATAGGACTTTCTTATACGTATCACAGAGACTGTACGTGTTTGCCATAGGTACCATGGGTCTTTCTTATACGTAATATTGAGAATAAACACTGTACACTCTATTTCATTTAGTTTGCAGTGATTGCCGGGTGCCTTGACCGTATAAGTCGTGATCTGTACCGTCAAATCACCCGACAACCAGTATACATTATTCTAAATAATTATTTAAAAAAAATCTTTCTGGCTAAATCATAAGTGTTGGAAAAAAATGTATGGGGAATTAATTATAGACAATAACATACTCGACATTTTTTATCTAAAACATTTTTGTCTTATTTCAAAAAATTAAAAAAATTACAAGAGTAACCATCCGTTTCCGGTTTAGTGATCATTTTAAAAATAAGGTGGTTGTCTTCCCAGATGAAAGATTATTATAAATATAAAATTACATCCTTCCATCATCAGTCGTTTAGGAGTTATGGTATTTTTTACTTTCTTATACCAATGTATATGAAATATACATATAGTATAAGTAAGTATAGTAAACGCGATTTTTTTCGAAATCCGGTTTTTGATGAAATTATCAATTTTGACCTTCCCTGAATCCATTCTGACTATTTTCGCCATGATGTCTGTGTGTCGGTCGGTCTGTCGGTCGGTCTGTCTGTCGGTCTGTCTGTAGACGCTGTAACTCAAATACGACAAATCGTAGAAAGGTGGAATTTTATACTTAAGATTGATTTTTGCCTGCGAAGAAAACCTCCTATTTTTGAAAACGATCATTCAACCGGAAACGGATGTTTACCTACATCGATTTTTGAATTTTTCGAATTACACTGAAACAGTGCGAATTAGAGAAAAATGGCCAAGTTGAAAATTGTAGGTAATATTATTATCTATAATTTATGTTCTATTCATTTTTTTCGAAAAAACAAATTTAATTTTTTTTTTTTTACCAAGTATTTGTTTTTAAGTACATTTCAAATGGTTCATAACAGAGAAGAAATATCTGCCATGAGTGTCATAGGACTTTCTTATACGTATCACAGAGACTGTACGTGTTTGCCATAGGTACCATGGGTCTTTCTTATACGTAATATTGAGAATAAACACTGTACACTCTATTTCATTTAGTTTGCAGTGATTGCCGGGTGCCTTGACCGTATAAGTCGTGATCTGTACCGTCAAATCACCCGACAACCAGTATACATTATTCTAAATAATTATTTAAAAAAAATCTTTCTGGCTAAATCATAAGTGTTGGAAAAAAATGTATGGGGAATTAATTATAGACAATAACATACTCGACATTTTTTATCTAAAACATTTTTGTCTTATTTCAAAAAATTAAAAAAATTACAAGAGTAACCATCCGTTTCCGGTTTAGTGATCATTTTAAAAATAAGGTGGTTGTCTTCCCAGATGAAAGATTATTATAAATATAAAATTACATCCTTCCATCATCAGTCGTTTAGGAGTTATGGTATTTTTTACTTTCTTATACCAATGTATATGAAATATACATATAGTATAAGTAAGTATAGTAAACGCGATTTTTTTCGAAATCCGGTTTTTGATGAAATTATCAATTTTGACCTTCCCTGAATCCATTCTGACTATTTTCGCCATGATGTCTGTGTGTCTGTCTGTCTGTCGGTCGGTCTGTCGGTCGGTCTGTCTGTCGGTCTGTCTGTAGACGCTGTAACTCAAATACGACAAATCGTAGAAAGGTGGAATTTTATACTTAAGATTGATTTTTGCCTGCGAAGAAAACCTCCTATTTTTGAAAACGATCATTCAACCGGAAACGGATGTTTACCTACATCGATTTTTGAATTTTTCGAATTACACTGAAACAGTGCGAATTAGAGAAAAATGGCCAAGTTGAAAATTGTAGGTAATATTATTATCTATAATTTATGTTCTATTCATTTTTTTCGAAAAAACAAATTTAATTTTTTTTTTTTTACCAAGTATTTGTTTTTAAGTACATTTCAAATGGTTCATAACAGAGAAGAAATATCTGCCATGAGTGTCATAGGACTTTCTTATACGTATCACAGAGACTGTACGTGTTTGCCATAGGTACCATGGGTCTTTCTTATACGTAATATTGAGAATAAACACTGTACACTCTATTTCATTTAGTTTGCAGTGATTGCCGGGTGCCTTGACCGTATAAGTCGTGATCTGTACCGTCAAATCACCCGACAACCAGTATACATTATTCTAAATAATTATTTAAAAAAAATCTTTCTGGCTAAATCATAAGTGTTGGAAAAAAATGTATGGGGAATTAATTATAGACAATAACATACTCGACATTTTTTATCTAAAACATTTTTGTCTTATTTCAAAAAATTAAAAAAATTACAAGAGTAACCATCCGTTTCCGGTTTAGTGATCATTTTAAAAATAAGGTGGTTGTCTTCCCAGATGAAAGATTATTATAAATATAAAATTACATCCTTCCATCATCAGTCGTTTAGGAGTTATGGTATTTTTTACTTTCTTATACCAATGTATATGAAATATACATATAGTATAAGTAAGTATAGTAAACGCGATTTTTTTCGAAATCCGGTTTTTGATGAAATTATCAATTTTGACCTTCCCTGAATCCATTCTGACTATTTTCGCCATGATGTCTGTGTGTCTGTCTGTCTGTCGGTCGGTCTGTCGGTCGGTCTGTCTGTCGGTCTGTCTGTAGACGCTGTAACTCAAATACGACAAATCGTAGAAAGGTGGAATTTTATACTTAAGATTGATTTTTGCCTGCGAAGAAAACCTCCTATTTTTGAAAACGATCATTCAACCGGAAACGGATGTTTACCTACATCGATTTTTGAATTTTTCGAATTACACTGAAACAGTGCGAATTAGAGAAAAATGGCCAAGTTGAAAATTGTAGGTAATATTATTATCTATAATTTATGTTCTATTCATTTTTTTCGAAAAAACAAATTTAATTTTTTTTTTTTTACCAAGTATTTGTTTTTAAGTACATTTCAAATGGTTCATAACAGAGAAGAAATATCTGCCATGAGTGTCATAGGACTTTCTTATACGTATCACAGAGACTGTACGTGTTTGCCATAGGTACCATGGGTCTTTCTTATACGTAATATTGAGAATAAACACTGTACACTCTATTTCATTTAGTTTGCAGTGATTGCCGGGTGCCTTGACCGTATAAGTCGTGATCTGTACCGTCAAATCACCCGACAACCAGTATACATTATTCTAAATAATTATTTAAAAAAAATCTTTCTGGCTAAATCATAAGTGTTGGAAAAAAATGTATGGGGAATTAATTATAGACAATAACATACTCGACATTTTTTATCTAAAACATTTTTGTCTTATTTCAAAAAATTAAAAAAATTACAAGAGTAACCATCCGTTTCCGGTTTAGTGATCATTTTAAAAATAAGGTGGTTGTCTTCCCAGATGAAAGATTATTATAAATATAAAATTACATCCTTCCATCATCAGTCGTTTAGGAGTTATGGTATTTTTTACTTTCTTATACCAATGTATATGAAATATACATATAGTATAAGTAAGTATAGTAAACGCGATTTTTTTCGAAATCCGGTTTTTGATGAAATTATCAATTTTGACCTTCCCTGAATCCATTCTGACTATTTTCGCCATGATGTCTGTGTGTCTGTCTGTCTGTCGGTCGGTCTGTCGGTCGGTCTGTCTGTCGGTCTGTCTGTAGACGCTGTAACTCAAATACGACAAATCGTAGAAAGGTGGAATTTTATACTTAAGATTGATTTTTGCCTGCGAAGAAAACCTCCTATTTTTGAAAACGATCATTCAACCGGAAACGGATGTTTACCTACATCGATTTTTGAATTTTTCGAATTACACTGAAACAGTGCGAATTAGAGAAAAATGGCCAAGTTGAAAATTGTAGGTAATATTATTATCTATAATTTATGTTCTATTCATTTTTTTCGAAAAAACAAATTTAATTTTTTTTTTTTTACCAAGTATTTGTTTTTAAGTACATTTCAAATGGTTCATAACAGAGAAGAAATATCTGCCATGAGTGTCATAGGACTTTCTTATACGTATCACAGAGACTGTACGTGTTTGCCATAGGTACCATGGGTCTTTCTTATACGTAATATTGAGAATAAACACTGTACACTCTATTTCATTTAGTTTGCAGTGATTGCCGGGTGCCTTGACCGTATAAGTCGTGATCTGTACCGTCAAATCACCCGACAACCAGTATACATTATTCTAAATAATTATTTAAAAAAAATCTTTCTGGCTAAATCATAAGTGTTGGAAAAAAATGTATGGGGAATTAATTATAGACAATAACATACTCGACATTTTTTATCTAAAACATTTTTGTCTTATTTCAAAAAATTAAAAAAATTACAAGAGTAACCATCCGTTTCCGGTTTAGTGATCATTTTAAAAATAAGGTGGTTGTCTTCCCAGATGAAAGATTATTATAAATATAAAATTACATCCTTCCATCATCAGTCGTTTAGGAGTTATGGTATTTTTACTTTCTTATACCAATGTATATGAAATATACATATAGTATAAGTAAGTATAGTAAACGCGATTTTTTTCGAAATCCGGATTTTGATGGAATTATTAATTTTGACCTTCCCTGAATCCATTCTGACTATTTTCGGCATGATGTCTGTGTGTCTGTCTGTCTGTCGGTCTGTCTGTAGACGCTGTAACTCAAATACTACAAATCGTAGAAAGGTGGAATTTTATACTTAAGATTGATTTTTGCCTGGGAAGAAAACCTCCTATTTTTGAAAACGATCATTCAACCGGAAACGGATGTTTACCTACATCGATTTTTGAATTTTTCGAATTACACTGAAACAGTGCGAATTAGAGAAAAAAAGTTGAAAATTGTAGGTAATATTATTATCTATAATTTATGTTCTGTTCATTTTTTCGAAAAAAACAAATTTAATTTTTTTTTTTTTTTTACTAAGTATTCGATTTTAAGTACATTTCAAATGGTTCATAACAGAGAAGAAATATCTGCCATGAGTGTCATGGGACTTTCTTATACGTATTACAGAGACTGTACGTGTTTGCCATAGGTACCATGGGCCTTTCTTATACGTAATACTGAGAATAAACACTGTATACTCTATTTCATTTAGTTTGCAGTGGTCGCCGTGCGACTTGACGGTATTAGTCGTGATCCGTACGGTCAAAGCACCCAGCAACCAGTATAGATTATTCTAAATAATGATTTAAAAAAAATATTTCTGGCTAAATCATAAGTGTTGGAAAAAAATGTATGGGGAATAAATTATAGATAGTAACATACTCGACATTTTTTATCTATAACATTTTTGTCTTATTTCAAAAAATTAAAAAAATTACATGAGTAAACATCTGTTTCCATCTTATTGTTAGTAATGATGTTAAACAAAATTCGTTCGATACATAATGTATAAAATAATATTTCTATAGTTTATGTCTCATTCATTTTACTCTATCTTTTATTAGTTTGTCAGAAATATCCTTCACTAAAATAAAAATCACGTACACTGTTCACTGTCATTATTACGTATAAGAAAGTCCTGTGGCACACGGCAGATTATTTAAAAATAGTCAAACACCCAGTACTAGTCCACTTGATATGAATTGACCCGGAAGATTTTCAACAAATTTTAAAAATTTCATTATTTGTTAGAAACAATCACAGAAATATAAATTTACAATTTCAATAAAATCCATTTATTTTCAACAACTTGTTTTAATTTTACCGGTGATAAAAGACCAAATGTGGGTCTTTTATTTTACAAAAGGATGGAAAAAAATTCCGGTTTTAAAAGTTTTAAAAAAGTGTATATTTTTTTTAAATTCTGGGTGGCTACATTTGTAGGGGTGAATTATGTTCACAAAAATCATTGAATAACCGCATTCATTGATTTTGTATAAAATCACACTTGAATTCAATCTTCTACCGTATTAATGGGGGTGGTTTAGTATTTAAAGGTTGATGCCTACCTTTATAATTTATTTGTGTTTTTAACATTATGGTATCATATATAAAAAAAGTCACAACCCATTTTGTAAATTTCACAATTTCTTTCGAATTAATTATAATGTATTGGGGTTGAAATTTTTAAGGGTAGAAAAGTTGTTGAAAGTAGCTGGATTTTATTGAAAATGTAAAGGACCCCGCAGAATCCTTATGGGAAAGGGGTTTCGGTCAAACTCTTTGAAACTTTGGATTATGATAGTCCCTGATGAGTAGATTAAAAGTGTCAATGGGCACTAAGTCCTAAAAAGTCAAACTTTTAAGATATAGCCCTCTGAAGTTGGGGATCATGATTGTCTTTAATTTGCAATAAAAAAATTTGTATAACCTTAATTTTTGCACAACTTTTTGTATGCGTTCCCAAAGACATCTATAATCGATTGCCACCATAAAAAAGTCAATTTTTCAATTCATTGAGAAATGACAACACTTAAATCTTATTGTTATACGTTTTTTTAATTATAAACAAAGCCAACTGTTTTATAATAAAAAATTGGTTTATATTAAAAAAAAAATTAAAGCGTCAGTCGAAAACTAACAGCGTTAGAAGTGAAACTTTTTACAGAATGCAAAAACTGTCAACGAGGAAATAGACAGAAAATTTACTCACAACCAAAACAGAAATTATTTGTAATATAAATTAAACACCACAAAATAAGACAAACACTACAGTATAGTAGCCTATAATTATACCCAGAAGCCAAGAATGCATATGAAAATCACCGCGGAAGCATTAAAACTTGTACGCTGCCTATAATTATACCCAAAAGCCAAGATGCATATGGAAATCAGCGCGGAAGCCCCGTAAAAAAGTGGGATCTCTCTTTAAAATGGGGGGGCTTTGCCCCCCCCCCCATTTCCCATAGGGGGCTTTATAGCCCCCCACCACCACCACCATAAAAAAGTGGGAACTCTCTTTAAAAAAAGGGGGGGGGGGCATTTCCCATAGGGGGCTTTACAGCCCGCCACCACCGCCACCGTAGGCTTCGCCCACCTTCCAGAAGCCAAGATGCATATTAGGGTGATTCATTTCCGCAAATCATTTTTTTAAATATGAAGTTTTCCCATTTAAAATGCATGTAAAAAAATTTTTTTTTTCAAATTTCTAATGCTTTATCATATTGGGAATCGGTTTGATGGACCTTACGGGAAATTTCACGCTCTTTAAAATGCAGCATTATTAGTTAGTATTTATCAATTTCTTTCGTTTTAAGGCCGAAAAATGGCTGTAAATTCATTAAATATTGGTAAAAAAAAATTTTCTTTACGAGTCAGCTCTTTTTTAGGGTTCCGTAGAAAAATTAGGAACCCTTATAGTTTCTCCATGTCCGTCCGTCCGTCCGTCCTGAAAAATTTTGTCATAAAAAGATGAAATTTGGTATACGGTCGTAGATTGATGACCCAAACACAGAAATGATAAGATTTTTGAAAATAAAAATTTTTTAGACCCCCCTTTCATAAAATGAAAAGTGTTTTCAAAAAAAAAATTTCACCTACACCATTGAGTGGGGTGTCGTTAGAAAGGTCTCCTAAAATGTAACAGAAATTTTTAATTTTAACCCTTCGATCACGATGTATTTTCTCTCCAAAGTCATTAAAAAAGCGTCGTCCCCCCCTCTATTTTCTAAACTATCAATTAAAAAAATCTGAAAAAATTCCAGAACGTAGATTTTAATTAGTACTTTCACTGAAAATTATAACGAACATTGTCAAAAATATTTTGGACCCCCCTTTCATAGACTGAAAATTGAACTTACATTTTATTCCCAACTTACCTTATTGAGTGGGGTGTCATTTAATAGGTCTCGTAAAATGCAATAAAAAACGTCAAATAACTTTTTGATTTTAACCCTTCAATCGCGATATATTTGCTTTTTAATGTCGCTGCCAGAGCGTCCCCCCCCCTCTATTTTCTAAACTATCGATTCAAAAAATCTGAAAAAAAATCGGAATATAGCTTTTAATTAGTACTTTCACTGAAAATTATAACAAACATTGTCAAAAATATTTTGGACCCCCTTTTCATAGATTGAAAAGTGAACTCACATTTTTTTCATTTACCCCATTGAGTGGGGTGTCATTTGATAGGTCATTTGATATTTTGAAAAATACTTTTTTATAAATCGTAGTGAGAATGACTACGGAACCCTATCATGTGCGTGCCCAACACGCACTTGCTGGGCACGCACTTGCCCGTTTTATTTCTCCCTAATTTTTGTGGTTTGCTAAAAAAAATGGAAAAAAAAAACAATTTATTCCAAAAACTGTATTTAGATGACTCCTACTGGCGAACCAGTGTGAGTTACAGAAAAAAACACTTAGGCAATTTTAAAGAGCGTGAAATTTCCCGTAAGGTCCATCAAACCGATTACCAACTATATGATAAAAGGTGTCTAAGCATTAGAAATTTGAAAAAAAAAACAATGTATTCCAAAAACTGTATTTAGATGACTCCTACTGGCGAACCAGTGTGAGTTACAGAAAATAAAACGGGCAAGTGCTTGTTGGGCACGCACATGATAGGGTTCCATAGTCATTCCCACTACGATTTATAAAAAAAAGAGTTTTTTCAAAATTTTCGTGACCGAAGGGTTAAAATCAAAAAGTCATTTGACTTTTATTATTGCATTTTAGGAGACCTATCAAATGACACCCCACTCAATGGGGTAAATGAAAAAAATGTGAGTTCACTTTTCAATCTATGAAAAGGGGGTCCAAAATATTTTTGACAATGTTCGTTATAATTTTCAGTGAAAGTACTAATTAAAAGCTACATTCTGATTTTTTTTCAGATTTTTTGAATCGATAGTTTAGAAAATAGAGGGGGGGGGACGCTCTGACAGCGACATTAAAAAGCAAATATATCGCGACTGAAGGGTTAAAATCAAAAAGTTATTTGACGTTATTTATTGTATTTTATGAGACCTATTAAATGACACCCCACTCAATAGGGTAAGTGGGAAAAAAAATGTAAGTTCAATTTTCAGTCTATGAAAGGGGGGTCCAAAATATTTTTGACAATGTTCGTTATAATTTTCAGTGAAAGTACTAATTAAAAGCTACATTCTGGAATTTTTTCAGATTTTTTAAATTGTTAGTTTAGAAAATAGAGGGGGGGGGACGCTTTTTTAACGACTTTGGAGAGCAAATACATCGTGATTAAAGGGTTAAAATCAAAAAGTTCTAATACATTTTTTATTGAATTTTAGGAGAACTTTCTAACGACACCACACTCAATGGTGTAGGTGAAAATTTTTTTTTGAAAACACTTTTCATTTTATGAAAGGGGAGTCTAAAAAATTTTTATTTTCAAAAATCTTATCATTTCTGTTTTTGGGTCATCAATCTACGACCGTATACCAAATTTCATGTTATTATCTCAAAATTTTTGAAGACGGACGGACATGGAGAAACTATAAGGGTTCCTAGTTTTCTACGGAACCCTAAAAACACTAAGGCAATTTTAAGGAGCGTGAAATTTCCCGTAAGGTCCATCAAACCGATTCCCAATATGATAAAAGGTGTCTAAGCATTAGAAATTTGAAAAAAAAAATTTTTTTTACATGCATTTTAAATGGGAAAACTTCATATTTAAATTGCAAGTACTTAAAAGTACTTAAAAGAGCTCAATCTTGGTGAGAATTTTTTTTTCTATATGTAGATTAAAATTTTGCTTGAGCACCTTGAAAAAAAAAATGTTTTGCGGAAATGAATCACCCTAATGCATATGAAAATCGACCTTACAGAAATCGAGGTTACAGAAATCGACCTAACAGATTGATTTGCGAGTTCACTCCCTATATAAAATGCTGTATTGTCCCATTAAACGTTTCACTTCAAAAACGTAATAATAAGATTTAAGTACTGTCATTGGCTAAAGAATTTTAAAGTTTACTTTTTTATGGTGACAATCGATTATATAAGTCTTTGAGAACACATACAAATAGTTGTGCGAAAATTAAGGTTCTACAAATTTTTTTATTGCAAATTAAAGGCGAGTATGATCCACAACTTTAGAGGGCTATATCTTAAAAGATTGACTTTTTAGGACTTAGTGCCCATTGACACTTTTAATATACTCATCAAGGACTATCATAATCCAAAGTATCAAAGGGTTTGACCGAAACCCCTTTCCCATAAGGATTCTGCGGGGTCCTTTATAGTAACTGTAAAAGATTCTAACAAATCATGAAGTTTTTTAAATTTTTTTTTTTAAATCTTTCTTTATTTGTTTTGACCTAAACGTAGGGAATGGTACCAAAAGATAAATAGAATAAAATGTTATTAAAAGTAATAAGTACCTTAAGGGTGCAAATAAGTTACACAGATAATAATTATTTAAATTTTAGCTTTATTTTGGAATAATCAGTTTTTCAACTTTTTTTTCGATAGGTACTTGAATATGTCATTTTCATTTTTATCACTCTAATGCGGTGTTTACACCGAGAAAACAAATCAGAAACATAGTGTTTTTTTGACAAAAAGGCAATAAACTCTATACATTTTTAAATACGAAGTATTTTAAAGACACAATGTTTCTGTTTTGTTTTTTCGGTGTAAATACCGCGTAAGGGTTGCACACCCCCTATTGATGAATGGACAAAGCTGTAACTCTTTGGGTTTTGAAATAAATCCACATTAATGATTTTTTTGTATTTTCATATTAATATGACAATTTTTATCAAAATTGAAAAAGAGTTTTACTAATTGTGAAAAGCAGAGTATGAACAACAAAATTTTCACTGAAAAATGTTAATTTTAAATTATTTAAATAATTTGACAAATTAACATTGACATTTTAGCCCAAAAAAAAAATGTTTTGGTCATTTTTTTGGAATGAAACGTTTTCTTAAGATGGCTCGGTCAAACTCTTTGAAACTTTGGATTATAATAGTCCTTGATGAGTAGCTCAAAAGTGTCAAAGGGCACTAAGTCCTAAAAATGTAAACTTTTAAGATATAGCCCTCTGAAGTTGAGGATCATGTTCGCCTTTAATTTACAATATAAAATTTTGTAGAACCTTCATCTTCGCACAACTATTTGTATGTGTTCCCAGACTTATATAATCAATTGCCACCATAAAAAGTCAACTTTTCAATTCTTTAGCCAGCGGCAACACTTAAATCTTATTATTAAGTTTTTTTATTATAAACCAATAAAATTGTTTCATAGAACCAGTAATATTAAAAAATAATAATAGCCAAGAACCTGCTCTGAAAAATTATTTATCTACTGGTGAAAACCGCACAAAAATCAGTTTAGTAGTTTTCGAGATAAGATGTAAAAGATACAAAAATAAGCTTCCTTTTATGTAGCTAGCGTTAATTAATTGTAAAAAATCAATTTTTGTGAAAATTCTGTAGTGTATAATATAACTCAAAAACAGGGCGGCCAGTATTTTCCCTGACTATTCCCGGTTTTCCAGGAGAATTTTTACCGTTTTTCCCTGTTTTTTATTATCTGAGATTATATTTGTATAATTAATTAACTCTACCTATATAAAAGGAAGCTTATTTTATATCTTTTATTGATAATCTCGAAAACTTCTAAACCGATTTTAGTTTGGTTTTGGATTGGTTTATAATAAAAAAAAAAATAACAATAATATTTAAGGGGAGGGTAATGTATTAATTTTTTTCTTCCTTTTCTTATTCGATTTTCTGAATGAAAAACCTTTCAAGAATATTGTGTGAAAATTTGAGACGGATCGGAGCAAAACTAACGAAGATACAGCAGTTTAAGCGCTCATGAATGGGCGCGATCAACTGACTCCATGCGTATAAGCAGAGCGGAGCAGGAAACTGAAAAACAAACTAAAGAAGGTAGAATTCGTCGGAGACAGGAGCAAAAAGACGCTTTTGATATTATGGATGATAGCAATATCCTTTATGTACCTGGCATCAATGATTCAGTGTGAGGTAAGTCGATAAAACTCGCTTATGAAGGTGTTGTCAAAAAAAATTCACAAAAATTAGTTCCCATTTATCAATGAACTGAAAAGTTGACTTTTTTATGGTAGGAATCAATTATATAAGTCTTTGGGAACATATACAAATAATTGTGCAAAAATTAAAGTTCTATAAAAAAATTATTGTATATTAATAGTTGAGCATGATTCCCAACTTCAGAGGGCTATATCTTAAAAGTTTGAGTTTTTAAGACTTAGTTTCAAAGAATTTGACTGAAACCCCTTTCCCATAAGGATATATAACTGATATAATTTTGCATTTCATTATTGAATACCTTAAAATATATTTAAATAAATTCTCCATCAACTGAAAATAAAGAAATACCTAGACCTTATTATATTTTCGATCTTCTATATGTGGAAATGTATCCATTTACCCAGATATATTTCCAGATGTAACGGGAATTCATTATGAATTCTAGTTATATAAGTTTCCCACTTATCCAAGTCCCACATAACCAAGTTTCACTGTATATATACATTAAGGGGTTAGGTGTAGTCAGAATTTTCAAGAAATCTATTTTCTTTTTTTTGCATTTTTGGAAGCTTCTACAACGGCTGAAGAACTTTTATATGGCCCATTAATAGATGACTCTGTGTAAGTAATTAAATAATACGTATTACTTTACGTAAAATAAGTGTAAAACTTTAAATGCGTTTTTCTCAAAACTATGTTTTTTGAACTGGTGACCACTGTAGCTCGAAAACCGCTCGGTAGATTTTAATGAAATTTATACAGCTTTTTGAAAACATGAAAAACTAGTGCCTGATCGAAGGATTTTTTTTTTTTTAATTTCGATTTGTTATAAACAATTAACTGTTGGTTTTTTTCCTGAAAATCTGGAAAAAAATTTCCTGAGGCTGCCATTTTGTTAATTTAAGAAAGAAAAAAAAAGCTTCGATCAGGCACTAGATTATCTATTAATAAAACTAATTTTTTTTGTCCGATTGAATTTGGATGAATCTCCAAGGATAAGTGATGGTCACCGCAAGGAGCTTCGGTTGGAACTGGATCAACACAAACAGCCATTACTTTTAAAATTATTAATTTTTTTTTCTAAAATTTCTGCCAAGTCAAGTCGAAACCTTATTTAATGATGCTATGTTTTTACTTTTATAAAATAAAATAATTTACTGGCAAAAAAAAATTATTTAAAATTGTCATTTTTTCGTGTCTCTGACTACACCTAACCCCTTAAATGTCAAGCTGATGTTTATAATTATTGTAAATTATTAATTAAACAATTAACTACTTTCATGAACTACTATAATATTAATTTGGGTGAGTCACATGTGACGTCACAGCGAACAGAGTGAAGTTGGGTGATATGCGTAATGCCATATCTGTATTAATTGTATCATGAGTTTTTAGCGCATCTGAGATATAACTCCTTAATACGGATGCTTCAAAATAACAAAAATAAATTTATATTCTTGTTCTATGATTAAAAAATAAAACAAAAAGTTAATATAAAAATTCACCCTTATCAACAAATAACCATTTTAAGAATCGCTTTTTAGTTAAGTTAGTGAAGTACGTGTAATAGTAATAGAATTGGCTATTACAAGTTTAAGAAGACACGCATTAGGAGTTATATTTACATGACCTTTTTTCTTACTTTTGAAAATAGAACATAAATATAAATTTATTTTGCGTATTTTGAAGCATCCGTATTAAGAAAAATTCTGTATACTTTCTTTTACATTGATTTTTCTTGTAAATGGTTTATCCTATGACAAATATGCAAAGTATATTTTTATGTATTTTATGTTGTATAATCTTATACCGGGTGTTTTTTTTTTAAGATTTTCCAACAAATTATCTCCATATCTGCAGTAAAAATGTTGCAGACAAAAGTTTCATGGTTACGGGGGTGCTAAATATTGACACTATGGAGTGACTTCAAAAGATCCCACTTTCAGGTTCAACTTTTCTTTTTCAAATGCAAACCTATATTTTTTTAGCAGATTTGTTATTTATAAGATAAAATAAACAGTCTTCAGTTGAATCATTTTTTTAAAATATATCCATTTTTTATGATATGGAGCAAACCAAATATAAATTTCTGATTTTCAATAATATTTTACTCGAAAACTATAAATTTTTTAAAAAAAGCCAGCTAGTACTAGAACTACATTAAATTGTTAAGTATTTAACATTTAAAATAAAATACAAACCACATCCTGAGGTATTTTAAATTGACACAACGTAAGACAACCATTCCTCATCATTGTATCGTCATCTTTATGATAGTACATTGCATTCAATAATGTAGAAATAATGTGCCTCTTAACTCTTACTCCAAATGCCACCTTCTCTTTGCCTTTCACTATGTAGAACAATGTGGCACTGCCTGATATCTGTATGTGTTTCTCAGTCGGATGTCGATCCATTGCTTGCAAAACAAGGCTTAAGGCGTGGCCTATATGTTGACATGTTTCATACCTACATTAAATATACAAATATTTTATTGCATTGCTTGATATATTTTTAGCTGTATGTAAAGTGAAAATTCAAACACAACATTTATGTAGCTTGTTTATTTTAATCAGTTATGTATTTTCCATATTTGTCAGTTGTCTTTTTTTATCTACCAAATAACATCAATTTTACCATTAATATTATAGGCAATAAATGTTTTTTTGACAAAAAAAAATTTCATAACAATAAATTCCATCAATATAAGTGACAATCAAAAGAACATGAAGGTACTAGCACCAGTTTTGAATGCTTTAAGATTAAATTAGAGGGAAAGGTATAATTATTGGTCACTTAGGCCTGTTTCCCACGTATTCTTTAGCGACCGAACGGAACCGTATATGTATGAAATAGGTCTTTAAAAAAAAAAACTCGAACGACACAAACGTAATTCTTTTAGTCGAGTCAATGAAGCTCGAAAATGGCTGAAACTTCGGAACCCTCAGAAACAGCACCGATTATGATTATATCATATTATTTGAAATCAGAAAAATTCCAACCGTCGGATTTAACCCCTCCCCCTAAAATTTTGAAAATTTGTATAATTTACTGACTTCATATACAGGGTGATTCAGCACTGTCGTGCCAAACTTGAACAGTAGATTGAGAAACATATTTTAAGCAAAAAACTTCCAATAAACATGTGTCCGGAAATTATTCCTTAGGGAACTACAGGCTCCCAAAGATTTTACTAAAAATGAGTTTTAATTTAATATCTAGAGAACCCTTTGTGATAGAATTATGAAATTTAGTATTTGGTTTAGTAATATGTGTTATCGATTTCTAATATTAACCAATTATATTTTAAGCCAGGGCTGTATGGGGCCAGTGGGCCCATCGATTTTGATCTAGTAATTGTGTGTTCCATAACTTTTTTCCTGAGTTGGTACTTTTATAAGATTATACGACACAAAATACACAAAAACATACTTTGCTAGTTTATCATAGGATAAACCGTTTTCGAGAAATATCGATGGAAAAGAAAGCATGCAGAATTAACATTAATACGGATACTTGAAATTACAAAAAATAAATTTATATTCTTATTTCATGATAAAAAATAAGACAAAAAGTTAATATAAATATACTTCCGAAAATGCATCCATATCAACAAATAGCCTATTTTTAGTTTGTTTTTTTAGTCATGTTAATAATGTTCATGTAACAGTAAAAGAACTGGCTATAGATCTTACAGGATTCATATAAGGAGGTTTATTTATATGAACTTTATTCTTACCTTTAATCATAGAAAAAGAATATAAATTTATTTTTTGTAATTTCAAGCATCCGTATTAAGGTTAATTCTGCATGCTTTCTTTTCCATCGATATTTCTCGAAAACGGTTTATCCTATGATAAACAAGCAAAGTATGTTTTTGTGTATTTTGTGTCGTATAATCTTATAAAAGTACCAACTCAGGAAAAAAATTATGGAACAAACAATTACTAGATCAAATTAGATGGGCTCACTGGCCCCATACAGCCCTGGCCTAAAATATAATTGGTTAATATTAGAAATTGATAACACATATTATTACTAAAACAAATACTAAATTTCATAATTCTATCACAAAGGGTTCTCTAGATATTAAATTAAAACTCATTTTTAGTAAAATCTTTGGAAGCCTGTAGTTCCCTAAGGAATAATTTCCGGACACATGTTTATTGGAAGTTTTTTGCTTAAAATATTTTTCTCAATCTACTGTTCAAGTTTGGCACGACAGTGCTGAATCATCCTGTATGTATTAAGTCCGATGTTCGACGAATTTATTTTAACTGTAGGGGTTTTGAGGGTCGCTGAATAAGAATATGTTGTCAAAATAAGGATTTTCCGGGAATTTTCCAATTTTTTTTTTAATTTTTGTGTATTTTATTGAAAATTTTGCTAGAAATGTGCATTCGTGTTCATGGGCGTACCGAGGGGGGGGGGGGGCAGCTGCCCCTCCCTGGACCTGACTTACTATACATTTAGCTGGTTAATTATTTGCCTGTGCCTAAGTACTATTGTATTTATGAAATTGAAGAAGTAAAATTTATAGGTATTTCAAAATTTTCATTCTGAAAACTCACGTTTGAGTCACGTAATGAGTTAATTTTAAAAAAAGTCGCACTACGTGCCATAGCGAGTCAGGTAGTTTTATATTATTATTATTTGATGTACATTTGATTTTTAATTTATATTTTTGATCCAGAAAAAAACATCATTTATAAAATTACAATCTCTTGTTAAAAATGTTGTCATTTTCTGTTTTATATAAGGCAAAAAAATAAAATTAACATTTTTTTGCCTTTTGACCAGTCAAATCAAATCGATTTTTTACCTAAAATAGAAAAAAATAGAATGAATAAAACCCACTAAAATCGACAACTAACATATTATTATATGTATAGGTAGAGTACATTTTTGTAGATATTTTGTCTTCTATATGATTAAAATAAATTTACGATTGAAAAAAAGTTTGTAGCCAAAATTCAAAGTTGCAACAGCGTAGCACAGAAAAGATAGAATATTTAAGAAAAAAATGAAAAATTACCCAATGTTTATTTACAATAATGCCCATTTATAAGGACAGTACACAACATTTTTTGCATTTCAATACCTAAAAAGGTTAATAACCCATCTGTTCTAACCCCTTGTCACGGGGTCCTAGGCGAAACAGACTGACTAAATCGGTTTATAAAAAAAAATGCTGGGTACGCCCATGTTCGTGTTGTCTATGTAGTATTTATATATTACAAAACGTTAAAATTTTAAATCAAAATAATATATTATCATTGAAAATATTAAGCGTATACTCAAAAATATGCTCTTAAACAATCACAATAAACTAGGCTACCATTTTAATAAGTATTTCGATTTAATTAAGTTACCATGTTTCTTATTTTAGACATAAAATTTGAAAAGTGGCCAATCATTATCAGTGTCCAATAATTGAATCGGTCAGTGAAAGAACAATATATCTCCAAAATGACCATTTTGAGAAAAACGAAAAAAACTGTTTTAAAGGAGAACTATGGGTTATTTATATACGTACATAATATAATAACGTACATAAATAAATTTAAAAAAAATTGCAAAAAAGATATTTGAAAAAAATGACCTGCAAATGTTCTTTCACTCAATTAAAAAAAAATGCAAATTTTTTTTTTATTGCTTTATTTTCGGCTTTATTATTTTATTTTTTATTATTTTACAAAAAAAATTTTTTGTAATTTTTACTCAGAATCTTCATTTTTGACTTTCCAAGAAATAATATGTTAGTAAAATTCGAGGATTTCGTCAGAAAAGGTAAAAAAAATTTGGTCGATGTATTATTATTTTGTTATGTGATGGAGCTGTGAATTTTAAACATTTTGCCTATCTCAGTTAAAATTGCCATTTTTGGCACTTGTATTGTTCTTTCACTCACCGATTCAATTATACCTTTTCCCCTATATGTATTGTTTTTTGTGATTTATGGGCTACTTTTTGTAATTCTCATGTTATTATTAAAACAACTACCTCTTTATTAAATTTAATTTTTTTATAGCTTCTTATTTTGTATATGTTTTTTTCAATAACCAACAACGTAAAACCAGTAATAAATACCCAGTGATGTACTCTTGCTAATGATTACAAAATAATTAGAACTACTTCAGCATTGTAATTCAGTTTTAACTCACTGCTCCGTTTGAGTGTTTTTGTGTGGAACACACTGTTTGTGGGACACTTTTTCAATGTAACACAGTTTTGTTAAAAATTGTTATATTAATATGAAAATTCAGAGAAATCATTAATGTGGTGTTGTTTCAAAGCATAAAAAGATACAGCTTTGTCTCTTCATCAACAGGGGCAACCCTTACTTGGTAAAAATTGGAAAATGGAATTTTCAAGTATTGAAAAAAAAGTTTAAAAACTGATTATTCCAAAATAAAACTAATATTCACAATAATTATTATTTGTATAACTTACTTGCACCCTTAAGGTACTATCTTGTTAATTTGAATAGCATTTTATTCTATTTACTTTTTGGTATCACACCCATATTCCATACGTTTAATTTTTTCGAACTTTGACTATCGCCATTCAAAAGAGCATAAAAAATCATAAAAATTTTGTATTGTAGATTTTTTTAAATGTTATTTTGCAAATTTTCATAGGGGTGTGTCAACCCCTCAAACCATTTTACCGCAGCTAAGATAATTTTTTTCTTACTTATCTTGACCTCCTCTAACTATATACAAAGTTTAAACTCAATACAGGGATGAAAGTATCTTTTTTTTCCAAAAAAGAGGAAAAGAGGAATTTTTTCTTGAAAAAAGAGACCAAAAAGAGGAATTTTCTAGCTCTCGAATAGGTTATCTATATATATATTTTTTAACGTTTAATCTAGAAATATATTTTTTTACGTTTTTGCGCTATTTCTTATTATTAAGGACAAAAAACATTCCAGAAAATATAAAGAAGTCCTAGCACACCTAGATCTAAACACCAAACAGGTATTAACTCAAAAAACACTTTTTTCAGTACAGGCGAAAAACTGATTACAATTACATTGTGCACTATATAGATTTATGCTTTTTATATGCAACTAGAAGAAAGATATTGTAGGAATTTTTAAATCTGTTTTTTTTTTCGGTAGGTATTGAGATAAGGAATTCGATGGTGTGCATAACTCAAAAATCTTAATTTTTGAGTTAGCTCCCTTTAGATCTAGGTGTACGATATATGAAACCATAAAGCCTTGGCATCTTAAAACTAACGTTTGCTTTACGACTTTGCAAATCTATTAGGTATATGTAATTCATATAAGTGGCATTTTACCTTCGTCGAACGCCATGGCGTTTTACATATTTTATATCATACACTCATCAAAAAAATTAAACGATAATTTTAAATAAGCAAAATTTTTACCAATTTCAAACAATTATATTTCCGCGAAAAATCATTGGATTTGCATGATCTAAAGCAGGCTTGTCCAACCCGCGGGCCGCATGCGGCCCCCGAGCAGTCTTCGTGCGGCCCATATAAGATTTTAAAAAAAAGTGAAATATGGAAATCAGATTTTTTGTCATATAAAGTATAGAGATATAAATAATCATATAAATTAATTAAGCCAACAACGAAAAAAAAGGTCTTCAAATTTTTGTGCCGCCCTTTACAATTTTTTTCGCTATTTTTTTGCGCTCTGCGGCCCACAAAGCTCAAAAGGTTGGACACCTATGATCTAAAGCTCATTCGAAAGCTTACGTTTTCTAGTTTTTAAACCAAAAGCCCAAATATTTTTATCATCCCCTGCTGCTGTGAGCCAAGGGTTAAAACAGTTCGAAAAAGTTATCTCTTATTTTTTTATAAACTTTGAAAGCGTAAAATTTTTGCAAACTTTTTTTACCAGAAATTCAATAATAACATTTGGAAGCTTGTTCTTTTATCTTGAAAATTTGTTTTTATCGTCCCTGTACGATTTTTTTGACCGCGTTATTTACTGTCGAAGTAAAAACGACAATTTTGACTTTAAACTCCTGTATATCCTGAAATAATGATCGCACTCCCATGATTTTCGTTTTTTAAAACATGTTAAAAAACGGTATTTTGTCAAAAATAACGAAACCTTAAAAGCAAACGTGTTTTTTTAAGTTAATAGTGTCCCAAAAAATTATTTAGAATAGCAAGTTGCCGCAATTTTTAGGGGTCCGTAGAAAACTAGGAACCCTTATAGTTTCTCCATGTCCGTCCGTCCGTTTTCAAAAATTTTGAGATAATAAGATGAAATTTGGTATACAGTAGTAGATTAATGACCCAAAAACAGAAATGATAAGATTTTTGGAAACAAAAAATTTTTTGACCCCCCTTCCATAAAATGAAAAGTGTTTTCAAAAAAAATATTTCACGTACCCCATTGAGCGAGGTGTCGTTAGAAAGGTCTCCTAAAATGCAACAAAAAATGTAACAGAACCTTTTGATTTTAACCCTCCAATAACGATGTATTTTCCCTCCAAAGTCGTTATAAAAGCGTCCGCCCCCCCTATATTTTCTAAACTATCAATTCGAAAAATCTGAAAAAATTCAAGAATGTAGATTTTAATAGTACTTTCACTGAAAATTATAACGAACATTGTCAAAAATATTTTGGACCCCTCTTTCATAGACTGAAAAGCGTATTTTTTTTTCATTTACCCCATTGAGTGGGGTGTTATTTGATAGGTTTCCTAAAATCTAATAATAAAAGTCCAATGACTTTATGATTTTAACCCTTCAGTCTCGAAAATTTTGAAATAACTCTTTTTTTATAAATCGTAGTGAGAATGACTACGGAACCCTATCATGTGCGTGCACTTGCCTGTTTTATTTCTTCTTAATGTTCACAGCTGTTAACGTTGAAAAACAATAAGAAACAGAACATTTTCAAACTACCGTAAATCCGCCAAAAATGATTCAATTTTAATGAACTAGGGCTTTTTTGAAGCTGATACTTTCTAGTTTTTGAAAATAAGCTAAATAAAAATTTATTATACTCCACTATTCCATACCAAGCGTCAAACAAAGTTGTTTTGAAAAGATTTAAGGACTTTGAGAGTGTCTGTAGAGTACAAAAACAATTATTGAAAAAAAAAATTGCATAACATCATTTAGAAAAGTGTTATTTTCCCTTCAAAAAGGTATTTTTTAATATTATTTTGTATCTCTGCGAAAAATGATTAAAATTTAATGGATCAAGGTTTTTTTTAAATTTTTCGAATTGTTTTAACCCTTGGCCCTGAGCAGCAGGGGATAATAAAAATAATTGGGCTCATGATTCAAAAACTAGATAATACAAGCTTTCGAATGAGCTTTAGATCATGCAAATCCAATCATTTTTCGCGGAAATATAACTGTTTGAAAATTGATAAAAAATTTGTTTATTTAAAATTATTTTTTAATTTTTTTAATGATTGTATAGTAGATAAATAACTAACGCGGCGCGCAAGTTTTAAGATGCCAAGGCTTAAGAAATACATAATATTATCAAAATTTCACTCGTTTTTTACATTTCTGCCTTCTTACATCGAACAATTTTATTTTTTAAATAAAATTATAAGCTATATGTAAGCTAAAATAAAATAAAATAAACTAAATTTTACAAAATAATAAGCTAATTATAAGCTAACAAATAACAAAGTCAACTTTAAATTAGTCAAAAAAAAGAGGAAAAAGAGTTTTTTTGAAAAAAGGGTGCTTTAGGGCCGACCTCCCAAAAAAAGAGGAAAAGAGGAAAAAAGAGGACCGCTAGCATCCCTGTCAATACGAATTTTCGACTTGAAAAGGTTCCCTTGTAAGACCAATGTACTTTGACATATACAGGTTGGGGCATTTATCTTGAGACAAATTAATATCTCGGTTGGACTCGATTATTTCGAAAAAAGTTTCAGACAAAAACAATAGGGCACAGAAGGGGCCATTGAATGGTCTATATTACAACTTCGGGTTTATACCGGAAGTGGTGTTTTTTGACCGGAATTCATTTTTTTTAAATAGAAACATCCATTTTTTACAACGGATTTCGATTGAAAAAGAAACAAAAAATACTTTTTGTTCTTATAATTTTTTCGATTTAACCCATATCTAACCTATAAAATGAAATGAAATTTCTTCAAATTTCTGAAGATTTTTATGACTTGCTGAAGACTGAAGGATGTAGGAGCGATTCTGACCCCGGATTCATGTTCAAGAGGCCAAAACACTTTGGGTAGATTTTTAATCTAAATAATTAGAATCCTACGTTAAATGAGATGCTGTTTATGACCAAAATATGAGTTAAATCGAAAAAATGATAAGAACAAAAAGTATTTTTTGTTTGTTTTTCAATCGAAATACGTGGTAAAAAATGGGCAATTCCATTTAAAAAAAGTGAATTCCGGTCAAAAAACAACACTTCCGGTCTGGACCGGAAGTCATAATATTGACCATTCAATGGTGTCCTACAATTTTTGTCTGAAACTTTTTTCGAAATAATCGAGTCAAACTGAGATATTAATTTGTCTCAAGATAAATGCCCCACCCTGTATACTTGCAGTCTTAAATAGTTCAATAATCAATATAATAGTTAAACTAATAAAAGATAACTTTACATTCAAAATTCTCTTAATGGTCCGGAATATGGTACATTTACCTAACGGCTAATTGTAAGTTTCATCCATGCAAAAAAATATTATATCTTAATGACATTCTAAAATAATAAAGCCCAAACCTTGTACACAAAAACAAAATTTACGAACGATTAATATATGAACCTGTATAGATTTTATTTTTGTCAAGAGCAAATTTCTTTCTATCTAATATTGGGCATAATATAATATAGTTTTGACATTTATATGCTTTTAATAAATTTTAATTTATACTTTACACAGAACTTAATTTAGAGGTTCACTGATTTTCGATTAAGAAAAACATTTTCTCAACTGATATGTGAAGTTATTTACTTTAGCTACTGAACAAATCATAGAAAAATTATTTTAGTAGTCATTATTTTAAAATTATTTACAACACATCTGGAGATCAATTTTAGATTTACTGATATTACATCTCTTACCTAAATAAATGAAACAAATCATTCAAAACTTTCTTTATCAATTCTGGCCTGTGTACATAAGCCATTGCTGCTACAAGTATCTGCTGTTCATTGGCATCACCCGTGACCACCTGCGCTGGTATGTGGTGTCTCCTGCACGCTTCCTTAGCCGTTCCAAGCAGCCCTAGGAACCTCAAGGGCTTGGTAGCCCTTGCTGCCAACCCTGGTATATCTGTAGCTTCACAACTACTCTCTGCTACTCCAGACCCAGCTAAGTTTGTTCCCGAAATATCTAACGATTCTAAATAAGGTAAATGTTCAATAATCATCGATAATATTTTGTTTTCCTTCTCGTAATCCCCCTTATCTTCATGAGACTGAGATAGATCCAAGTGTCTTAAAGTAGTCACTGCACATATAGAATGCAGAGCTCTCTGTATGTGTGACACATTGTATAACACAAGTGATGATAACTGAGGCATGTGCTTTAGAAACACCATTTCAGCTAAATCACTGCACTCCGATAAGTCTAAATGTGTGAGACTCGTCATAGACCTTAATAACGTCGTGAATATCTGATCGTCTTTTGAATTCAACCTATGTAAAGCGATCCGTTTCAACTGAGGCGCATTTATTACACAATTCATTGACTTTAACTTATTTACATCTGCAGGTATGATATTAGCTCCACTACTCAATGTCAGGGACTGGAGTGATGAACTGTACTTATTTAAAATGTACAGAGACGTATCTGTTAGTTCTTCACAATTGATCAATTCAAGATCTTCTAATCTGTGTTGTAAAATAATCTTCAATGATGAATCTGTTATTGGAGAATTTACAAGGGAGACCCGTTTAAGTCTTGTCGCATATCTGTCATGAAATATAGCTATAATTCTGTCATCTACCTTTCTGTGGTACCGCTGACACATTGCCAAAAACTTGTCGCATATCTCATTGGGCAATATAATGCCATCATTCAGTTTGTATGTCTTGCTGAACGGACCACAGTTACATATTACGTGTATGTTATCAATAATGTATTTGAAACACAAGTCCAGCAATGGTTCAGGCCCACAATCTGTGCATATGAAACACTGATTCACTGGCAATACTCTGAGATGCCCGCAGTTACACTGTTCTTGCATCTTGATATCTTTATATATTTATCAAGATTAAATATTTTGACAGATATTTTTTTAACATGGTTATGTAAAAAAAAATTTATAAACACGATTTTGAACCATAAGGACAATCTAAAAAATTACGATATAATCATTTTTCTTTACATAGCGTATTAAACAAATGTTTATGTGGAATCGATTATAATAACTTATGTATTGACTCAACGCAATTATTGCACATATCCATCTGTCAAATGACTCCTTTATGACACAAACACAAATGTGTGTGTATGTACACGAAATTTTGACAAAAATAGTCCCACTCGATTTAGACTCAGCTAGCTACACTAATATTTACTGGATAATTTTCAGGATATTTTAAGAACAGGTGTTTTATATTGTTGACAATTCAATTTTCTACTTCACACAATTGTAATCAACTATGTATGTACAACAGAACCAAAAAGTTCTATACGTAAATTGACGTCAACATTACTAGAACATTCTTCAGTAAAAGGTCACAAGGTTTAGAAAATAAAAAGCTTTTTCTTTATGTTTATTTATTTTAATAAAATTTGAATTATAAGGTTAAAACAATAAAAACATATGGTTATGGTTATTTATTTATATTATACCTAGCAGTTTCATGTTATCAAGGTTCTCAAAATGGGTCATTTTGCAATACCGAAAAATTTATTGTGAAAATAGACTTTCGATTTGGGATAGTTCCTCTGTAATATTTTAACGATAACTAAAAAATGTTGGGAGAAAATTGTGGATATTTAGGGAGTAAAAAACTAAATAGTTCCTCTGTATATTTTAATGATAACTAAAAAATGTTGGGAGAAAATTGTGGATATTTAGGGCGTAAAAAACTAAATATTTCAGAAAAAATTGTTAATTTGGTATACAAAATAAATTGTGGATAGATACCAAGGTTAGTAGTTACCTCAAAACTCTAATGGCATGGTGGGGGAGACCGCATCATCATTAGTAATCCTCTGACTAAAGCAATTTTTTTTTATTTTGAAAAACCTCCTTACAAACATTTTGAGTATTAAAAACAATTTTAAGGCAAAAAATGCCCCCGTAAAAAATGCAATAAATAAATGTTACCATTTGTAATATTTATTTGCTATTCACACAAAATATTGTTTAGACTGAGCACAGACTTTGATGATTTGCTAGTTTACCAACACTGCTTGAAGCATGACTGAACAGGAACGAGTTCGTTCTCTTGTGCTCAATTTGTTATAGTTCAAACACCATTACATAACAGTGACATAATGGTCAGAGAAAGATATTGACTGACAGTAGGCTCTAAGCCCGGGCGCACATTGAGACGCAGTGCAGCACAGTTTTCGTTGAATTCGTTCTAACATCGGAGTTTTTCGATAAACGATTGTATATATATCTTAATATAATTACGTGTCACGTTGTTTGTCCGCGATGGACTCCTAAACTACTTAACCGATTTTAATCAAATTTGTACACCATGTGCAGTTTGATCCAACTTGAAAGATAGGATAGCTTACATCTCAATTTATGATCGCAATATTATTTTATTGCAAATTATTTGTCTATTATTTGACGGTCTCAATTATCTGTTAGCTCCAAATGATTCTAACAGATGGTGACATCTGTTGACTGGATTGAGTAAGTATTCAATAGATGGCGCCATGAAGTTTTAAGAAGGAGAATACAGTAGAATTGAGGGATATGTCGAAAAACGGACGACGGGACTAGGCTGTCTTTCGTGCATAGGTTTTCCTCCCCTCTGTTCCTTTGACCAATCAAATTCATTCACCCCACTCCTCTCTCTAGTATTCCCATGTGGCTGCAAGAGGGGTGAATGAATTTGATTGGTCAAAGGAACAGAGGGGAGGAACACCTATGCACGAAAGACAGTCCGCCTTGGGGGTCATATTCTGACACATAAAATTGTATTACAGATATACAGAGAGTCATCTCCTGATTCTATTCTTCGTGGATGGCGCTATGTCAAACTTCCAAACGTTTCATATAACCTACAATTTAACTAACAGATGGTGACATCTGTTGACTGGATTGAGTAAGTATATGACAAAAACGTTAGCCACAGCAACGCGTGGCCGGGTCAGCTAGTATATATATATAATATATCTTATATTATAAAATATAGAATAAAATATGAATAGTAATAAAAACTGCGTGACACGTTCGCAATAAACTATGTCACAAACACTGCGTGACGCAGGTTCACGCAGGCACTGAACTGCTCTGCCCTACCCTGCCTCTCAATTAACGCTCGTAAGTACAAACATGTGAATCACAAAAACTGTGCTGCGCTGCCCTGTGCTGCGCTGCGTCGCCTACGTCTCAATGTACGTCCGGGCTAACACTCTGTCTTTCTACAGTACTGACACAGTCCATTCTTCTATGTCTATGGGTTTTTTTTTACAAAAAAGTACCACTGCTTTTAAATCGAGTCAGAATAATATATATCCCCCATCAATAAAGATAACAAACATTTTTTGGTTCAAGGCAAAGAAAAAGAGTTGTTCCGGGAATCGGGCTTTTTTGTACAGCCTGTATACAGTACATTCACTAAATAATAAACAATTCGAAATGAATATATATTGTTATTATTTATATATTAATTCATATTTACTTATTATATTTTTACAACAAACTTTTTTTATGATATACTATACGAAAGTCATGCTTTTTCTATTGGGGTACCCGGGTGGCTCATACGTGTTTTTTTTTTCAAATGCAAAATTTTTTAAGTTAAAAAATTTTCAAAAACATGTAGAATGCAAATTTCGATAGAGAATCGGTCAAATCATGGGGATTCGAGAAGTTTTTGGCCAAAAAAATTATTCAGCAACACGTACGCTGATGGGTACCCGGATGGCCACTGTGACGGGTCAAAAAATTGTCAATGTTTGGGATTTTTTTTCACAGATATAACTAATTATTTTTGAATCAGGTAAAGGACATTTTATTAATTATATATTCAACTTATTTAATATCAATTTTTATTGAAAAATATAAAATATTTACAAAGTTATGAGCCTCGATGTGACGACCAAAAAATATATTTTTCTCTATGGTCGATTCAAAATTTAGAGAAGGGTTATATGAAAAAAATAAATAAAAATTTTATTAACATCTATATGAATGTAGCTATCGTTGCACGTAGCCGTTTTTTTTAATTTTATTTTTTCACAAAATGGCGATCGTTTGAAATTTTTTTTCATTTTTAAGACCTATTTTTTGTCATTAGAGCGGTTTTAAAAATAGTAATTATCAAAATTTCAAAAATCGGCTACGTGCAACGATAGCTACTACAATTACAAAAATTATATAAAAAAAAAATTGAAATCGGTTCATTAGTCTTTGAGGAATCGTGTCGACCAGGTCGAAAAATGTCATTCCGAGATAAACGTGTTTAATGTTTTTGTTAATGTCATAACCGGCCGTGCTACATCGTCACACTAAATTGACTGTAACTCCATCAATTTTCGGAATTTAAACTCAATTTTTTGTATACATATTTATGAATATGTAAACTTTAAAAAAATCTAAGAAAAAAAAATTAATCTTTTTTTCTGTCACAGTGGCCATCCCCCTTAATACTCTGCAGAAAATATTTGGTCTAAATAAATATAAATCAAATATCGATTCACTATGAAATAATTTTGGATGCTAAAGCAATAAATAACTTATAATATATTTAACCTTCTATACTAAATGATGTATCCCAAGCTTTTGCATTCACTTGTTTTAAAATTGATCGTAAAGTGGTACCAGGTCCACATTCAAAAGTTCTAGGAAAATATTCATCCTGTTTTCTTTCATAAAGTACATGTAATGTCTGTTCCCATTTAACAGGTTTAACAATCTAAAACAAAACATATTGAAATTAAAATTATCAACAAAATTTTATGAATGAAATTAATAAAACAGTGGCGTAACCAGGGTAAGTGTATGCAGGTACTAGAGATCAGATCGGGCCGGCCCGGCCCGGGTTTATCCCGGCCCGAATTTCGGACCGGACTTAATTCTTGTTTGTTACGTTTGAACCGGGTCAATTCGGACCGGTTCGGGATTGGTATACATCGGACCGGACTGGGTCGGATCTTACCTTAGCATAAATCGGACCGAGCTGGACGGACCTTACGAATAAATAAAAATATTATTTTTTCAAAACAAAACTTTTACTTTTAATAGTTTAATTGTTTAATGTTAAATTAATAAAAATTCACAGTTATTAACAAAATTATAATTTATACACGGGTAGAAAGAATTCTCAAACCAAGAAAACATATAAGAAAACGTTATAGATCAATTCGGGCCGGGCCAGCACGATCCGGTCCGAATTTAGCCCGACCCGAATTTCGGATCGGACCGGACTGGGCTTGATTTTTGTTTGTAACGTTTGGACCGGGTTGGATCGGACCTTAGTATAAATCGAACCGGATTGGACCGGGTCGAAAAAAAAAGTTTCGGAACCGAATCGGGTCGGCAAATTAAAAAAAAATTATCTTCAGACCGGGTCGGGCCGTTTTTTTAAGGCCTGATCTGATCTCTAGCAGGTACCCCCTAGTCGGAAAAACATTTGAAAACATTCTGTAATATTTTTTAATTTTCGCCCCCCACCTTAAGAAATCCTGGTTATGTCAGTGTAATAAATACATTAAGTATCAACATACAAACAAAAGAATTTATTAAGTATCTTGTGTAAAAAAAATGAAAGATACTGTTTTAGAGCTTTTAGAAAAGGATAGCAATAGGTAGTTAGAGAAAGGAAAATTTAGGAGTAAATTAGAAAATTGGGAAAAAACCCAAGAACCAGAGAAGGATCTGGCGGCTTTTTTGATCCTTGAGCATTACTGCACATAAGGACAAATTGAACCTAGCCATCCCTCAAAATTTATGTTATGTGTCAGAGGCCTATAGGGGCTTCTCAAAAAAATTACAGCAATATTTATTGGTATTAATCTAGGAAAAAATCTTTTTTTGTACTATGATGCTTTCTAAATTTTTTTTTTTCAAAACTCATTCATGTACCTTTAGAACTAGTTAACATATAATTTATTCAATTGATTCTTAATTTTGTCAATAAAACTATCAATAACTATCATAACAATAATAATTTAGTTTTAAATTAGTTAAATACTTAAAATTGAAAATCAAAAACGAAAAAAAAAATCCAATATTCTTCGATGATTGAATTGATTAAAAGTGAGTTTATAAAACAAAAAAAGTGATAAAAAGATTACGGTGGCGAACTAAAGTTGAATGTAGAGGTATAGTTCCATGGGCGTTTCTTCTTAAAATTGAGAGTACTTTCAAGTAGGGGGATAGCAGAGGTAGATCGATTTTTAATTTTTCGAATTACATTGAAACAATGCGAATTAAAGAAAAATGCTCAAGATGAAAATTGTAGATAACATTATTATCTATAATTTATGTTCTATTCATTTTTTCGAAAAATGTTAACGTTTTGTCTTAATTTTTATCATAGAAGAAGAAAACAAATTTATTTGGAATAGCCCCTGTGACGGGTCAAAAAATTTGTAAATGTTTGGGATTTTTTTCACAGATATCTCATTATTTTTTAATCTGGTAAAGGATGTTTGATTAAGTACATATATATTCAACTTATTTAATATCAATTTTTATTGAAAAATATAAAACATTTACAAAGTTATGAGCCTCGATGTGATGACCAAAAATAATATTTTTCTCTATGGTTGACTCGAAATTTCGAGAAAGGTTATATGAAAAAAATAAATAAAAATTTTATCAGTATCTATATGAATGTAGCTATCGTTGCACGTAGCCGTTTTTTTTTTTTAATTTTTTTCACAACATGGCGATCGTTTGAAATTTTTTTTCATTTTTAAGACCTATTTTTCTTATTAGAGCGGTTTTAAAAATAGTAATTATCAAAATTTCAAAAATCGGCTACGTGCAATGATAGCTACTACAATTACGAAAATTATAAAAAAAAAATTTAAATCGGTTCATTAGTCTTTGAGGAATCGTGTCGACCAGGTCGAAAAATGTCATTCCGAGATAAACGTGTTTAATGTTTTTGTTATGTCATAACCGGCCGTGCTACATCGTCTCACTAAATTGACTGTAACTCCGTCAATTTTCAAACTTTAAACTCAATTTTTTGTATACATATTTATGAATATGTAGGGGAGAGTGGGGTACGTTCGGACATGGGGCACGTTCGGACATCTTGAAATTTCCGCCTAAATGACGTGCTAGTTGACAACTACGATAGGTTACCAGAACAGCGTTATTGTGTGACAAACATCCGGTCTTTCAGCGTAACAAACAAAGTTTTTATAAGCAAAAAACTGTTTTTCGAGATGTTGTAATAATATTTGAGGCAAATATAAGCTTTCGCGTTTATATTTTTCCACTTAGCTATTTGGCAATTGCAGTTCACCAAATGCCATTACATGACCTATAATTTCATATTAGTTCAACCTCACCTGTTGCTCAGGGAATTAGTTTTATCTAGTTAGATGAAAAATTTGCATATGGGGTTCTTTCGGACAAGTAGACTGGAGCACATTCGGACATACCCTGCAGTAGTGGTAGAAAATAGTATGCAAAAATTCATGCGCAAAAAGGAGCCCAATGATTTGTTTTTCTTGTTATAGACGGTATTTATTTTGTAAATTATCAAAATATGGTCTCCAAGCTACTACGTCCAAATATTAATAGTTTTGTAGAGTTTCTGTGTTTTATTGGGTTTTGTCCGAATGTGCCTCAGATGTTGTCCGGAAGTGCCCCGACATAAAATATTTTTGGCCCTTCATTTTAACTTTTTGCAATGCAGAACCCCTTGTATCAGACTCATGGGGGGGGGGGGATATGACAGTATTAAATCATCTTTTATATGGTGAAAAGTATAAGAATTAGACTAATGGGGGGGGGATTGATCGCCTAAATACCCCCCCCCCCCCATCTATGCCACTGGACTTAATTAATTAATTTATATCTTATTTATGCTTTTTATTTATACTTTATATGACAAAAAATCTGAAGACCTTTTTTTTACCTTATATTGTTAATTATTTTCATATTTTATTTATTTTTTAAAATCTTATGCGGGCTGCACGAAGAGTGCTCAAGGGCCGCGGGTTGGATAAGCCTGATCTAGAGGTACATGAGCTTTGAAAAAGTCTATATATTTTACAGCACATTGCTTATATTCAATATAACACTTATTTTATTGACAATACCTGTTTTGGAAGTTGATTTACAATATGCTCTGCATTTTTATATCGCTTTCCATCTACATTAGAATGTACGCTTATAATAGGATCCCTGATATTCGATTTCCTCAAAGCTTTCCTAAATGGTTCGACAGCAGATCTCATTAAGTCACTATGAAAAGCACCACTTACAGGCAATCTCTTTAATTTCCGTAATTTAAATTGTTTTGCGTTTTTTTCTATATATTTTAGAGCCTGTAAAAAACATTTAAAATTCAATTATATCAATAACAAGATTCATCAATTGATAATTGGTAGGTACATTTAGTATTTCCAAAAATAAAATTTTAGTTTTTATATTTACTATGTTTTATGAAATTATGAATGTTAGCTATTTTTAACACTGTGATTATTACTATTATTCATTCATGTATATTATATATTATAAAGCTCCACATCTGTTTGTCTGTCCGTTAGTGTCTTTATCACTCAAGAACCACTTATCCGATTTACGTGTTTTTTTTATTGATAGATATCAATCTAACCAGGTTGTAGCATTAGTTGTAGTATTATACATCAGTGCGTCCAGGGGTCGAAACAAGTTCAGTGTTCAAAAATACTGATTTTACTGACACAGAAATTTAAAAATACTGACTTTTACTGACTAGAAACGGACAACTTTACTCTTGATTGCTCTTTATGTTTTTGAGTCTTGAGATGATGCATGTTGCTCAATTGCCTTGAAGCGTGAAGCCCCAAGTCATAGAATTTTTTTTAAGCACACACAACAAAAAAGTCACTTTCACCATCCCTTTTTCCCCATTCAGATACAAAATATCCACTTTGTATCTTTTTTATTCAGCCAATCAAGTGCATATTTTACAAATACATAGGTACCTACATATTGGGTTTTGTGAATTCATAACAATGATTTATTTAAATTTTAAATAAGTAAATCATTGTTGCGAATTCACAATCAAAACATTATTGATAATTTGAATATATTTGTCACGGTAATTGTATCGTTTTGAAGTCTAATAGTGTTTTTTCACGATAAATTGGGCTCTGATGTGAAAATTTTGAGTGCCAAACCCAGAAAAACTGGCAAAACTGACCATTTTTCCAAAAAACTGACTTTAACTGACTGGGTTACAAAAAACTGACTTTTACTGATGCGTCTTAAACTTTTTTACATCGTGGCCCCCTTGTCGCTCATATTGATAACTCACGGCCCCCCTAATTTTTTTTGAAATCCAGATGGGTTAAAAATAATTTTTTTGTTTCATTTTTATAATTTAAGTGAGTGCATAATTTAATATTTAAATTTATTTAACGATACTAAATTTATTTGTTATATTTGCAGTTCTTCACGGCACCCTTGCGAGAAGGCCACAACCCCCTAGGGAGCCGCGACCCACCATTTTAAGAAGCCCTGTTATACATAATGTATAAAATAATATTTCCATAGTTTATCTTCTATTCATTTTTTTATTATGATAATTCCACCTCCCTTTGAAGAAGGGTGCATAAATTTCTAGGATTTTACAAAGCTGCCTAAGATCAGTTATTTGGAAATAACACTGGAACTGTCCATTTTAGAATAAAATTCATGACTAAACTGCTAAACCGATTTTGATGAAATTTGGCAAGGAGATAGCTTGCATCCTTAGGAAGGACATAGGCTACTTTGTATCCCCAAAAATGTATTAAATAAAAAAGGGTGTGTGTCATTCGTATGCGACAAAGGTAATCTTTTTAAGCGTAGACATCTAGTTTACATAGAATTGTATTCTATGTGCCAGTGAATACAAGTTATTATAACCTGACTTTTTAGCGTTTACGCCATTTTTAACTGACTTTATTTGTGTCATATAATCTTATAAAAGTACCAACTCAGGAAAAAAATTAAGGAACAAACAAATACTAGATAAAAATCGATGGGCCCATTGGCTCCATACAGTCCTGGTCTAAAATATAATTGATTAATACTAGAAATCGATAACACATATTATTACTAAACCAAATACTAAATTTCATAATTCTACCACAAAGGGTTCTCTAGATATTAAATTAAAACTCATTTTTAGTAAAATCTTTGGAGGCCTGTAGTTCCTTAAGTAAAAATTTCCGGACACATGTTGATTGGAAGTTTTTTTCTTAAAATATTTTTCTCTATCTACTTTTCAAGTTTGGCACGGCAGTGCTGAATCACCCTGTATCGACACATAGAAACATGTTGCGCGCACCCATGAGGGGAGGGGTTAGTTTTGTTAACAGACAAACAAAACAAACTAGCTTCTTTATAAATTCATAAAGGATTAATTGAATTATTTGAACACATCATATAAGGCAGAGTTAACAACTAACATAACACCAAATATTAATTGGAATGATAAATGATAGTTCAGTTATAGGATTTCAAATCATTTGAATATTTAATTTGTCGATTTTTTTAACAATTGCTCACTTCTACTTATTAGTAAATTCACAAAATGGAAATTCATCAACAGTGATGAAACTATCCCTAAATTATTAAATTAATGTAAAATTATAATAACCTCTTCGTTTCCAGCCACTATTTTGCAATGTGGATACAGATAGTTTGATATCCGACAATCCGGTTCCTCAATGTTATTTTCAATGCACCATTCACGCGCCTTCAGACATGCCTGCCCCAGCTTGCTATCAGGACCATACATTACTGTCATCATGCCGCTGGCAATGTTATCGCAAGCCATTTGCATTGCTTCAGCTCTTACTTGTACCAATCTTAAAGCTACACAAATTTAATATATTTATTAGTTTTAAAATAGTGATTGCCAAACATACATACAACATATGCTACCTCTTTTTAGACATTTTTCTTACCGGCGTACCCCACTTTTGATAAAAATAAATAAATTCGTAATTCATATAATTTTGGATGAAACGATCAAGCGAACCACTTGATACCCTTTCACGTAAAGGTATGCATACCACTTTTGAAAATAAAATTTGATTATAATATCAATTTCTAGTATCAACGAATAACAAATTAAACCAAGGTAGTATGGGGTCAGTGAGTCCGTCGATTTTTATCTAGTTTTTTTTTTTTTTATTTGTTGTGCACTTGTAATAGATATGATGACATAAAATACACAAAAATATACTTGGTTTATTTGTCATAATGAGAAATAGATTTAAAAAAATATATGTTTAAATGAAATGCATCCTTATCAATAAATAGCTATTTGAGTTTTGTTCTTTAGTCAAGTTAGTAAAGTAAGTGTAACAATAATAGAACTGACTATAGGTCTAAGAGGACATGTATTAGGAGATATATTTCCGGCCATTACTGTTGTATTTGTGATTTTTTTCAAACGTTTTTATAGATCAGAACATAGTAGCCCAATCATTCAGAAAATCATTTCGATTAAATTTTTTGTTTTTATCTTATTGGAGAGGTTTACCGATTATAAAAGTGCAAGATACCAGTCGGTACCTTGGTCAGATATTGTTTAAATCGTGAAAAGGCCATACAAAAAATTTTTTAGGCCTTTTCGCATAAAAAAGTCATTACACTCATACTGTAACTCTACTTCTAATTTTAATTTTTTAAAGTTCATAAAATCTTGAATTTAGGTATTTTCAATCATGAAAATGTATACTTTAAAACTGGTCTAATCATACAATGAATATGATCATTGAATATAACTTTTAGAAACCTACAACTTTGGTTTGAAACATTTTTCTCAGAAACGTTTTATTTTTGAGATATCTGACCGTTTGTAGACTTAAATCACATCCTGTATATTAAGTGTGCAATAACACTAACTATAAAACAATGATATAAAAGGAAATTTACATAATATTTACCTTTAAATATAAATTTAGAATGTACAGTACATGACTACATCTACACAGCGCTGTTATTCCGGTTTTGCAGTAACCAATGGGTCAGTCCGCGGTGACGGGTGTGACATTTCAACTCGGATTGGAGTTCATAATTTCTAAATAATACTAGTTAATAACATGGTTTTGCCATTTTTCTGTAGATCTTAATGTAATACATGTATATTGAAAGAATAAAAGGTCTACGGTTATTTCACAAAAAAATACCGGTGTTCAAAGCCCTGTGACGGGTGTGACGCCAACTATTACAAGTCTTGCAACCACTATTCAAAATCTCAAAAGTTTAGTGAAAGTATTGAAGTTACTTTATAATAATCATACTTTAATATGCTATGAATAAATTATTTTTTAGTAACACAAGAGCATCAGGTAAATACGTAATCTATTTAACTCATTATTACTCAACAAACATTGTGACGGGTGTGACACGTTGAATAAAAGGATACAGTAAGAGTACTATTTGTGTGTTTAATTGCTTATTGATATTATTATAACAATACTTATAACAATTATTTATCAAATACATCAATAAATTTATAATAATGCGGTCACCCTTAGTCATTATTGTTGGTGAGGGTAATTTTTTTATAATTTGGTCAAACGTCATGTTTGATATGTAATTGTCAAAGACTTTTAATAGTTTGCCACGATCGTCTCTTATCCTTAAGTAAGTTATTGTGATTTCACCTTATTTGTTATCTTTTTTTGAAATTTTTTTGAAATTTTTTGAAATATTTTGAAAATTAACTAACATTTTTCTAATTTTTTTTTGGTTTATGAAAATTTATGTTAAATAGCCTGTTAATTTTATATTTTAGTATTCATTTTCGTAAAATATTTTTTTAACTATCTGGTATCAATTACTGTGGACTGACCCCAATGTAGTATTAAAAATGTGTATAGATTACACCTGACATAACCGATCAGGTTTAGTTATGCTATTCCTCTTTACCTACAGGCATAGCATAACTAAACCAGAATAGAGACGCGTGTAGACTATATCGACATAGTTATATCTATTTAACCAACCCCAAAAAATATAAGTATTTATGGAGTATAGGGATTTTATAGTAATGCGTTTCACATTAACATTTGAAAAAAAGATGGAAAATAAAAGAAAATATGATTCAATATCTAGTTTCATCACTAAATGAAGTCAGGGATTTCTTATTGTTACTTATAGCATACTTCAAATCAGAATTATAATTCCAGCTGGTGTTACTTATTCTCGTATGTGTAAACAGCATCGCTTAAAACGGTTTAACTACATCAGAGCACTTTTTTCTGTAGAAGAATGTCCATACTATCAGATTTGATGGGTTTCTTTGAAGCTAGCATACACATGCAATTTTTTGTCACTATAGCTAAATGATCGCAATCACGGAACCGACCGGTATTCTAGAATTAGCTCTTAGGTACAAAAAGATTGGGGACTCCTGCTTTAGGAAATAAATATAAACATACAATGTTTGGATGACTCTAGAGCAGAAATTATGGATTTTCGTAGCTTGCACCAGCAGTGGATTTACAGATTTTTTTTACAGTAGTTCAAAACAATTTTCCCGCCTTTCTATAGGAAAAGAGAACAATATTTATACAAAAGGTATATTATTAACACCATGCATATGGAAAATAAAATGTAAAGAAAATTATTTTGTGTGATTTTTTATTTACCAAATCGTCTTTAATGTCATTATGCGTATGCGCCATGTAGTGTCCGACCGAATGTTCGGTTTCGGTTGAGTTTCGGCAAAAAAACGAGTTTCGGTTTTGGCGGCAAACCTGCCGAAACTACGACCGAAACCGAAATCTGCATTCGTGAATTCTCGCGCTGTAATCGGTCTAGTTTGGCGCGTTAAATTCTATCAAAAATAGGTAATTTTATGTTTAATATTTAAAAAAAAACATAAATAATATTCAAAAGAAGAATCTAACTACTCAAATAAACACCTCACCTATTTTGAGTATTTTTAAGGTGCAATTAATATTTTTTTCTTAACTGAGGGGTTGTTATGTTGATTATTATCATACCAATAAGTAAAAATGTCGAAGACTGCATGTGATTTAAAGATAAAAAAATAAAGACTGACTGATTATAATAACGTTTTCTTTATTTTTCCCTCAAAACATGATCGCTGATCCTTGTAAGGAAGTTTCGGTTTCGGCTGAAACTGAGACTGTTGCCGAAATTCGTTTTCGGTTTCGGTCGTAAAAACCAGTTTCGGTCGGACACTAACGTCATGCTTTTTACTAATTGTGATTCTATAGACAAAAGAGTCAGTTTAATATTTATAGCGTAAGGTTGACCATAGATAATTTTTTAATTTTGCAGACACTTTGAAATGCTTTCACAATTATTGATTCCAAAGAAATGTGACTATGAAAATATGTATATGGGACGTTCTTTGTCAAACGGAACAAGGCTGTATCCAAAATTTACGTTGATGGATTTTAGTGTTCTTGGGCTTAAAATGTTCGTTATGGATCCTTCTTTATGGAGGAGTGTGGCCTTTTGGAAAATTTCAAAATGGCGGCTCAATATGGCGGTCAGAAGTCAGCAAAAAATCAAGATACTGGAGAAAAATATTCGCAAAAGAAAAAATGTACGACCGATTCGATTGGTTTTGGGTGCAAGTTGTTTGTAATTGACAGCCCTAAAAAGTTGGATAGGTAGGTTGACGAAATCCAACATGGCGGATCCAAGATGGCGGCTGAAACCTGAAAATCGTCGAGAAATGAAAAAATCAAGACTTTGACTAGAGTTTATGACACTTAACCTCATTTTATTGGCCTCAAATGTTGAGTTCCAATCACTCATTATATACACAGGTTATTATGATTCCAAAATATAAAATGGCAGTTTCGATTAATCTCAAAAAGTAATAAAATCGGTAAAAAACGGTGAAATTTTGGTGGAAACAGTTCCGAACGAGTATATTGATGGTTCATAGATCGTCAAATGATTGCTTTTTTGTATCATGAAATCAAACTTTGTAAATCAAATATGGCGGAGTCAAAATGGCGTAAAGAAATGCCATATATAAGGAAAAACCCACTGTCAAATGAACTCACACAACCCATTTACTTGAAATTCTTAAGCGAAACTTCTTATCTTGTTGTTTTCTTCATTCTGAATACGAATCCGCGCTCAGAATTGGTCAGAATCAAAAAAAAAAAATTAATTAAAAATTTATTTAAATAATTTTTTTTTAATATTAATATAATATAATTAATCAATATACTAGTTCGGGACTATTTCCACCTATATTTCACCGTTTTTTACCGATTTTATTACATTTTGAGATTAATCGAAGCCGCCATTTTATATTTTGAATTCATAATAACCTGTATATGTAATTAATGATTGAAACTCAACATTTGAGACCAATATAATTAGGTTAAATGTCAAAAACTCTAGTCAATGTCTTGATTTTTCATTTTCAGTTTTCGTCCGCCATCTTGGATCCGCCATGTTGGATTTCGCCAACCTACCTATCCAACTTTTTTGGGCTGTCAATTACAAACAACTTGCACTCAAAACCAATGTACTCGGTCGTAAATTTTTTCTTTTACGAATATTTTTCTCCAGTATCTTGATTTTTCGCTGACTTCTGGCCGCCATATTGAGCCGCCATTTTGAAATTTTTCAAAAGGCCACACTCCTCCATAAAGAAGGATCCATAACGAACATTTTAAGCCCAAGATCACTAAAATTTATCAACATGAATTTTGGATACAGCCTTGTTCCGTTTGACAAAGAACGTCCCATATATATATTCTTTAACTAACAATCATAAAACCTTGTAATTAAAAAATTACAAGGTCTTGAAAATATTCTTATTTTCTTACAAAATTGGTCATAATTTCTAAACCGCTCAGTATAATCCCATACAAGTTATATCGACATGCCCCGAAAGATGATTGCTTTTGCTACTGAAGATGCTGCCAGTAAAGAGCGGCGAAACGTCTAGTGTTAGTGAAACGACTCATCGACCACGACATAACAACCCGGAAATTTTAAATATTTTAATTAAAAAAATATACTTTGTATTTCAAAATTATAATATTGATTTGTAACGCAGTTATAAGACATCCTGTATAAATGTAACTATTTTCAAATTATGTTGCTTCTCTAACTTGACAACTTTTGCAATTAAAGTTTTCTTCCATTTATTATAATAAATGTAATATTGAACTTTGACACAGTCTTGGAACTTATAATTAAATACGTACTTATAATTAATTATTACTGTTACTTTTTTACACTAGGTTTTTCTAATTAATGACATATTTCCAAATAACTGAATACACCCTTCTTGAGGGGGGGGGGGGGTAGTACCGCTGGGTCCTATAAATCAAAACCTTTTAATTTCTCTAAAAAAATGTACTCCGACCTTTTTATCTAACTAAATCTTGTGATAATAAATAGAGCTGGTTGCGTTTTTTTAATAGATTGTTATATCGTATGTGCCTGTGTCATCATTACAACATGTGTGTTTAGTTTTTATAACTCAAAATCGTATGTGCACACAGGTTCTTATTCTAAAAAATTTCTTTTTGAAAATCTAATTATCAAATTTCAAAGAAATTAAACAACTAGAAACTAAGTCTCAGACCACACGAAGCGTTTTATAACAAATCGGCAGTGTGTACTGAAGCAAACAACGGCCGAATCGTCACTAATACAGCACATTGTTAATAATTAATTATAAATTGCAAATTAATGTTTCGAATCCACTACTATCACTATTTCACAAAAAAAACTATAAAAGATAATAATTAATTTGAATTCATATAGTAAATAATGAAATCATCCAATGCCTAATGTTAGAAAACATATTCTAGCAGCACCATGTATACTGTTCAATAGATTTTAAATGAATCATGTAGACCAGCGGTTCTTAAACTTATGTGATCTGGGGACCCCTTTTTCGAACAATTATTTTTCACGGATCCCCATCTCTGATAGAAAAACAAAAAAGTTCGTTGACACTAATTAATCACTGATAAATAGAAATATAAAAGCACTTTATGTAAATTATTTTTTATTTAATTAGTTTGGCGGCCCCTAGTTTAAGAACCGCTGATGTAGACAATCAGAGGACAAATCACCTGCCGATTCATCACAAAACGCTTTGTGAGTTCTTACACTAAATGTATTACCTCTCTCAAAAGAAATAGCTCCTGCAAAAACAAGAGCAGTTATTTCTCCTAAGCTAAAGCCAGCTGTGGCAACACAGTTTTCAATAGCATTTGGTCGTTCTTCTTTTAGTTTTTCTAATGCAGCAAGAGATGTCACCATTATAGCTAACTGACAATGTACTGTTTTATTCAATTCACTTTCTGGTCCGTTTAAACAAATTTTTAATAAATCATAGCCTAATACATAATTCGCTAAGTCAAACAAGTCTTTTGCCATTGGAAATTTCATCAAGTTCTTTGCCATTCCTACATATTGTGTGCCTTGGCCTGGAAATAATATAATGGAAGTTTCTCTGGGATCTGTTTTAGGTCGAAATGAATAAGATCCTTGCTTTCGTCTTAAAACTGAACCTTCTGGATAAGGTAATGTAGCCCAAACTTGCTCTAAGTTTTCTGATTTAACGTCTTCAAATGAGGCAGCATTCTCGAGTAAAGTATAAACATTAGTATCACCACTTGTGCTTTTTGTTGAACAATTTTGAACTAAATTAAAATATTTCTTAATAAAACAAGAACCGATACTAAATATTTTCTTTTGTAATGGATACATGTTAGTGCCTCAGTACTGGATAAACTATATATTAACCACAAAATAATAAATATTAACTATTTAAAATCCGTTAAATATGTACGTATGTTTATAACGTTTATAACCTCATAACAACGCGTTTTATTTATTCTGTTTTATTTTACAGTCGAGTTCGAGTTGTTGTCAGTTTTACGTTTTTGTCCTACCTTATCTATGGTCCTTGATCCCTAATTTGCACAGAATATTAATTTGTGAGGTTAACTCACGGTTAACTGTGTAGAAATGAACGAAAATTTCAATAGAATAAAATTATACAATATTCATATATATTAATAAAATAAGATGGCAATTATATTATCAGGTTGGAAATATGTTGCTTTTATATCTGTTATTGTAGGTGGAATAGGCGTTACATTATATCCAATAGTTATAGACCCGATGTTAAATACTGAAAAATATAGTAAGTAAATATTTATCATTTAAAATTAATCATAAGTTTTATTGTTGATTTATTTAAAGAGAAAATACAAGAACAAACTAGGAGAGGTATTAAACAAGAAGAAATTCAGCCTGGAAGTAAGCTTACATTAATTTTATTTAAAAAATATATATTTACAAAATTTAAAAACAACTAGATTGTCTAAACTCTAAACGTCAAAGAATTTAATGAGCATAGGGATGAAACGATACGAGTAAATACGAGTACTTACTCGATACTTTTCTTCCGATACCAAGTACTTTTTGTATCGATACTTTGAAACTAAGTATCGAGTAGGTATCGGTCAAAAATACTCATATCGGTAATCGGTAGGTATACTGATGAAAATGATTTTTTGTGAATTGAATATTGAAATTTTTGAACGCACCGTCATGTACAAAAACAACAACTGTCAAATATATGAATTAAAATCTACGCTATATAAGCGTCTATCCCATTTTTTACATGTCGTCAAGTATACGTTGTACTCATTTTAATGGACTTTATATTCAACTGAGCTGAGTGCGCTATTGCTACATTTAACACGTTTCAAGTTCAAATAACAAATTAATTCTTTTTCCATTAGATTTTTTATTAGAAGTATCGGATGAACTGCATGTATATATAATAAGAGTGAAAATAGTTTTTTTTAAATTATAAGCCAATAACAACTTATTTTAAAGGTTTCAAAATTATTTTTATGCGATTGGCAAATTTTACAAAAAAAATCGATCGATACGAGTATGTATCGATACTTTTCAATCGATATCGAGTAAGTATCGATACTTTACGTCCGATACTGTATCGAGTAAAAGTATCGATACCTCAGCGGTATCGTTTCATCCCTAAATGAGCAAATATATGTAGCAAGCTTTCGATTCACAGAATCATCTTCAGGCTATTAATAAGGGATACTGTGAATCGGAAGCTTGCTACATATATTTGCTCATTAAATTCTTTGACGTTTAGACAATCTAGTGGTTTTTATTTATTATATTTTAACGTCACTACTATAGTGTATTATTTACAATTTATATATTTTTTTTAGATATGAAGGTTTGGAGTGACCCATTTGATAGAAAGAAACAATAGTATGTTAAATAGTATCAGTAAAAATTCATTTTATTTATTAGTTAAATTTTGTTTACATGTTTGTAAATTTTAAATGTGTAATCAATTAGTTATTTAATTAAATATAATTTTGTATAACTGTGAAAAATGTTATTTATGAATATTTCTACATACTTGATTGTTTTGTGGGCACCAGTCACAGAAATACAAATATATCGTAGTGCACCGAGTATGGGGGGTCGCCACAGCAACGTATAAATTGGGATCGGCAAGATTGAGGAATGAAAAAAAAGGTAATTGAAATGAATAACATGCAAAAAGACTGAGGTAGCAACGAAAGAAAAAAGTCTTCAATTTATATTTTACATATAGCAAAAGCCCCTCGGTTACTTACTGCCCCAAGGCCCTCGAGCCTTTAGTTATGGCCCTACTATGAACATAGACTCTAGTCTTCTACTACTAAGTATATATTATGTACTCATAAATAAGAAGAATAAAGTACAAACTACGAGAAAACAGAGAAATCATAGGTACTCGTTAATTATCCTGCAGATGATCATAAATTATAAGTCGTTAACACATGAGCCGTTGTTACTCAGTGATACAAATTAAAATATAAATTTAAAATCGTGCAGACAAAGACATATGTGGCGGGGAACTTTGTTTTATACTATGTATAGATAGATAAATTAATATAAGTGTATATATGCACCGATATTGTGTCAATGTGAGAAAAGTGTACCTATAGTCTTAACCTTCATCTCATCCTTGTGTAGAAAACTACACAAATGCCGCTCTTTTTTTAATTTTTTTCAAAAACCGTTAATTTAAAGCTAATGGGATTTCGTGACTTTGTTTCTACCATCATTCTAAGAAAAGAAAACTGTTTCCCGATAAAAATTACATTATTTTGTAGGCGTAATTTTAAAAGTTACGTTGTTCTCCCTATGTGTAGATTTCTACACATATGGACTTATAGTGTTATTTAATGAACATTCTAGTTCTTTTAGTTCATTTTTTTCCGGATTGTACGATGACAGTTTATTTATTTATAAATATATATTGGATTGTTGGATTTATAATGTATAATTAAATTGGTTATTTATTTTGTATTACTTTTTTTCATTGAATTATATACACTGAAGCGTGAATAAATGGAAACTCAAGAGACCAGTTATTTTATCCCACTTAAAGAGGTGTCCCATTTATCCAGTTTCCCAGACATATTTCCAGATATGACGGGACCTCAGTATGGATTCTAGTTGTAGAAGTTTCCCACTTATCCAAGTCCCACTTAACCAAGTTTCACTGTAAATGCAAACTGCTACAATTTTAATTCGTTATTACTTATTTATAGCTAAAATCGATATTTATAAATGTATATACATGTATATTTGCAATAATCATTTATTTTATTAAATCGAACCCTCGATACATATGAAAATTTTGAAAAATCATCAATGATATATTATTTATACATATGTAGGTATAGTAATTTTAGCAATATATTTCAATTTCATAAAAATTTGTGACATTTCGTTTTTCATTGTCATAAACAGTGGCGTAGTAAGAAAATTTTTCGGAGGGGTTAGTACTTTTCGGGGGGGGGGGGGGATATTTACATATGTGTTAAGTTTTGGTAGGTATTTTGAACTGATATTTTTTCAAAACATACGTTTTTTAGAACATTGAACATTTCGGGGAGGGTTTTGTCCCCCCCCCCCCCCCGTTACTACACCACTGGTCATAAAATAATATAAAAATCACATATTGCATTGATGTGAACGTCAATTAAAATTTTAGTTTTTGTGTGGGTGCGCTTTTTATTTTCGTTCATGAACTATACAAATCTAATGAATATTGTGAATTCTGCATCTTCAACACATTCATCATCAATTCCACCAAAGAGATTGAGGAGCGTTTCACCGCAATCGAAAGGCAGAGCAAGATGTTACGTTTGCTATGAAGAAAATTCTAGTACAAAAAATAATGTTTATGAAACTATCTGTTGTTTTTGTATAAACGCTGCTTGTAAAAAACAACATAATCGCAATGCATGTGTATAAAATGCACTGAAGAAAAATTAATTTGAATCTTTTTTTTATTAAAATAAAATTATACAACCAGTTACTGTTTCATTTCAATCTCAAAAAAGGAGTTAACCATTGAAATTCCATATGTGTAGAAATCTACACATGAGGGTAGACAACGTAAGTTTTTTTGAGGATGAGATGAAGGTTAAATAAGATTATACTATTCATTTAAATAATTTATCGCTAATCACTCACAATACTTTATAGACACAAGTTCTTGTATATTTACCTGTTCAAAGTTTATAAAATGCACGTATTTATTCTTCAGTGACTAATCAAAATAACTTTCCTTATAAAATCATATTTTTGTTTTATTTTTATTAATTAATAACTTTTTGGGACTCACCAAATCTTCATAGTTTATGATTCTTATATAATTAAGGATGGGGGATGTACATACTGTATGTGCATGCAATTGGCTATTTGCACTAACCTACCCTAACTTAACAACCTAACCTAATTTGGTACATATACAGCATGAAGGAGTACGAGGAGTACACTCTGTATATCTGTAATACAATTTTATGACCGCCAATGTGGATGGTATTTCGTGCATGGGCTAGTGTGCATTAGTTGACTGCGCATTTGTGTATCCCGCCCGTAAGGTTGTAGAATTGTGTGAGTATCGCGGGGTACAGAGGGGTGAATGCACACAAACTTCTACGCACTAGTCCATAAAATGCGGATTGCTAACGTCACATTCCGTTTTTCAATATACCCGTCAACTTTGGTGTATATCCGGAGTAAAACTTCATGATATACAGTACTTTCTATAATTAAAGTGACATTTCTGAGAATTTGAGTTTGTTTCAACAGGGATGTAAAATTTGTTACCTATTATATTCCATTACAGTGATGTTTGATGTTCACTCTGTAAAAACATGTTTTAATACTGAATAAAATAAATTAAATACACGTTATAAATATATTCTACGTAATTGTTTTGATAAAAAAATATAATTATATAACAATAAATACATAACATAATATCAATGACTTATATCTTCTAACTGACTACTTGGTCCCATAAGTTGATACTTCTTCATCCATTTTTTTTGTTTATTTGCAATTGAATCCAAAACCCAGCTTTCAGATAGATGCATAACATTTTTGTACCGGACAGGACTGTTGCCTATGATGATTGAGGCGCATCTCGCTGTTTTTACTAGAGTTCCACCAGCTAATTTGATCAGTTCTTTGAGTTTTGATGCTTTAGGATTAGTATCATTACATACATACATCAGACCACATTCACTGAAGATATTCATGTGGTAAGGCGATCCAAAAGTTATCCGTTCTATTCGGCATTTCTGTAAAGAATAATATTTTTTAAATTTATATTTATTATCGCGTATTAGAAACATCATAAATCCAAATAATTAAAACTATTATTAAAGGGTATACGTATATTTTTTTATTTATTATAAATATTTACGGATTTTGAAAAAACATTACATAATATTAAAAACAATATTCTTACCTTGACAGCTTTAGAAAAATCAATTAACTCAAATTCAGTTTCATCTAACCACTTGCCAATTTCTAGAGATCTCAAAACCCACTCGAACTTAACAATCCAACATCCTCTAGTCAAAGCAAGCAATAAGTTAACTGTCCTTTTTGATTCACCGCACACTAAGTGTGTTGTTTTGCTTGTGACATTGTTTTCTACAATGAAATCACCTAGTTTTTCAACAACCTGATATAATAACAAGGATTCATCTGTGTGAAGTCTCGTACCAACTATACTCGGAGTCTCTTTGTTTTCGGCAGTCATTTTTTTATATTTTTTAGTTTTTTGTGGTGCAAAATGTATCAAACTATTTCTGTTGCTGTTATTTTCATTATTTGAAGATATTGTTTTTGTATATTTATCTGAAATCATGTATATCGTAAGTGTTAAATATGTATTTTTCTTATTAATTTTGAAAAGGCAGGTACTAACTTCTGTTTGTCTTTTTTGTACTTTTGTCAGATTTCGTTTTGTTTTCTTCTTTTTTTCTATATGGAAATGGTACAGGTCCTATATTTTCCGATATCGATGTTTCAAGTTCTGAAACGTTGTCTAAATTGTTGAAAAGTTTGCGTTTTTTCACAGACTTTTGTGTACCAAAAACTTCACTCATTTGTGTATTATTTTTCAGAGGACTTTCATTAGTTGTCTTTCTCCGCATTTTTTTACTGTCATCATTATTCGGTAAACCAATAGTTGATAAACAACTAGATTTTCTACCCGAAATATGTTTTTCATTTTTATTCAATGTTTTAGTGAAATAATTATCAATAGTATTTTTTGAAACATTATCTTCCTTTAAAATCGATTCATTTTTATTTGCCATACAATTTGTTTGTTTTGAACTGAGTCTAATAGATTTACGAGTTCTTTCTTTTATTTTATTACCAGGACTTATTTTTTTTCTATCATTTACTGAACTACTAAATGTTAAAGAAGAATCTTCAATAGTTTTAGAGCTTGATATGTTTTTCATAACATTATTACTATTCGATAATACATTTTCATTACCATCAATTTTTTTAAATAAAGCTCTTCTTAAAGAATCATTAACATCATTTTTCAAAGCTTGTACAACAGGTCTAAGATCTGTAAATTAATGTTTTTATTAATAAGTAATTGAACCATATGAGAACATTTTACTTTTTGAAGCAAAAAGTATCAGGAGGATCATTTCAAAACGTAACTATTTGACTTTTGCTCTTATTTGGCTTTTTTTTTTGTTCAAAACAATGAGTTTTTTATATTTGCCACATTCATATCTTATCAATGTCGCAGCCAAATGGTAAATTTAGCCATTTTACAAAGCGGCATTCGACATCAATATGGTAACGCTAGGTAATGTATGTATTATCAATCCTATATTTTTGATTGATTTGTTTCCATCATTTATTATTTAGCCAGAAATATATTTTTTTAAATAATTAATTAAAATTAATTATCCACACTGTTCACTCTCAGTATTCCGTATAAGAAAGTCCTAACACGAACACTATTCAATCTCAGTAATACGTATCAGAAAGTCCCATGACACTCATGGCAGATATTTCTTCTCTGCTATGAACCATCTTAATATACAGTGCCTTCCAAAAGTTCAGGGCCACCTAAATAACTTTTGAATGGTTATGTATAGGATTGAAATTTATAGAGATACAATAAGATCAACAAGTTTATTATTTAACTAAAAAAATACCCACCTGCATATTTTCAGAGGTGGAGGAAGGGGGGAGCAAGGAAATCTTAAATGGCACATGAGGTTGAGTGAGAACTTGTTCGAAAGAGCATACCAAGACAAAAACAACGCGTGATCGACGAGGTCTCTATGATTTTTTTTTTTTTTTAAGAGCTATGACCATTTGAACATTTCTATTGAGACTAGGTTAAATGCATTTTCATGTGCCATTTAGGATTTATTTACTCCCTCCTCCCCCTGCCTCCCGGGAATATACAGGTAAGTGTTTTTGTGGTTATATAATAGACTTGGTGATCCCATTATATCCCTATAAATTTCAATTCTATATATCAAATAATTCAAAAGTTATTTAAGCGGTCCTGAACTTTTGAAAAGCACTGAATATAAAAAAATATTTCTAAATATGAGCCTGACCTAATTATTCAATTAATCGCTATACAGGGTGGGGCAATTGTACGTGGAAGTTCGATAGCTTATATACTGTAATAGGGGATCTGGACAAAAGGCAGATATGGACAAAATGCTGACATGAACAAAAGGCCGACATGGACAAGAAGCAGACGAAAAATTTATATAAATTAATAATTTAATTGAGGGGGGAGGGCTTATACAAAAAAATATTTTTTTTATTTTATTTGATAAGTTTAAGTAATCTTGTCAGATATCTTAGCCATACAACTATAGAAAATCGGAAACTTTTTGATACAGGAATTTCGAACTGTCTCAAAAATGTTCCGCTTTTCTGAAAATCAAAAAAAACTTTTTGTACGGCTAACAAAAATTATCTGATCCCAAACCAATTATTTTCAAATATACAGGAAAAAAGTGTGGCGCACTTAAGATATAGTTGTTTTGAATGGAATGACCTGAATATTTTTGCATATCTTGTATGGGATGTTTATTCATATCTAAAATATTACACCATCCAATGTCCGGTTTAGAAGTAATATAAAAAAAAAAAAAAAGATTTTTATATTACTCTACTTAAAAATTCACCACTTTCGCTGCCACATCTTTTGTAGACAAAATTAAGTAAGGACCTTATTGTGGGAGGTTGTAGGGTGCTCTTGTTGAAAGATCATAGAACAACCATATACAAAATTAATTTTCAAATTTGGAAACTTCAAAGTTATTCCTCTCAACTTTTAGTCCAGTCAATATAAAATTTGAGCTAGAAAAAAATGACGGAGTACGTTTTTTTCAAGAAATTGGTAGATTTCGATGTATAGAATATGCCGATAACTCCCCCCCCCCTTTTCAAAGGGGGGTGCATAACTTTCTAGGGGCTTACAAAGCTGTCTAAAATCAATTCTGATTCTGGGGCTGTCAGTTTTATGATAAAATAAGTCTGATAAATCTTAAAGCTGATAAAATTACAAACAAAATAGTGTTTTTAAAAATTATGTACCTTAAATACTTAATGAAATAGAGCCCGCGAAAAAATCATTTAAAGATGTCAAGTTTGGAGATTATGTCTAAAATGTAGAGTTACGTTCGTGTTTAATATGTCTTTAATTGAATTTCAAAATGATATTTTATGTTATAATAGAGAAAAGAGTGCCCTTAATAGTGATCTACATCCAATGTCGAAATCTCGAAAAATGTTTGAGTTATAAGCACTCAAAGTTCTAGGTATTACAAAAATTTAAGGAAATTTATTCATGTTTGTCGATGACTGCAGAGAAGACCTTCTACACTAAATAAAATAAATTCCAGCTAGGAATCCATAGGAAATTCAATGCCCTAATTAATGGTTTCTGTCCGACCATGATTTATTTTTATAACAAAATATTTAAATATACATACACTGTTTTTGAATACACTTGTGATAATTATAATTTAATTTATCGACATTGGGTGCAGATCACTAATTAGGGCACTCTTTTCTCTATTATAACATAAAATATCATTTTGAAATTCAATTAAATACATATTAAACATAGCGGTCGACTGGAACTCTGCAATTTAGGCGTAATCTCTAAACTCGATGTCGCTAAATGATTTTTTCGCGGGCTCTATTTCAATAAGTATTTAGGGTACATAATTTTTAAAAACACTATTTTGTTTGTAATTTTATCAGCTTTAAGATTTATTGGACTTATTTTATCATAAAACTGACAGCCCCAGTGTTATTCCCAAAGAATTGATTTTAGACAGCATTGTAAGCCCCTAGAAAGTTATGCACCCCCCTTCGAAAGGGGGGGGGAGGGAAGTTATCGGCATGTTCTATACATCGAAATCTACCAATTTCTTGAAAAAATCGTACTCCGTCATTTTTTTCTAGCGCCACCCCTATACGAAATTGTCTACTGACTGGACTATTTTTCAAATATTCAAGATTGTTTATACAGGACTGTGTCAAAGCTCAATATTTCATATTATTATAAGAATTAGAAGAAAACTTTAAATGCAAAAGTTGTCAGGCTAGAGCATCGGCATAGTTTGAAATTAGTTACATTTATACAGAGTGACCCATAACTGCGTTACAAATCAAAGTTATGTTTTTTTAAATACAAACTATATATTTTTATTTGATAATCTAATAGCATTCATTTTTCTGAGTATTTTGATATATCATTATTGGATTATACAGAGGGGTTTAGAAAATATGACCAATTTTGTAAGAAAATGGGAACATTTTCAACACCTTGTAATTTTCTAATTACAACAAAAGAAAATTGTTTTCTGTTTGAAGAAGTTTTGGCATATTCTCTATTATTGCGATATTATGTCAAACATTTACAAAAATACCTAAAGAGTTAGAGTTATTAATTTTATTTTAAAATCTTAAGATGTTTTATAAAAACAATACAACTTTATTATAATCAATAAAACAGTTCGCTTAAAAATAACTAATAGAACTAATAGAACTTACAAACTTCAACAACATAAAAATTTTATTATTTTGTGGAATATAATTATGTTGTATTGTTTTTAAAAAAATCTTAAGATTTTAATATAAAATTAATGACTTATTAACGGTTGGATTTAGGTATAGAACATGGTTTGTAAAATGTGTTGGGAATTGAACAGGCAATTCGAAAATGTAAAAATATATAGGGTGTTCCATTTGAAAATTTTGAAAAAAACTAGGTTCAGAGTTTTGATACACCCTGTACAAATAATACAATTTTGTAAATGTTTGACATAATATCGCAATAATAGAGAATATGCCAAAACTTCTTCAAACAGAAAACAATTTTCTTTTGTTGTAATTAGAAAATTACAAGGTGTTAAAAATGTTCCCATTTTCTTACAAAATTGGTCATATTTTCTAAACCCCTCTGTATAATCCAATAATGATATATCAAAATACTCAGAAAAATGAATGCTATTAGATTATCAAATAAAAATATATAGTTTGTATTTAAAAAAACATAACTTTGATTTGTAACGCAGTTATGGGACACTCTGTATAAATGTAACTAATTTCAAACTATGCCGATGCTCTAGCCTGACAACTTTTGCATTTAAAGTTTTCTTCTAATTCTTATAATAATATGTAATATTGAGCTTTGACACAGTCCTGGGACTGTATGTTTATTCTTCTGACTGTTTGTAACCACTTTTGATGTATTGAGGAAAAAGTACAAAATTATATTTACTAATTAAAATTAAGTTTTTATTCAAATAAAACAAAACACCATGTACAGGGACAGGGTAGGGTGTTCATGTTGCCCATAAAAACAGCAAGTTTTTTTTCAGCTAGCTATTTTTTTTCAGACGCCTTATTGTTTTGCCGAACACAACAACCAAATTTTACTAATGTGCTGTTTGAGATCGAGACACAAACATAATATACTGTTTTTATGGGCAACATATGAGCAATCCTATAAATGGTGTTTTGTTTTATTTGAAAAAACTTATTTTTTAAAGTAAATATTGTTGAATTTTGTACTTTTATCTTAACCCTTAATTACTCACGCTGGTGTATTTTGTACACCAGCAATGCATTTTCTGCGATTACTAAATGTATAAATTTTTGTGGGACTGTACACCTCCACGTAACCTTTGTTTAGTTAGTCTAGCTAGAGCAGTGATGGGCAAACTTTTTTAAGAACGGGCCTAAAACTAAAAAATAAAATTTGGCGGGCAAAAATAGTTTTTTATTGAAAAAAAAAAGTTATGTAAAAATGTTTATTTTTATAATATCAATGTGATTTTATGTTTGTTTGAGATGACTATTACATATTGGAGTTCAATTAATTCAAGCTGCAATTCTGGATTCACTGTCCACATTAAAAGGCATAGGTCATGTTTTGCCGAAAATCGCGAAAAACCACTTCCAACCCCTAAATAGCACCCCCATTTGACTATTTCACTTTATCTACTGTTTAATTTTTGTTTTTTCTCTTAACTATAACCTAAACTAAATTATCCGGGTGGTCCTTGCCTGTTACTAATTTTGTTGTGTTCAAAAAGATTATTGCACTAGTCTACAGTTTTGTGTTTTTTTTTTAGATTTATTTTGGTTAGTTTTTCGTTCTTATCCTTAATTTTTAGTTGTGTTAATTTTAATAAATTTTTCTTAGTTCCTCAAAAATAAATACTACATAATATGAATTGGGCTAAAAAAATTAATATAATACATTCAAAAGTCCCAAAAACTAGCTTTTTTTATGTGGTGTATAAAATACACCGCGCGAGTATGTAGGTTATCATTTGCAAATCCCCCCGTAAATTGCGTTATTCATACAAATAATGACAACTTGTCATCAAACAACCAATGTAATGAACTAAAGTTAACGGAAGTTAAATTTAACAGAAGTTAACAAGAGCGTTAACATTTTTTTGAGTTAACTTAAAAGTTAATCCATTAAGCATTTGGTTAACTTCGTTAATAAACGATTAACGGATTAACGAGTTAATGCCCACCTATGCAACTAGCAATATTACTTTGGCCGCTCTCACACCAAAGCAATGTAAATACCACAATCTCAATAGTCAATTGTTTTTCAAAAATCACGTGTTATTTGTCAAATATAATTTTCGATTTATTCAGCATTCGACGACAATGATGTAAAGAATTTTTATAACGTTAAATATATTTTGTCTTTTAATTGTTTATACATATTTATGAATATTTTTTATAGTTTGAACGATCGGACCTAAGAAAGAAATAGTTACATTCCTGTGTTCTGGTTATAATTATATATTATATTAATTAATATATAAATATATTATTCACCATTATTTCAAACATTATGTAGATTATGTATTTCAATTCTTGATTGCTTATATGTTGTATCGCTTGCAATACGTATTGCCAAAATATGGCAACATTGCAATATAGCGATATTGTATTGCTTTGGTGTGAGACTATAATATGTCCAATTCAATGTATATTGACCGATAGTAATAATATCGCTAGTTATAAGTTGCTAGTTGCTATTTTGCTATATTGCTCTGGTGTGAGAGCCAACTTAAGGGCCACTAAGTTGGCTATAGCATATTTGAACGTGAGTTTATTCTACTTTACAACGATATGTAACTTTGTGATACTTTTCAAAAAAAGTAAGAACATTTTTTTTGTAAATGTTGAATGTTTTTAAATATTCATTTGTTATTTTGATTGTTGCTATTGTGATTTATGTTTAACAATGTTTGTTTTTCATGACCTACTTAAATGTTTGTAATAAAATACTTCATAAATATCACTGGAATTTAGTACTTTGACTTTTTTTTCGATAATACCATTAAAAAAAAGAACCTAGAGGGCTAAAAATTTCAGAAACATTAAGTAATTATATCTCAAATAAGCATAATTTTTTTAAGTGAATAATATGTTATTTTAATAGTAGGGGCCTAAAATTTTCACAATATGCATTTCTTTTTTAAAAATTATTAAATTATATCCAAGCGACCTTTCACTTTCCCTATCTCCTTAGCGTTTTATCTTTAAAACGTGTCATATTTTAAGACATGTCCAGGTCATTCCATTTCACTAGCTTACTAAAGAAGTTTTCACTTCTGATTAGGAAATAATAAAAATAAATACAATAATACATTTTGTTGCTTTACTATCCGCAATGTTGAATCCTGTACTTCCAGTCAGAGGTGTGCTGGAGCCGGTTGTTAAGATTTTTGAAAATTGGCGAGCCGGTTGTTAAAATTTTTGAAAATCGGCGAGCTTGTTAAATTATTCAGCGAATAAAAGTTCGGTCCATTTTTTATAAAAATTACAAAAGTACAATTTCAACATTGCAAAATCATAAAAAGTTGTTACAGACAATCTAATCTGGTGTATTCAAGAAGCGCTACTTTTACTGTTCTTAAATAATAAAACGGGACAGTGTCCTGTTAACAGCTTTTTATGATTTTCTAATGTCTTGTAATGTTTGTATTGTTAAAATTGCAAAAAAATACGAAAACAATATAAATAACACATGTGCCTTAGGACACACAAAATATGCGTTTTTTTTTTTTTTTTAATAGCGAGCCGGTTGTTAAATGTTTGGCAGCACACCCCTGCTTCCAGTCAATATTTCAATTTTTAATTGTAAATTTTTTAATTTGTTGGGTCAACATACCAATAAGCTTGTTTGAAAATTTTAAGAAGAATTTAATTGCAAGCAACATATAACTAATTTTTTTTTTAATATTACTATTGGCTATTACTGTATGCACCCAAAATAGATCATTAATAAAAATAGTAGTAGTAGTACCTGGATATCTACACTCATCATTTGTATTCTCTAATATTTTACTGAGACCTGGCGTATCCTGAGAGCACTTTTTATACTGCTTTTGTAACTGATAGTTTTTAGACTTGACATCTTGACTGAAAGGGACAAAGTCTATTTTTGCCGTAGGTGACATTGTTTGTCGGACAACTACATTACGTTTTCTTGTTATATGTGTACTGTTATTTGTATTATTTGTTGGTGTTTTTATCATGTTTTCTTGATCCAACGTGTTTCTTTGTTTTAAGTAACTAAAACCAAATAACATTTTTTTATATATTTACACACTATATGAAAAAAATAAAGGACCCCGCAGGATCCTTATGGAAAACGACTTTCGGTCAAACTCTTTGAAACTTTGGATTCTGATAGTCCTTGATAGTACGTCTGGTACGTGGCAAATAAAGCCAAAACACTGCACTTTTTTAATAGGGTATGCCACTTTCTGTGGTCATACATAAGGTCAAAAGAAAGATTTTCAGATAGGGAGCCACTTTAAAATCCGTGTAGAACACTGTTATATGGGCTATCAAAGATAACTCCTATCGGTGTTATAAAATTACATTTATTTCAGCTCCTAGTCATCCGAGTTTAATTTTCTTTTCTTTATTTTATAGTTCTTATTGAGAAGATTATTTTTGTCATTATTCATTTTTCTCGAAATCTTAAGAGTCCTCCACAATTTTCGAAAATCTGAAAAATTTACTTTTATATAACTTAATTGTTATATAACTTTTTTGACGTGTCCAATATAAGATAAGATAATTTTTTCAGCATTTCATTAATATCAAGATAATACTATTTTAATGAACAACTTTTTTAAAGTGGCTCCCTATCTCAAAATCTTTTTTTTGACCATATGTATGACTACAGAATGTGGCATACCCCAATCAAAAAATGCACGGTTTTTACATGTACCAGACGTACTATGATGAGTAGATCTAAAATTAAGTAGTTCTAGAGTTATTTGAGAAATATTATACACTACACAATTTTCACAAAAATTGATTTAATTAACTTACATAGTAGGTTCATAAAAAGAAGCTTATTTTCGTATCTTTTACCACTAATCTCGAAAACGACTGAACTGATTTTAGTGGGGTTTTCACCAGCAGATAAATAGTTTTTTAGAGCAGGTTCTTATTTTTAATATTACATATTAATATTAAACAATTTATAATAACAGTTAATAATGAAAAATCATAACAATATATTTAAGTACTACCATTTGCCAAAGAAATGAAAAATAGACTATATTATGGTGGCAATCGATTCTATAAGTCTTTGGGAACACATGCAACAAAAGTTGTGCGAAAATTAAGGTTCTACAAAAATTTTATTGTAAATTAAAGACAAGCATGATTTACTGCAGATTGCTATATTTTAAAAGTTTGACTTAGTACCCATTGAGTACTCATCAAGGACTATCAGAATCCAAAGTTTCAAATAGTTTGACCCTAAGCCATTTCCCATAAGGATTCTGTGGGGTCCTTTGTACTAAAATAAATTAAACAAGATTACCTAAATTATAAAGAAATGATTATGATTCAATCATAATATAAAAAGTAAGCAAATATAAAGATTTAATGTCAAAAGACCAAATCATACAAAATCCATGTATCTATGAGATTAGATCATAAATTAGTATAATATATATTTTTTTATTTTATCACTCCGATTTTCAAACAAAATCATCTATTTATCTGTAAGGATATAATATGTAGTTATGTAGTAAGTTAAATATTTATATTATAAGTTTAGTTTCTAATCGCATGGATAGTAATGGATACAACAGAGTGGAGCATTTAAAGTGTTACAGATTTTTATCCCAGAACTATTGCATATTTGATATAAATGTTTTAACCAAAAACTGTTTGGTTGTGGTTTGTGACGGAATTTTTTTTTAATATGTAATATTTCTTTATTATTTTTGTGTGGTATTCAAGATATTATTTTTTCATTTTTGCAATGTATGACACTTTTTCTCCTTTTGCAATACAATATAAAATTTGTATTTTTAGAAAAGTAAATTTCATTATTTGATTATTGTCTCAAATAAAATTAAAAAAACGAATATATATCATATACAGGATGGGGCATTTAAAGTGTTACAAAATTTTATCTCAGAGCCATTGCATATTTAAAAAAAATGTTTAAACCAAAAAATGTTTGGTTGTTAGGGGGTAATCGAATATTAATAATATTTTTTATTTTAGTATGGCCTTCAAGGCTATTTGAAGACCAACATCATTTTTAGGGTTCCGTAGAAAACTAGGAACCCTCATAGTTTCTCCATGTCCGTCCGTCCGTCCTGAAAAATTTTGTCATAATAAGATGAAATTTGGTATACGATCGTAGATTGATGTCCCAAAAACAGAAATGATAAGATTTTTGAAAATAAAAATTTTTTAGACCCCCCTTTCATAAAATGAAAAGTGTTTTCAAAAAAAAATTTTCACTTACACTATTGAGTGGGGTGTCGTTAGAAAGGTCTCCTAAAATGCAACAAAAAATCTAACAGAAATTTTTTATTTTAACCCTTTGATCACGATGTATTTTCTCTCCAAAGTCGTTAAAAAAGCGTCCCCCCCCTCTATTTTCTAAACTATGAATTAAAAAAATCTGAAAAAATTCCAGAACGTAGATTTTAATTAGTACTTTCACTGAAAATTCTAACGAACATTGTCAAAAATATTTTGGACCCCCCTTTCATAGACTGAAAATTGAACTTACATTTTTTTCCCCACTTACCCTATTGAGTGGGGTGTCATTTAATAGGTCTCGTAAAATGCAATAAAAAACGTCAAATAACTTTTTGATTTTAACCCTTCAGTCGCGATATATTTGCTTTTTAATGTCGCTGTCAGAGTATCCCCCCCCCTCTATTTTCTAAACTATCGATTCAAAAAATCTGAAAAAAATTCAGAATGTGGCTTTTAATTAGTACTTTCACTGAAAATTATAACGAACATTGTCAAAAATATTTTGGACCCCCTTTTCATAGATTGAAAAGTGAACTCACATTTTTTTCATTTACCCCATTGAGTGGGGTGTCATTTGATAGGTCTCCTAAAATGCAATAATAAAAGTCGAATGACTTTTTGATTTTAACCCTTCAGTCACGAAAATTTTGAAAAATACTTTTTATAAATCGTAGTGAGAATGACTACGGAACCCTATCATGTGCGTGCCCAACATGCACTTGCCCGTTTTATTTCAAATAGGAACCTATAGTTTTAATTTAATAATCTTATTCTGTGTAAAAAAACACGAATCATTCATTGACAAATTTTTTTTGAACAACTTAAGTTTTACATGATATCCAACAAAATAATTTTGAGAATTTGCAAATTCAATAATTTTTTACTCAGAAATCATCAATTTTAGAAAAAAGTACAAAATACAAAAAATGTTTATTTCGTTCTAATAAAACTTGGAGAATTATTCTAGAATTTTTTTAACATTTCGTATTTTTTTTAATTAACTATGCCCACCCTGTACACAACCACGTTGTAAGAAGTATGTGGCAGGGGAGTTTCTGTATAATTTTAATTGTTAGATCGAAACCTTATTGTTGGAGACCATGTTGTAGAAGGGTTACCTGTACATTAAAGTGACCAGAATTCTAAAACCTTGTTGCGGGACACCCCCCCCCCCCCACACGTTTTTTTATAAATTTTAATAATAAAAGTTTTTATTATTAAAAAAATATATAAACATAATAATTATTAAATATATTAACATAACATACATATATTATACACATATAAAAAGTATATTTTATAAATAATAAATAGGTACATACATATACATATATTTGTTTTTTTCTTATTAATTTATTTCGTATTTCGTCGTCTATTATGTATTACTTTTTTAAGTAAATTTTGCAGTCAAAATTTCATTTCAACAACAAAGTAAATTTACAAAAAATTAGTGACAACAATATACTATACTATTTGAATTAATAAGAAACATTTTGTGCACATACAAGGTGTCCCAGGACTGTGTCAAAGCTCAATATTTCATTTATTATAAGAATTAAAAGAAAACTTTAAATGTAAAAGTTGTCAGGCTAGAGCAGCGGCATAGTTTAAAATTAGTTACATTTATACAGGATGACCCATAACTGCGTTACAAATCAAAGTTATGTTTTTTTAATTACAAACTATATATTTTTATTTGATAATCTAATAGCATTCAATTTTCTGAGTATTTTGATATATCATTATTGTATTATACAGAGGGGTTTAGAAATTATGATCAATTTAGTAAGAAAACACCTTGTAATTTTCTTATTACAACAAAAAAATTGTTTTCTGTTTGAAGTAGTTTTGACATATTCTCTATTATTGCGATATTATGTCAAACATTTACAAAATTGTATTATTTGTACAGGATGTATCAAAACACTAAAACTAGTTTTTTTTTAAATTTTCAAATGGAACACCCTATATATTTTTACATTTTCGAATTGCCTGTCCAGTTCTCAACACATTTTACAAACCATGTTCTATACCTAAATCCAGCTGTTAAAAAGTCATTAATGCTATATCAAAATCTTAAGATTTTTTTAAAAACAATACAACTTTATTATATTTCACAAAATAATTAAATTTTTATGTTGTTAAAGTTTGTAAGTTCTATTAGTTTGTTAAGTTATTTTTAAGCGAACTGTTTTATTGATTATAATAAAGTTTATTGTTTTTATAAAACATCTTAAGATTTTAAAATAAAATAAATAACTCTTTAACGGCTGGATTTAGCTATAGGACATGGTTTGTAAAATGTGTTGAGAACTGAACAGGCAATTCGAAAATGTAAAAATATATAGGGTGTTCCATTTGAAAATTTTGAAAAAAACTAGTTTTAGTGTTTTGATACACCCTGTACAAATAATACAATTTTGTAAATGTTTGACATAATATCGCAATAATAGAGAATATGTCAAAACTACTTCAAACAGAAAACAATTTTTTTTTGTTGTAATAAGAAAATTACAAGGTGTTGAAAATGTACCCATTTTCTTACTAAATTGGTCATAATTTCTAAACCCCTCTGTATAATACAATAATGATATATCAAAATACTCAGAAAAATGAATGCTATTAGATTATCAAATAAAAATATATAGTTTGTATTTAAAAAAACATAACTTTGATTTGTAACGCAGTTATGGGTCACTCTGTATAAATGTAACTAATTTTAAACTATGCCGCTGCTCTAGCCTGACAACTTTTGCATTTAAAGTTTTCTTTTAATTCTTATAATAAATGAAATATTGAGCTTTGACACAATCCTGGGACACCCTGTATGTCAACGGTTGTATTACAGACTTATATGCTTTTACACTAAATAAAATTTAGTAAAACACACAGTAATGATAATATAATGTAAATATCTAATCCGGGACAATTTGTGATGCGGGACAGACTACTCAAATCCGGGACTGTCCCGCACAATCCGGGACGTCTGGTCACTTTACTGTACATATAATATGTGTATACTGTGAAACCTGTCTAAACCGAACCCACTATACAGGTGACCTTAAAAAGGGGTCACCTGTATAGTGACCTATAATAAATATCTGTTAATTGTCCAACAATGTTTAGTTTTTATTTGTAAATATGAATTTTACATAACATTTGAAAATGACCCCCATGTAATAAAATATCTGTACCCCCCTCCCCCTAAAAGCGTTACGTGGTTTATGGACGTTCCCTTTGTAAAATGGAAACCTGTGAAAACTGATACAAAAAAATCGGAACGATTGCGTTCCATTTTTACTGGATTATCATTGCATATTGGTTATACATGGTCATATTTTCAAAACAGTTATTTCTGTAAAAAAAAAAAACTAAAAGACCTTTACTATTGAAAATTTTGTAAGCTACAATTTAGGTAAGAAATATTTTTGCATTATGTTATAGTTTGCAAGACATTTGCAAAAAACAGTTTTTGTTGGAATTTGACCTCTTGTAAAATTTTAAGCTCCAATGGTATTGTTAACTGACTACTTTACCACTTACTTTTCTCTAAGGCGATCAGCTAAAGGCACATAATCTTCTGGATATTTTGGTGATGAGTTTTGTAAGTTTAATTTTTCTACAACTGAGTCTAAAGCACTTAACCAGTCAATCTGAAAAAGAAAATGTGATTTAATAATATACACAATACAGGCTGATTGCGAGTTAGCTTTTCTATACCTCCTCTCAAGGGTCGCATTTAAAACTTTTAGAATCCTAGGCATACAAATAAAAAAAAAGGCTACGATGAGGGTGATGTTTGTTAAAAAATTATGTTAATTTATATTATAGTCCAGGAAAAATAGACATAAAAATATAGAAGATCAGAAAAAACGGACCAAATTTTTGCACACACCTTAGTATAAGAGTACTTAATAACGTGTGAAAGTTCTTCATTTATTTGATGTGTGCTAGTGTCAATTTTGTGGGGTCAAAGTACACAAAAACAGTATTTTTCAAATATCACGAAAACGATGACCTTTTCGAAAAAAATATATGTTACTAGTTTGTAGCCGAGACAATTTGCTACAAAAATGAACCTACGGGTTTTTATGTAGAAGAAACCGTTAATGAATTATAAAGAGTTATTTATATCCGCGCACTTTTCCACAGCATACGATATCGTTCTATGTAAAATGTAATATAGACAGTGCCGTTATTTACCAACTTTAGGGGGCACCATGATGGGGCATGAATGTAAAATTGTGGTGAGGAGCTAAAAAAAAGGTCTTCAGAATTATTAGGAACTTTTTTGAATTAAAAAAGCTAAAAAAAAAAAAGGTCTTCAAAATTATTGGTAACTTTTAAGCTAAAAAAAAAAAAAGGTCTTCTAAATTACAAAAGGGGGCATTTACATAATTAGTGCTTAGGGCACCACATAGGGTAAATCCGGCACTGAATATAGAGCTGCAGCTTTAACATATACAGGGTGTTCGCGGGAACCGAGTGATCATTGCTAACTTTGTTATTATTGGAGCTAGAAGATCGGTTAAATGGACAAAGTATCAGTATTTTTTCCGGGATGAATAATGGCGGTGTCAAAAAAACAATTGAATGTCAAATTTCAGAGATATATTGAAATATAACATTTTTTTAAATGGAACAGCCTGTATATTTTTATGGAATTTTGTAGCTGAGGATGTTTTCTTTATAAAAGTGTTGTACATGTATGATGGTAAAATGTATAGAAAACAAGTTATAACAAGTATAAAATTAATAGAAAATATCAAAAAATAGTGTGCTATGAAGATTTAATAAAATACAAACAAATGATAAAAATATTTAAAACAATAATTTCAGATATTTGTGCCTTATTTCGCAGATTTTTAACATTTTTAAGCATTATTAATAAAAAAATATAATTAATTATAATAAATAATTTTTTTCGTTATCAGTTAAAATCAAAAACATTTAAAATTTGCGAACAAATGACATAAAAACCTTAAACTATTGTTTTAAATGTTTTAATCATTTGTTCTCAATTTATTAACACTTCATAGCACACTGATTTTCGATATTTTCTATTAATTTTATACTTGTAATAACTTGTTTTCTATCAATTTTACCATCATTCATGTATAACACTTTTATAAAGAGAACATCCTCAGCTACAAAATTCAATAATAATATACAGGGTGTTCCATTTAAAAAAATGTTATATTTCAATATATCTCTGAAATTTGACATTCAATTGTTTTTTTGACACCGCCATTATTCATCCCGGAAAAAATACTGATACTTTGTCCATTTAACTGATCTTCTAGCTCCAATAATAACAAAGTTAGCAATGATCACTTGGTTCCCGCGAACACCCTGTATATTCCACTTAACCAGCAAGATGGAGATTCTAATGTGTGTACATAAGTATTTAAGTGCTGTAACTTTGGCATTTTCTAACCAAATAAAAAAGTATTTACAAATTTGAAAACTACATGAAAAGCACATTGTAAAAAATTTTTTTTTGGGCACTAGAAAATGTCGATGTGATAATATAATTATATCTGATGTACCCCCAAAAAAATGCACAATAAGACAATAACCTAAAATATTTTTTAAGGGCTGTACGAAAAAATCGTTTTTTTTTCCGTTGTTGACTTAATTAATTAATCTTTATATGACAAAAAATCTTAAGACCTTTTTTTTACCTAATATCGTTAATTATTTTCATATGTATATATTTTTTTTTTTAATCTTAAAAGCAGTGCTCGGGGGGCGCGGATTGGACAAGCCTGACCTAAAACATTAAAGTCATCTGTGTGTTACATGAGAAGAAGAAAACAATGTGGAAGTATTGTATTGCCGTCACAAATGTGAACCATCATGAAGCTAGTATGACAATTTAAGATTGTTGTTCACTGAAAGTCGTGGCATCTAGCGAAATTTAGCATGAACTACAGGGTTTTGATATGTCGGTAAAAAAGAACAAATAGATCTGGCAACAATTTATAATATTAGACAAGAATAGAAGATTTATTTTTAACAATATTATAATTATTACTGTTGCTGACAATAGTAATAATTATAATAACAATAGTAACTATTATTATTATAAATAAAAACATAAAATGTAATCAATAATCACTTGATATTTACAACGCGCGTCAGTTTTCAATACCACGTTTTTATATTTCAAAGATCGCGCCGAATGCGCTGTTGCCATATCGTATATTTACGTCATGTTTTCGGGAATTTATCAAAGTTAAAAATTAATAATTATTTAAGGAGATGGTAAATCATTCTAAAATTTTATATACACATTCCTTAAGTTACCAATCTATAACATCCGTTTTTGGTTAAAATCTGTTGTTTAGTTTTAATACACGAATTAAATGAATATCGAATTCCAAGTTGATCCCTATGCTTGCAATGTATAAGAGGCCAACTTTGCACGTTTATAATTAATAAACAAAATGGTAAACTGACCTGAAATTTTTTTTACAAATGCGAACTAGCTTACTTAACACAATATTAAAATTTTAACAAATTCTGTAGTGATCGATTTTAGTGAACAACAACCTTAAAATATGAAGACCATTACCTCAAGATTATACTATAAAATTAATAAAAAGTATGTCTCGCAGATATCAGGCAATGATAATGAAGTAGATTGAACGAGTAATTAACAATTTTTTTTAGTTATGTCATGCTTTTTTCATACAGACTGTATTACCAAAGTAATTATTATTATAATACTCTGCCTTGTAAATGCACGGTGCTTCCTCATGCTAAATTCATCAAAGGTAGTTAATTATTGAACAATTTAAATAAAAACCAATAAAGTATTCAGATGAACTGCCTGTCATTGGTTAACCATTTAATTTTCATACGATTTTAATAAAAAAAATTAATTTGACATTTTTCTTAATAGGCGCCTGGTTATTATGTCGTATATTTTGAATTTTTTGACAATTTAAATCAAAATCATTATTTTTCTGCTATACGAATGTCAAAATGACATTTAAAACGTCAAAGTGACATTTAATATGTCAAAGTAAATAGCAATTTAAAAAAACAAATGACGATTTTTATAAAGCAAATTGAGATAAATCTTTGTAAGAGAATATTTTACAACAAACGTAGGTGACCTATATTATAGAAAATTGAATGCTCTACAAAAAAGGTTCTATAAAATTTTCACGCAACATGTATCTTTCTTGAGATATCTTCAAAAAATAAATCTTTTGGGATGTCACCCCTCCCCCTTACACACAAATTTAATTATTTTGAAATGGGACCGTCCTCAAGTCAGACCCAACCAACCAATCAAGTTTCATCAATATCGGTTCAGTGGTTCAATAGTTAAGCGTATGACAAGGATTGGGGGGGGACACACACACACACACACACACACACACACACACACACACACACAGACAGACAGACAGACAGACAGACACGGAACAAATTTTCTGCTAAACAAATGTCAAAATGACATTTAAAACGTCAAAATGACATTTAATATGTCAAAGTAAATATCAGTTTTAAAAAAACAAATGACGATTTTCTTAAGTCAAATTGAGATAGATCTTTGTAAGGGAATATTTTACAACAAAAGTAGGTGACCTATATTATAGAGAATTGAATGCTCTACAAAAAAGGTTCTATAAAATTTTCACGTAACATGTGTCTTTCTTGAGATATCTTCAAATCAAAAAATAAATATTTTGGGATGTCACCCCTCCCCCTTACACACGATTTTAATACTTTTGAAATGGGACCGTCCTCAAACCAGACCCAACCAATCAACCAAGTTTCATCAATATCAGTTCAGTGGTTCATGAGTTAAGCGTGTGACAAGGATTGGGGGACAGACAGACACACACAGACACACACACACACACACACACAGACAGACACGGAACAAAAAGTGTTTGTCTTGACCTGAAACGGATAAATCCGGTAAAAATTTTAAAATCGGAGAACAAATTTTTTTTCTCGTTTTAAAACGATAACGAAGCTTCTCGTATCTTCGATATTGCGAGGAAGCAATATTAAAAGTAGGTACTTACAGATTTTCTTGTGCTTGTAGTTTTAGTTGATGAACTTTCTGAACAATTGTCAAATGGTTCTATAATTTTCTCAATACCCAATGTCTCTCTTATTTTGCCTCTGTTTGTTTTTTTTTTGTTATCATAGTCTGGTTGTAGTGACTTGATTCTCTGAAAATATATCGAATAAAATTTACTCTGAAAATATATCGAATAGAATTTTCTCTGGAACAAATTTGCCCGACTTTTCTCGGTTTTCCAGGTGAATTTTTACGTTTTTCCCAGTTTTAATTTTGTTCATACTAGAAGATTTAAAAAAAGTGTATTCTAGTATGAACAAAATCAACTTTTTTTAAAATGCAATATTTAGAACAAACGAGTCTGTACTAACCGAATTTTATTTTCAGCTTTTTAGTAGGTTTTTGAAAGACAAATTATTCATTAAAAAAGTTTTTTTTTATAATTATTTATATTTGTACATTGAAAAAAATGACGGAGTACATTTTTTTTCAAGAAATTGATAGGTTTCGATGTATAGAACATGGTGATAACTTTTCCCCCCCTTCAAAGGGGGATACATAACTTTCTAGGGGCTTGCAAAGCTGTCTAAAATCAGTTATTTAGGTATATCCAGGGGCGTATTTACCATAGGGCCATGGGGGCCATGGCCCGGGGCGGCAGGATGGAAGGGGCGGCACAAGCTGCTCAGCTTTGGGTGCCTTTGATAATAATTAGTCCAGGAAATAAGGTTTTAACTTGTAAAAAAATTCCGGCAAAGCTGAATTTTTGTGGAGACTTTTGATATACTAAGCATACCCTAAAAAGTACTTTTGATTTAAGCCATGGATTTTTGTTTTTAGGGGGTGAATTCTCAATTTTTTTCGTATAATCAATACTATAAGTAAACGGTTACATAGAATTTAAAAAAAAATAACTTGGATCGGCAAAAAGTGGTGCAACACCCTTATAAAAGCAGTTGAAGAGTGAAAACTCCGTTTCCATGGTCTTTATCAATTTATATCAAAATTTAAATCGATGACAAAGTATTATTATCGTTGATATTTGTTTGGGACACTTAGACGAATTGATTGAGAGCATATTACTGAATTTGACCAAAAAAATTTTTCTAGAGAATTTAAAAGATGTAAAAAAACGGGGGAAAATAGTTTAAAATTTAATAATTTGTGTTAAAATCGTAATTGGCCTTAAATTGTTGAATAATGATCAACCGTAATTACAAAAAAATTAATAGTTTAAACAATGAAATTCACTAAAAATTTACGTTACTTACCCTTAATAGTTTTTTAATTATGGTTGATAATTATTATTTGGAACAATTTGAGGCCAATTACGATTTTAACAAAAATTATTAGTACAAGTCTTGAGGCTTCCGCGGTGATCTTGATATGGATTTTGGTTTCTGGGTGTAAACCGAGTCGATTTGGTCGTGTTATCGGCCAAAGTTTTATTAGTTCTTAAACTATTTTCCTCAAAATTTGTTACGTCTTTTATACCCTCTAGAAAGACTTTTTTTTTTTTTTTGTAAAATTCAATATATGTGGTCCCAATGGATTCGTCTAAGTGTCCCAAACAAATAACAACCATAAAAATACCCTGTCATCGATTTTGATTTTGAGATAATCCTTAATATAGAAGCTGACTTAACTATGACGAATTTGTAAATATTTAACAAATAATGTTTATTATTTTGTATGGCCTTTTTTCATTATTAAACATTTTTTGCTTTTTTCGTTAAATTATGGGGCGGCAAACTTTATAGGCCCAGGGCGCCAAATTTTAAAATACGCCACTGGGTATACCACTGGGGCTGTCAGTTTTAGGATAAAACAGATTTAATAAATGTTAAAGCTAATAAAATTACAAATAAAATAGTGTTTTTAAAAACGATGTACAGTAAATAGTTATTGAAATAAATAAATAAATAAAAATCATTTGGCGACATCGAGTTTGGAAATCATGCCAGTGTGCTTAAAGCAAAGAAAGGACGAATCATCGCTAATATACAACATTTTTTATAGTTAATTATAAATTACAAATTGATGTTTTGAATTCTCTATTATTACTATTTCACAAAATCTGTAAAAGAAAACAATAATTTAAATTCGTAGTAAACAATGAAATCATCGCACATCTGACATTAGAAAACGCGTTTGTCAAGCCATTTTTATATATTTATGTTACTTATGCCCGGTATTATCAACCAAATTAAAGCTCCTTTAGCGCTAAATGCTCCTTTAAAGTAAATTTGGTGTATTACAAACGTGATTTAAATCAATATTTAAGATCTCAATGAAAAATTTACATAATATGCATTGTTAAGAAATACTGCAGAACATTTAAAATTTAGTTAACTAAATGTATTGGATCTGTTGATAATACTACAGTTAGTTAAAGGAGCATTTAGTTAAACTTGATAATACTGGGTGTTAGACTAGTAGTTAAATAAAATGGGCAAGTGCATGTTGGGCATGCATATGTTAGGATTCCGTAGTCATTCTCACTACGATTTATAAAAAAAGAGTTATTTCAAAATTTTCGTGACTGACGGGTTAAAATCATAAAGACATTTGACTTTTATTATTACATTTTAGGAGACCTATCAAATGACACCCCACTCAATGGAGCAAATAAAAAAAATGTGAGTTCACTTCAATCTATGAAAGGGGGTCCAAAATATTTTTGACAATGTCCGTTATAATTTTCAGTGAAAGTACTAATTAAAACCTACATTCTCAATTCTCTGATAACGACATTAAAAAGAAAATATTTCGTGACTGAAGGGTTAAAATCAAAAAGTTATCTGACATTTTTTATTGCATTTTAGGAGGCCTATTAAATGACACCCCACTCAATAGGGTAAGTGGGAAAAAAATGTAAGTTCACTTTTCAGTCTATGAAAGGGGGGTCCAAAATATTTTTGACAATGTTCTTTATAATTTTCAGTGAAAGTACTAATTAAAATCTACGTTCTGGAATTTTTTCAGATTTTTTTAATTGATAGTTTAGAAAAAAGAGGAGGGGGGACGCTTTTATAATGACTTTGGAGAAAATACATCGTGATGAAAGGGTTAAAATCAAAAAGTTCTATTACATTTTTGTAATTGCATTTTAGAAGACCTTTCTAACGACACCCCACTCAATGGTGTAGGAGAAATTTTTTTTTTGAAAACACTTTTCATTTTATGAAAGGGGGGTTTAAAAAAATTTTATTTTCAAAAAACTTATCATTTCTGTTTTTGGGTCATCAATCTACGACCGTATACCAAATTTCATCTTATGACAAAATTTTTCAAGACGAACGGACGGACGGACATGGAGAAACTATAAGGGTTCCTAGTTTTCTACGGAACCCTAAAAATATAACTATATATTTATTTTATAAAAAAAAATCTACTCTAAAATGTAAACCATATTTGTACACCACCTGCACCGGTATAATTTCTAAATTATACTTTACCTTAAATCTCTTAGCTGTTTCTGGACTTTCATAATTTTGTAAGCCTAGTGCTGGATACGCACTTTCTGGAACCAGTCGACCTGAGTTTCTCACTGCATCTAACCACAGTACAGACAAAAGGTGTGCCTAAAATAAATCTTATTATAAATTTGTGGTAATGGAGTATACAATATAAAAGTAACTATTTAAAAATTATATTAAAACGCATTCGACAACATTTTATTCACATTCGCACTCGTTTCAAAACCAAAAAACGTAATATAATTTGTACATTCATCTTATTCAGTTGTACGCTAAGAAAAATTGACGGATGTTAAGAACATCTACAAAATAATTAATATTTTCAAAATTTTAAGCGTAACATTAAAACTAAAAATTTTAAATGACAATTTTATTATAAAATACCAATTTGAAATAAGGTTTTCAATAACTTCAATCAAAATATCACCTATTTATTATATATCAAAAATTATATATATGAGTGTCAGATAGCGTAGAACAGTACAAGTGTAAGAAGACAAAGGACTATTTAAAAAATGAATAGTCATATTGCTGACATTAGTGCTATCTAATGTGGTGTTTCACCGAAAAAAAACAAAACAGAAACAGTGTTTTTTTGACAAAAAACGTTAAAGACACAATGTTTCTGTTTTGTTTTTTTTCTGTGTAAACACTGCATAAGGCAGTGGTTTCCAAACTTTATATAACTGCGCCTCCCTTCAAAAAAAGTAATCTTGCCCCCCCCCCCCCCTTAAAAAAATAACAGACACATTTTTAGAAGGTATAAAATGTTTTAATACAAAAAATATAAAAAGTATTATATTCTTCACTTCAATTCAACCAAAACTGAATTAAGGGTTCACTGTGAACTTTTTTTTCGAAGTATCGCATACTAAGTATATCTATCAGTTTTTCGTTTTTAATAATTATCAGTCTAAAACAAAACAGTAACATGCCTTTCAGGAACAGATAATATATTTAAAAAAATAATATTACGTTTATTTATAAGAAAATATATTATCATGTTATGTTATGAAAATTACACTTCTGTAAAATTTTTCGCGGCTCCCTAAGGATGCGCGCCTCCCAGTTTGGTAATCGCTGGCATAAGGCATACCGAAAATGTCGATATTAGATAAAAACTTCAATAACTCAGTGAAAAATATATCAAAAAAGCATTTTGAAACTGAAAGTCGTCCAAGCTAACAAACACCTTGCACTCCCTTAAAATTAGCTCTGATTAAAAGCTACAATTAGTTACTGACATTAATTTTTTTAGCCTTGTTATATGTACTCAGCAGTCCTTCTCTGAATATGACATGCGTTACATTCTTGGTCAGCTTGTCATGTACTGTCGCTCCCATTGACCGCAGAACAGCTTTGATACCGTATGAGTTGTTGTCATTGCCAAATCTAACCTCTGCATAGAAATTCATGCCTTTCAGCAGTTCGTGTTTTGATACTTTTGGTTCTTCGCATGTGAGAGGCAATTCATCATCATTGAAACATGGATCCTAAAAATACAATTATTTAAATGATATGATACTAATCATTGCATCAAGAAATCACTAATATTAAGATTGAAAACCTTATATCATTAGAAGAATAATTAACAACTTGTTAGAAAAATTACAATTTTCTTTGTTTGTGGATAGTTGTTCTACCTTCTGAACAGTGCCGGATTTACCCAATGTGATGCCCTAAGCCTAAGCACTAATCATTTTTAAATTTTTAATTTTGATGCCCTTTTTTTCATTATCATTTTTACCTATTAACTGCAATATTACGCTGATGCCCCCAGAAATCACTTTTATGGTGTCCTCAGGGATCGGGTGCCCTTAGCAGTTGCTTCTTTTGCTTATTGGTAAATCCGGCACTGCTTCTGAATAAATCATATGGAAAGCTATAAATAAAATAAACTTACTCTTTGAGCGCGTAATCTCATCCTTAACAAAGCAGACGGACTTTCAACATTAATTATCCTATTTTTTAAGTGTTGTCTGGGACTCGGAGTGAACGTCTCATTACTTGTAGCTGCTTTGCTTTTATTCTTCTCTTTTAAAGGTGTACAGAAACTTAAACAACTTAAATCTGGCAATACGTTCTGGCTAGATAGTTCTAAAAGACTTTGTCTTGTTGTTGAGTCACGTATGATTGATTCAACTAATGTAGCAGCTGGTGAATTTGGTACTTCATACGTATTACTGTAGTTCTTGACAGTACTTTCAGACTCTTCGTCACGTTTACCTTTTTTTGTGTTCCCTATCTCATCTTCTTGGTCGCAATAAAAGTTTGATAATTTGCGCTTCCTTGAAAAAGTAGGTGAAGGCATTTTAAATACTGAAATTAACACATAAATAAAGAAAATATATCGAAATATGGTTGTACTGTTAGTTATGTTTAAATAAAAATGTGTAACTAATTTCAACCACTAAAAATAGAGTATGTAATATCAAAAAGAAAGTTGTGTGTATTGGACAAATTTAATTTCAAAACAAAAAGAAAGTGTTAATAAAGTCAGTTAAAAACCATAGAGATGATATTATATTATATCTATGTTAAAAACACGTTACACTCAGCACTCTGCTATACGACCATTCACTACACGACCGCTTCGTTACACAATTACACAATGTGCCAAAAGTTCTAACCAACGTCCTTCCCCCATCCCCACCATAATACCACCGTGACTGCTATATTTCTGCGCGTTTGAATTCACCAATAGACGTTAGAGTCGGCGCAGTGTTGGGTGCCCCTCTAGCCATCGTATAGTGAAATTTTTGAATTACCGATGCCGTCGTATAGCAGAATGTTGAGTATAAGAATCATAGATAACATTCAGGCGACCGGTCACTAACCGTTTTGATTGGTTGATTTCATAGAGTTTATTTATGGTATTTCCGCAAGGTACACTCCGGTCCACTCAACATTCTGTTACACGACGGCATCAGTAATTAAAAAATTCCACTACACGACTGCTAGAGGGGCACCCACCACCAACTTTAACGTTGATTGGTGAATTTAAACGCACAGAATTTATAGCAGTCACGGTGGTATTATGGTGGGGATTGGGGAAGGACGTTCGTTAGAACTGTCGGCATATTGTATAACGGAACGGTCGTGTAGTGGATGGTCGTGTAACAGAACGCTGAGTGTATATGAATACCTTAGAGCATATACACATGGAGACAGCCTTGCCGCTCGGCCGTGCGAACAAGTGTGCTAGAGAGATAGCGGGAGCCGGGAGAGTACTACCTCCTTTCTCTCTCGCTCCTTCGTGCTTATTGGTCGGCAGAGAGGGGCAATATTACCAGTAATAGTGGGAAACACTTGCCTCTCTCTGCTGACCAATAAGTACGCGGGAGCGAGAGAGAAAGGAGGTAGTACATACTCTCCCGCTATCTCTCTAGCACACTTGTTCGCACGGCCGAGCGGCAAGGCTGTCTCCATATGTATATGCTCTAAGATAAATACAATCATCTCGCATTTTCCGACCTTCGATTTACCGACGGGCTAAACGCGGGATTTACCGTTTTATAATACTACCGTGATTCCTATATTTCTGCGCAAAATTTAAATTCACCAATTAACGTTGAGGTCGATACGGTGGTGGGGGCCCCTCTCGACGTCGCCAAATCAAGCGGTTGAATTACCAACAACGTCGGTAATTCGGCGATGAGTGTATATAGGTAGTGCCATGCGGTCGTTGACCAATCAGCGTTAGCGCGGGAATGACGTCACTAGACGTATGTATTCAAATGTTATAAATGTATAACAGGTATATTAGTTCAAAAGCTGATAACATATTTTTCTGCCCCATCTGAGCACTAGGCAAAACATTAATTCATGTGTTGTACATTATGGGAAAAAAGTCCCAACCTCGACACCTGGGGATAAAAACCCCTTATCCCCACACTACGTGTCTGCCTGGGTTTTTTCGGTCATCTACAGATCAAAATATATCATCCATAAAAAATTCAGCAATGCTCAAATGGGACAATTTTCATAAAAAAATTACATGTTTAAGGGCATCTGCCGACCCCTTATCCCCATCCTACGCTTCTGCCTTTGTTTTACGGTCATCTACAGATCAAAAACTGCCATCCCTAAAAGAAATCAGTAACGCTCAAATGGGGCAATTTAAAAAAAAAATATTGCATGTTTGAGTGCGTCTGCCTACCCCTTATCCCCACTCTACGCTACGCGTCTGTCCATTGCACTTTCACTATCTAACTTTTCATAAACTAACTCCCTGAAGTCATTTTATTTGTGCTCAGCTCACATGGGGCAAACATAGATTAAAGTGTCATACGCGACATACCAAAAATTCAAAAGTTCAACTAGGGATAATTCAAATACAATGGTATATCAATTAGTATTTTTTCTTAAAGAAGATATGTAAATTAACAACTTTTGTGATGAAAATTTAAATTTAAAAATTATAATTTTCAGTTTTCAATTTTAAAAATTTAATTTTAAATTTTAAATTTTTTTAACAAAAGTCGTTAATTTACCTATCTTCTTTAAGAAAAAATACTAATTGATATACCGTTGTATTTGAAAATTTTGAATTATCTCTAGTTGAACTTTTGAATTTTTGGTATGTCGCGTATGACACTTTAAACTATTAAAATATCAAATAGTCATATATCTTTACAAAGATCATTATTTCTGCTTTCTAAATTTGAAAAAAATATAAAATTCCATTCATATTTAACGAAATTAGAACACTTTTAGTAAACCCCTAAAATTTGAGAACAAGTCGTCATATTTTTTAAACAATTGAAAGTATGAAAATTTTTGTTTTATGGAAGTTTCTTATTTTGTTATGATCTTTACAAATATCTACTTTTTGATATACCATTCCATTTGATTTTACTGAGAAACGGGCATGTACCCCTCAAACTACCTTCTAAGGAGCGGTTTTAGGGGGTTGAAAATATTTTCCTGAAATTCTTTAGGGTCGATATATATAGTAAATTTTTTATCCTAAATCTCTATCTTCAATAGTTTGGGCGTAAAACATAGTGGACGGGTAGTCTGGAACATCCTGTATATGTACTTACTAGTGATGTAACGAATGTGTGATTTTAAACATTCGCGAATGCGAATGCGAATACGAATATTAGCTGTCAATATTCGCGAATGCGAATGCGAATATTGACTTTTTGTAAAAAAAAGCTAAAAAAAAGAAAAACATTTTTTTCTGAATAAAATAGATTAAAAAACGATATGTTTGTGGTTATTTATCATTTTAGTGCTCCAAATTATTTTATGAAAAATCATTTTGTTTTAATATCTAAATGTGTTCTTATCTATATGGATAAAATACAAACAGAAGTTGCTATAAAGCTGGTCGAAAAGTCGTTTCACTAGTATAAAAATTAAAATAATTTTATATTTCGTGGTTTAAGCTATTATTTACTTACAAAAACAATTTATGTTTAATATTTATGATATACGTGATGTACAGTTTTAAATAAACAAAGCTAAACAATCCTTTTTTAATTTTTTAATTGTTATAATAATTTTTTTTAAATACTTTTTAATCGGATCTATTACAATATTTCTTGCAATTTCTTGTCAGTATCCATAGATTATAGCTAGATAATAAAATAAAACATATTTTCAATGAAATAATTTGGAGCACTAAAACGATATTTAACTATTTTTATATATTAATACATCATAATATATTCGCAAAAATATTCGCAACTTTACCTGCGAATGCGAATGCGAATGTTTAAAAAGGTACGAATATTCGCGAATGCGAATGCGAATATTCGTTACATCACTAGTACTTACCTATAGACTTTTATCCGCTCGTGTCGCGTATAAGCATTAAACGTTTGCCTTTTTGCAAATAAAATAACGATTTTTTCCAAAATAAGTGTACTTATTTGAGATGTATTTACCTAATGTTTTTGAAAGTTTTAGCCCTTTTGGTTTATTATTTTCAATTCTATAGCAGTATATTCCTTAGATTTTTCGCGCGTCAGCGGCACGTTCGTCGACAAGATCCTTTTACTCTGTTAAAAATATTTACTGAATTTTGATGAAATCTTACATAATTGTTTTAAATACTTTAATTTAGCAGTAAAAAAATTAAGAGCACGTCACTAGCATTATTTTTCATTTTACAACTAGTTAGGCTACTATCTAGTTGTAAAATACTACTATTCGCTCGTGCCGCTTATAAGACAATAAACGTTTCCTGTTTTGCTAATAAACAAACAATTTTGACAAAAAATATTATGCTTATTTAAAATACATTTACCTAATGTATCTAAAATTTTTAGCCCTCTAGGTTCATTTTTTTAAATGGTACAATGTTATTTATTACAAATTCAAAATTTTTGAGGAAAAATTGGGAAAATTCTGAAAAATTCCTGAAAATTTTTGTATAAATCAACTTTATTTTTGAAAAGAAACACCGCGAATACACATTTCTATCAAAATTTTCAATAAATTTACACAAAAATTAAAAAAAAACTTTTGGAAAATTTCGGGAAAATTCCCGGAAAATCCTTATTTTGACATAGTATTCTTATTCAGCGACCCTCAAAACCCCTACAGGTAAAAAAAGTTCGTCGAAAATCGGACTTAATATATGAAACCAGTAAATTATACAAATTTTCAAAATTTGTGGGGGAGGGGTTAAATCCGACGACTAGAATGTTTCTGATTTCAAATAGTATGGTGTAACGAACATTTAAAAAAAATCTATCAAAATCGGTGCTGTTTCTGAAGGTTCCGAAGTTTTGGCCACTTTCGAGCTTCATTGACTCGACTAATAATTGTACATGTATAATAATATATAATATTTATTAAATTTTATAAAAAAAAAATTTATTGAGTTAAATTTTTTTGCGTACCACAGACTAGATTTTTAGAAATATTACCGTAGTTAAAGGGTTAATTAAGATTGTTTACACTTCATTTTTACATGCTTTTATCTTTTAAATTTTATGTAGACAAATTTGATATAATAATTTGTACTTTTATAATTGTATTTATTGTTAAAATATCAAAAAATACGAAAACAAGAGAAATAAAGAAATTTTTTTGCAGTTACTATTCATAGGGAAGGTCGATGGTGAGAACGGTGAGAACTGTCGGTCGGTCGTGGAATGGAGCGGTCGTGCAGTGGATGGTCGATAGCAGAGTGCTGAGTGCAAGGTTAGTACACTCACCGCTTGATAAACCGACCTTTGATTTACCGGCAGCTTGAATGACCGACGGGCCAAACGCGCGATTTGCCGACCTTCTCCAATCCCCTCTATAATACTACCGTGATTGCTATTTCTGCGCATAATTTAAATTCACCAATCAACGTTGAGGTTGGCACGGTAGAGGGGGCCCTCTCGACGTCGGCAATTCAAGCGGTTCAATTACCAACTACGTCGGTTTATCAGGCGGTGAGTGTATATACTAACCCAAGGTTAGTATTCATAACTCAAAGAATAATTTAGAAAAAAAATCCAGTGTACATCGACTTATTTTCGATAATAAGTATGACAGAAAATGTAATAGACAGAAAATTTACTCACAACCAAAACAGAAATTATTTGTAATATAAATTAAACACCACAAAATAAGACAAACACTATAGTATAGTTACCTATAATTATACCCAGAAGCCAATATTCATATGAAAATCACCGCGGAAGCCTTGAAGCTTGTACCTTGCCTATAATTATACCAAGAAGCATATGAAAATCACCGCGGAAGCCTTGAAGCTTGTATGTTGCCTATAATTATATCCTGAAGCCAAGATAAATATAAAAATCACCGCGGAAGCCTTAAAACTTGTACGCTGCCTATAATTATACCCAGAAGCCTAGATGCATACGAAAATCACCGCGGAAGCCTTAAAACTTGAACGCTGCCTATAATTATACCCAGAAGCCAATATGAGTATGAAAATCACCGCGGAAGCCTTGAAGCTTGTAAATTGTCTATAATTATACCCAAAAGCCAAGATGCATATGAAAATCACCGCGGAAGCCTTAAAACTTGCACCTTGCCTATAATTATACCCAGAAGCCAAGATGCATATGAAAATCACCGCGGAAGCCTTAAAACTTGTACGTTACCTATAATTATACCCAGAAGCCTAGATGAGTATGAAAATCACCGCGGAAGCCTTGAAGCTTGTAAATTGCCTATAATTATACCCAGACCCCCCCCATTTTTCAAAAAGGTGGGGGAGGGCAAAGCCCCCCCCCCCCATTTTCCATAGGGGGCTTTACAGCCCCCCACTACTGCCACCGTAGGCTTCGCCCACCCCCCAGAAGCCAAGATGCATATGAAAATCGACCTAACAGAAATCGACCTTACAGAAATAGATGTTACAGAAATCGACCTTACAGAAATAGACGTTACAGAAATCGACCTAACAGATTGATTTGCGAGTTTACTCCCTATATAAAATGTTGTATTGTCCCATTCAAAGTTTCATTTCAAAAAGTTTCACTTCAAAAATCTAAATACACCAATCAATTCTACAGTGCCTTAAGAAACCACAAACAAAAAGTACTTATGCACATGAACAAAAAATTTTTTAGCCATTTAAAGAAATTCCGAATTTTCAGTTTTTGGGTATACCGCCTAAACCACACAGAATTATGAATATTTTTTGGTGTAGTTATACTCACCCCTTTCTTACAAATAATTCATCTCATTTAACCAAACCTTTATCTCTTATAGATACTGAGGTCCCTATGCTGGAAAAGTTATCTGGGACAACCTATTATATGGAAAATTATTGAAATTTAGTATAAAAATTAATTTTAGGGGATATTAAGGGGGAAAGCCACAGCCTTAGTCACTACGATTACAAAAAATAACAAAAAAGAGTGGCATTTTTTGACACAATGATGACACGACTTGCTGATTAACATCAGTTTTTCAACTGGATGTTTTTTTTTTACTTTATAACATTTTTGAAAATGCATTTAACCTAATCTCAATAGAAATGTTCAGAAGATTATAAGTCTTTGAAAAAATATCGTAGAGACTTCGGTAATCCCGCGTTGTTTTTGTCTCGGTAAGCCCTTTCGAACAAGCCCTCACTTAACCCCATGTGTCATTTAAGATTTCTTTGGTCTCCCCTGGGCAGGTGGGTGTTTTTCTGGTTAAATAATAGATTCGGTGATCTTATTGTATCTCTATAAATTTTAATCTTATACTTCAAACCATTAAAAAGTTATTTAGATGGCCCCGAACTTTTGGAAGGCACTGTATACATCAAACAAACATACATATTAGACCGGGAGCCAGGCTACATTCCGTTTAAAAAACCGTTAGGATTCATAAGAGTTGGTGATTTACATTCAGAAAGATGTAAAGAATGAAATTCTGAAGGTTGCTCGTATCAAAAAAAGTTCCGAGTTTTTTTTTCGGCAACCTTCAGAATTTCATTCTTTACATCTTTCTGAATGTAAATCACCAACTCTTATGAATCCTAACGGTTTTTTAAACGGAATGTAGTCTGGCTCCCGGTCTATATGCACTAAAAAGTAAAAAATAAATTTTCAAACTATTGGACTATTGAAGAATCCATTGTTGAAAATTGATTGTTTCAAAATTATCACAACGCGGCACATTGCAAGATCCCAAGCAGGCATGACCATTCAGCTCGCCAAGTTATTGCAAAGTATCCAATTGCCAGTAACCACAAATCATGGAACTTTCGCAAACTGCTCGGCACGATTTAATGGAGAAACAAGTGAAGAGCAAGTTAATGAATTCGTTACCACCATGAATATCAATATCTTTAAAGAAATTGAACACATTTCGGATGACGATGCAATAAAAGGCCTACCTCTACTGCTAACAGACCAAACAGCTACCTGGTGTTTTCTGATGTTGAGACTTCAAAGTCTGAATATCTTCGCGTAATATGGTTCGATTAGAAAAAATAAAAATGCATTTTAAAGAGTATGACTTGTCAATATGAACTTTAGCTCGGGCCACCTGAAATGTAATTTTTAAGGTATGTTCTGTTTGGTATAGTTTTACTGTTTATTTACTTGACTTTTACACTCTGTTTAATGTTAGAATTTTTTATGAAATTCATCAAAAGTCTTTCGTTACAATAGACGTCAATAGATAATCCGGTATTATAAACGACCTAGCAAAATTTGTTAGCTTGCAAGCACTGTTATAGTATCTATGGATTAGTTATGGAATTTAGAGCAAAGACACTTCAACGTATTGTAACACAGTTGGCGACTCTGACCGTATAAAATAATTTTCATAATAGCACAACTGTTTTAATACCGTTGGTTTTTACATACAATGCTTGCGCGAAATCTGTCAAAGTCATCAACAGAACTGTCATATAAGTTTGGTATCTCGTTTGAGAGTGCTTGCTAGCTTGCAAATTTGCTAGGTCGTTTATAATACCGGACATGAAAGATGTTAAGTTAAGCGTCATTTTACTTTTTTCTTATTAACTATACCACCAAAATTACTCCGGCTATATTCATTTGAATTATTTTTTCCTGATTTTCACTAAAACTGCAATACCTTTGCGAATTTTTGTCACATTTTTTTCGCACCAATATTAATTTGAAGGTATTAAAATTCTCTACAAAAATGTTATTTTAAAATTTCATTTTCTACATAAATGCACTCCACGTCAAGTGTCAAAATATGCAGATTTTTTCAAAATTTATATAATTACATAAAAAAGTTAAAAAATGAAAAGATGTTGAGGAACGAATTAGACTATCATAAAGTAGAGAAAATTTGCTCCATTGAGCAATAAAAAAGTTTTGAAAAAAAATTTTTTTTTATCAAGTTACAAGCATTTGAAAACAGGCTATTTTTTAGGTGTCCCCTTAATTAATGTGTTGAGTATATAAGTTCACTATTCCTAGAACATTTTTTGTCACTGGAACCAGTTGTCATCAATCGCCGATATGCCACCTACGTCATGCGTCATGGGTGTTGGAAACATTATTCCAACATTGTCTAGGTAGCTTTGACAATAAAAAATATAGTTGTTATTTTAAAACAAAACAAATCAATGTAAAATTTTATATTCACTAGACACAATTGTGTCATAATATTTCAATAAATATCCTCATTTGAGGAGTAAAAAAGGGTGTTTTTCATTTAGTTAAACACAACAATACTTACAGTGTTATAAACAGAACCAGCAATAAAAATAAATACCGTGTTGAAGCAATTGCTCTAACATTTGGTCCTTCGAACCGGATATAACATTTGGTTATTCGAGCCAAGATATCACTGTAAGGAAGAAAAATAAGGTCCTTCGATTCAATGAACTAAATAACAAGACGTCAAGTGAATAATTGTGTTGAACTTATACAATATTAAAAACTCTTTGTGGCATCTTATATACACATCATAATTATGGCAGAAATTAAGAAACTCAAATCCAAAAGAACGCAAATGAAGACTAGAATACCAAGAATAGAAACGTTTGTCAATGAAAATTGCGAATTGAACGAAAACTTGACAGAAGAATTCAACATACGAAGAGATATGGTGAAAGAACTGTTTAATAAATATCAAGATATTCAAGTGGAAATATTAAGCTTCGATGAAAATTATGGCGAAGATATGGATTTGGTAGAAGATAAATATATGAACATTTTGGTGAAAATTAGTTCTAGTCTTAAAAAGATAAATAAAACAAATTCTTTTAATGACAGCATTAAGCCAGAGAGTTCTTCTAATACGGTAAATAGTACATCAAATTCTAAATTGCCCAATATAGACATACCATATTATGATGGTAAAGAAATAAATTTATTTAAGCCATTTAAAGATATGTTTACAGCAGTTATTCATAACAATTCTAAATTATCTGACGTTCAAAAATTATTTTATTTACGTAAATTTTTACGTGGCGAAGCACTTGCTTTGATCAATAATTTACCACTAGTGAATGAATCATATGATGAATCACTAGAAATTTTAAATAAAAGATTTGACAATATAACATTATTAGTCAATTCTCATATATATTTAATATTGGACACTCCAGCTTTGCAAAATGGAAGTGCATCAAATTTAAGAGAATTTGTTTCTAAAATAAAGCAACAAATTAGTGCTTTAAAAAATTTAAAACAACCTATTGAGTTTTGGGACTCAATACTTGTATGCATTTTGTGCAGAAAACTTGATCAATATACTAATAGAGCATATCAGTTGGACAAATGTTCCACTGAGCTTCCAAAACTAGATGATTTAATAAATTTCTTAGAAAACAGAGCGACTGCATTAGAGTCAGCTACTGTACCTTTAGTAAAAATAACTAAAGAAAACCAAAAAGTATCTAATTTAGCTACTAATAATGAAAAATATAAAAATAAATCTAAATGTTTATTTTGTAACTTTCCTGGACACAAACTCTATAATTGTTCAAAATTTAAATCCATTTCAGTTTGTGATCGTGTTGAATTTATTAAAAATAAAAATATTTGTCAACTTTGTTTAAATAACCATCCAGGAAAATGTTCATCAACGTTTAAATGCCCAATATGCAAACAAGAACATAATTATTTGTTACATAATAATGACGTTTCATCAAATAATGAAACAGATGTTATTTCAACGCACCAGTTGACATTTATGTTAAACAAAAATATTTCTAATAATGTGTTGCTTCCTACAACTAAAGTCAAATTAGTAGGCCCTAATAAGACAATTGTCGTAAAGGCTTTGTTGGATAGTGGCAGTCAAACATCATTTATCGTTGATAGTTTAGTTCAACAATTGAATATTCGATCATTTGATGATAATTTAAATGTTATAGGAATATCAGATACAAATACCAAAATAACAAAGTCAGTAAATTTGGAAATTCATTCATTGGTTTCCGACTTTAAAATCAATGTCAATAACTGTGCTGTAGTAAAGAAGATAACGTCTTATTTACCTCAATGTTATTTTGATATTTCAAAAATGACTATACCAAAAAATGTATCAATGGCTGATGACAGTTTTAATATACCAGAAAAAATTTCTTTATTATTAGGAGCAGACATACTGTTTCAAGTTTTATTAACTGGTTATATTAAATTAGATACAAATAATTTAATATTACAAAATACACAATTTGGTTTCATAGTCAGTGGCTCAATACCGAGTAATTCACAAAAAGATTATGCTAATAACAACCATTTTGAATCTATTTCAATGCATTCTATTGCAGAGAATGACAAATTGGAAAATATTTTAAATCGCTTTTGGGAAACTGAAAAGGTTCCAGAAACGTACAAAGAATTTACTACTGAACAGGAAGCTTGTGAACAGAATTTTCAAAATTCTATTGGGATCCGTCAAATGAACGTACACTAGAGATGGGCTTAATAGTGATTTTTAGATAGCAGTGATCACAGAGAGCAGTTAAGACAAATAGCAGTTAACAGTAGCAGTGATATAATCACAGTTTGTTTAGATCAAAGTTTTTTTTTTTTTTTAAATCTATAGGCGTTTCGAGTACTCAAATTTATTTACATAAGGCAGTGGCGTAGTAATGGGGGGGGGGGGGGACACTCCCCCCCCATTACTAATGAAAAATATTACCCCCCCCCCGAAAATGTTTCCACTGACATAAGGGTTAGTCTAAATAGCACGTAAAGGCGAAATATTCCCCCCCCCTCGAAAATTTTTCCACTGACATAAGGGGTAGTCTAAATAGCACGTAAAGGTGAAATATTTACCCCCCCCCCCCGAAAATTTTTCCACTGACATAAGGGGTAGTCTAAATAGCACGTAAAGGTGAAATACATAAATATTAATTAAAGCCAAATTATGAAATTAGCCTTAATAACTTTAAAAAATTTTAAATAGTTTTTTAGTTTCTTTAAAATAAAAATTAAACGTTTACAGAGAAAATAAGATTTACATAAATAGCTAGTACCTAATTATTATACTTTAAAAATAACGTGGGACTGCTACTGCGATAGCTGCTATTTGAAAGAACAGTGTTCTACCGAATAGCAGTGATCGCAGTAGCAGTAGCATTATCGATATGTCTATCTTTGTTTGGTGCACGGAAAATGTTTTAAAATGGGAAAATAAAAAAAGTAATGTATCTTTTTTGTCCAAAACAATATTTTTGATAAATAAATAAGCTTAAGAATGTTGAAATCACAAATTTTTTGTTTATTTCTTAGATTAAAAAAAAAAAACAATCAAGAACAGGATAGCAGGTATGTTAAATAGCAGAGCAGTCTGCTCTCTGCTCAGTACAAATAACAGTGTTCTCAGTAGCAGCTATCGCAATAGCAGTCTCATCTCTAACGTACACCATCTGGTGGCAAAATTTGTAACTAGACTGGGGGTACAGTTTCTATGGTAATAGAATTTAATAATGAAAAAATAAATAATCTCAAGCATAAAACTGACAGATGAATCTACGGTTTATAGTAATACTCATGATCCAATAATACAAGGTCTGTTTGACAGCTCACTTCTCTCACTTGTTTTATACTGTGACGTCACCAACACTAAATTTGTCTAATAAAGTATTTGTGAAAAACGAAAAATACAGTTTACATAATGATTTTTTTAAATTTTTTTCTTTGATTTTTTTCATTTTTTATAAATTTATTTAAACTTCTAATTCTAAAAAACATTCTACATCTAAAAAATAATGTTTTTTTTTACATCAAGTGGAATATCCACTTTTTCACTTGCATTAATGTGGAATTTTAAATAATCACATTGAAATTTAATTCCTGTATTATTTATAGAAATAAAAATATTCTCCAGTTCGGCTATTCTTAATAGGAACTCTTTTGAAGGTTTATAAAGCCCACCTTCGGACACCTCATCTACCCAAGTCCAATTTTCATTACTTTGACGAGATGTCAATTGTCCCTGAGTATTACAACCAAGTCTTTTTATAATGTAACCCGCTAAATATTCCAATGCATCGTTTTTTAACTCATCGTAATCCACATTTACCAATTCTGGATTTGTGTTTTTATATGCGTCTTGGTCGATATTAATATTTACATTGCTGTAGACAACTTGCGTTATAACAGAATCTTTTATATTGTACTGTAACCTTAATACTTCGGTTTCATCATCTTGCACATTGCTACTTGCAGCAGTGTGCAAAATTGTATCATTTCTCCCTGAAAGAATTAAGAGGGCAGGTAAATAAAGGTAACACAAATGTTTATAATACGACATTTACAATTAAGTCAAGTAAAAGTTTACAATTATTATATATTATATTAACATTATATTATATATAATATTATACATTATATTATATATTATATTAACATAAACTAGCATCGCCCATAGCCGAAATTCGACCAATATTTTACCTGCCTTAATGACAACATACACACATGATATAAGTTTCATTCACATTCTTTTATAATAAATAGAAGAAAAAACATAAGACAATTTTCAATGTTGACGTATTAATATATTATATAGATTACCAAGTAAATAAGATCGCAGACGATATTTAAACTCCAGCGCAGTCGGATGATCATGTAGGCCACCTTTTGATCGTATAGCACTAAAAAAGTTTTCCAATATATCTTGGTTCAACCGGTATGTTAGAATGAATTCTACATTATAATTTTTTTTCAAATATTCAAAAAGCTGTGGTAAGGAAATATTTGATATTAGTATACCCTTTTGAAAAGGAAGTAAGGACTTCTTCTTCGGAGTTCTTATATTTATTATAATCTCACTCATATTTTTTATTATAGAATTTTGAATTTCAATAGCCAATCCATATGCCTTCATTCGGTCTCTTGAATCAATCGCAGCCACCTTTGAATTAAATACGTCGAACCAATCGTTTACAGATTTTATAAAGTCCGCACACACAAGAGCGTTTTCAGAACAATTTTTTCCAATGGAAATGCACCGCCTTATAGCCTGTGATGTTGTGTGAGAAAGCAATTGAGTTGCAGTTTTAACTTTCTGACGGCCAGCATTTTTAACATTTAAATGATCTTCTGTTATTTTGTAAGCAATACTTAATTCAGACGACGAAGTTAAGTTTAGTAATGCCTGTATTGGTTCTTTGTTTACTATTGTGCCATTCCAAATAAAACCCGTGTCAATAAAATGATTCCTAATCAATTTAATGAGATGAGGAACATCAGCAAACACAAAATTTTTTTTTTTGTTATCCGTGGGATTTGTGAATGATGTTTGTTCTATACTGATTCCCAATTCTTTCCATAAACCTTGATTTGTAGAACCCATGTCTGATACAATGGCAACAACACAAAATCCAATAGCATCAAGACTCAAAATAATTTCATTCAAAATTTCAGCGGTCATTTTGCAGTCGTATTCGTAGAATATTGGTTGTTTCCAATTTGCCAAAAGGCCTCTGACCATTCCTACTTGTACATAATTAGTGGGTTTAAGGGTTGCATCATTCGCTTTGTCATATTCGTACTCATATTTTATTTTCATTTCATCAAATGACAAGACACAAATCTTTTCTGCTGCATTGAGTGAATAATTTTTCATAAGATTCAGGACATTATGTAAAATTCCAGGACGAATGCTAATTTTTGTAGCCCATGTTCTTAATGTGGACGGTCCAGGAAGAGGAAAATTCTTTTTGTACATAAATCTGTATGCACGCGGACCAGCAGAATGTAAGCAAGTGGCAGCCGAAATATCATCTAAATTCCATTTGATTTTATTGTTTGGACTTTTTAATTTTCTTATTTGACCATCAGTGAATATATGCTGCACAGAACTTTCCAATTTTAGCAATTGCTTGTTTTCATTCTTAATTAATGTGTTTTCTTTTTCTAATGCCTTGATCTTTTTTTCCAAATCCATAATTTTAAATTCTCTGACACATTCCATATCAACACTGTAAATTATGTTATTAATTTAATGTGACAAGAATAATACGATATCATGTTTTTACGAGTACTTACTCTGTCTGAACTGCAACTGATATTGACGAACATGTGTTTACGATTTGCATTTCTGTATTGGTTTGTACTTGGGATTTTGATAACTCTGTCTGAACTGCAGCTGATGATATTGACGGACATGTGTTTACGATTTGTATTTCTGTATTGGTTTGTGTTAGGGATTTTGAAAAACTAGAAAAATAGGTTATGTTAAGTAAATATAACAACACAGGTTCAATGCGTTCGCAAACCTCAAATCATATTCTTGAATTACTTCATGAACAATTTTTTTGGCAGTTCTTTTCTCATAACGCTTTGTCCTGTTAATAGAAAGTTTGTCAGTGTTAGAATGAATTAGTTGAGTTGGTACGGCATCATGATTCAACATTCTTTTTTTGATCGGAGTATTTAAAAGTTTGTCTTTCAGGCGCCAATTATCTTCTGTAAAATGCAGCGAACAAATGGTTCCAGTTTTCGCATTCACATTTTCTTTACCACAAGCTTTAATCCACTTTTTTTTTATTTCGGGATTTTTTGGAAAACGAAAAAATTTTATATTTTTATTATCTGTCTGTTTCCAGTTGAAACAATTTTTTACAACACAGTACCGCATTTTTTCAGTGTCTATTTCACTTCTATATTCTTTAATTCTTTTAATTAATATGTAAAATGTCAATTTTTAATTTGTTAATTTTTGACACATGTACTACGTCATCAAAACGATATGCAAAATGGCGGCTGTCGAAATAATAGTGACAGACCTTGTATTATTGGATCATGAGTAATACTTACGATTAAATCACAATATTATGTTTTAAATCATCCAAAAATAAAATGAATGAAAGGACAGTAAGTACCAAGAAACAATTTTTCCTATATATAATCATATATTAAACAACTAATATGTCTCATGATGTGTTTCAAACCAAGTGATAACTAGATGGCGTTGATGATCGAGCTATACAGGCTTAAGCTTACACAAAAATAACCTAGATGGCGTTACATCTTTTAATATAAATACAGTCTATGATAAATCTTATCGTTATATTATTTTCATCTGTGGTAAAAATATAGAGCGACTTTTTGTCTATTGTAAGCATATACAAATGTACCAGCTGTACCAGTATCTTTATTCTGTGAAATGCATACTCAATATGACTCATGATATGTAGGTATTTGAATTCGTTTTGATGTTTATTGTCGACATTTATAGTAAACAATTAAAATATATTTGATTTCATTATAATATTTATATATTTCTTATTCATACTGATTTTAATTCGTTATTTGCTTCTTCGCCACATTTATTTATGAAACATACATTTTTTTAAAATATCTCAAGAATTTTGTAGAGTATTCAATTTTCTAAAATATAGGTCACCATGTTGTAAAATATTCCCTTACAAAGATTTATCCCAATTTGTTTTAAAAATCGTTTCAAACGATTTTTGAATTTTTTTTCATTGAAAGTACTAATTAAAAGCTACATCCTGGATTTTTTTTCAGTTTTTGAATCGATAGTTTATAAATTAGGGGGGGGGGCACTCTGATATCTCGTTACTGAAGGGTTAAAATTAAAATATATTTAAATATTTGTTATTGCATTTTAAGAGACATATCTAAAAAACCTCAATTAATGTTTTAAGTGAAATATTTTGAACCCCCCCCCTTTCATAGACTGAAAACTGAATTCAATTTTTTTTCATTTACCCCATTGAGTGGGGTGTCATTTGATAGGTCATCTAAAATGCAATAATAAAAGTCAAGTAACTTTTTCATTCTAACCCTTCAGTCACGATATATTTGTTTATTAATGCCGTTGTCAGTGCCCCCCCCCCCCCCCCTTTACATTCTAAACTATCGATTCAAAAAATCTGAAAAAAATTCAGAATGCAGCTTTTAATTAGTACTTTCACTGAAAATTATAACGAACATTCTCAAACATATTTTGGACCCCCCTTTCATAGACTGAAAAGTGAACTCAATTTTTTTTCATTTATCCCATTGAGTGGGGTGTCATTTGATAGGTCTCCTAAAATGCAATAATAAAAGCAAGTAACTTTTTGTTTTTAACCCTTCAGTCACGAAAATTTTGAAATAACCCTTTATTTATAAATCGTAGTGAGAATGACTACGGAACCCTATCATGTGCCGATGTGCATGCCCAACAGGTACTTGCCCATTTTAGCGAATTTTTCGAAGAAAAATATAGCTATTGCTATCACCATCATGACGCAACTTCGGAAAAAAAACTATATATCTTTATCAAACATGATCTCGAGATCACGAAAATGAGGTCCGTTCAAAACTGTATGTATATATATATATATATATATATATATATATATATATATATATATATATATATATATATATATATATATATATATATATATATATATATATATATATATATATATATATATATATATATATATATATATATATATATATATATGTATATCTGCCGTTTCGAGTGGACTCTCTAGCCTTCCAGGATTACTTCCGATCTTTTTGAAACTTGGTTGAAAAATCGATCTCACGAATACCTCGGTTAAGTAACCCTATCATGTGCCGATGTGCATGCCCAACAGGTACTTGCCCATTTTAGCGAATTTTTCGAAGAAAAATATAGCTATTGCTATCACCATCATGACGCAACTTCGGAAAAAAAACTATATATCTTTATCAAACATGATCTCGAGATCACGAAAATGAGGTCCGTTCAAAACTGTATGTATATATATATATATATATATATATATATATATATATATATATATATATATATATATATATATATATATATATATATATATATATTTTCCTTCGAAATTATTGGGTTGTTTGGTCAAATGAAATAAATAAAAAAACACTTTAGTTTTTTTAATTAATTATTTTAATAAGCATAAGCGCTTTTCGGAAATGTATTTCCTTCATCAGTGATTGATTCTGTTGACAATTATCAGGATTTTAATATACATACATATTTCTAATTCTAATATAATTTATATAATATTTAACAAACTCACCATTAATAATTAAATAATACATTATAATATACAAGTTTTATATAATTATTTGCTGTAGCAATTTATAAAAATGCATTAAAAAATTAAAAATGTCAAAAAAATTGTTTTTACAAAGTAAAGATAATTTTAAACTACCTAGGAGACGCTATATATTTTTGAATTTTAAAAGTTGGCTACTATTTTTATTTTTTAAGAAGATTTTGGTAAACTTGTTTTAGATATTCAATATTAGTTCTAGAATTTATACTTGTGGGGTCTTTTAGAATTTGGATTGATTCGCTAATAAGTCGTTTTTTTAAAGATGATTGATAACTTAGAATTTTGGTGTTTTCAAAATCAAATTTATGTCCATATTGTATACTGTGTTGTTTTAGTGCAGTCTCTTCTTTGGCGTATTTGTGAGAATTTATTCTTTTATTTAGATATTGTTTTGTTTGTCCGGTGTAGGTCCTGTCACAGTCAGAGCATGGGATATTGTATATTAAATTTGATTGTTTAAATTTGTCTATGGGAGATTTTAATTTGGAAAAAAATATTTTTGTTGTATAATAATTTTTGTTCACATGGATTAACTCAGAAGATTTGGTGAATAAATTCTCACAAATACGCCAAAGAAGAGACTGCACTAAAACAACACAGTATACAATATGGACATAAATTTGATTTTGAAAACACCAAAATTCTAAGTTATCAATCATCTTTAAAAAAACGACTTATTAGCGAATCAATCCAAATTCTAAAAGACCCCACAAGTATAAATTCTAGAACTAATATTGAATATCTAAAACAAGTTTACCAAAATCTTCTTAAAAAATAAAAATAGTAGCCAACTTTTAAAATTCAAAAATATATAGCGTCTCCTAGGTAGTTTAAAATTATCTTTACTTTGTAAAAACAATTTTTTTGACATTTTTAATTTTTTAATGCATTTTTATAAATTGCTACAGCAAATAATTATATAAAACTTGTATATTATAATGTATTATTTAATTATTAATGGTGAGTTTGTTAAATATTATATAAATTATATTAGAATTAGAAATATGTATGTATATTAAAATCCTGATAATTGTCAACAGAATCAATCACTGATGAAGGAAATACATTTCCGAAAAGCGCTTATGCTTATTAAAATAATTAATTAAAAAAACTAAAGTGTTTTTTTATTTATTTCATTTGACCAAACAACCCAATAATTTCGAAGGAAAATAATTTATAATGGTCATATATCTACATTCAAAATATTTCAACTACCATGGGAATAACAGGTACTTTAATTCTATAATTCAACAATTCAAGCATCAAAGTCACATTCAAGAAAACATCAAACAAATTCAAAAACTACAAACGAAGAAAGCTAATTTATTATCAAGAAAATCTTTTCTAATTCATTGTAAAAAACATAATCTTAAGCCAAACTTTCTAAAAAGCAAATTTGACAAAATAGATACTTTTATTAAATTTGATAACATTTTTCGTAGGAAAAATTACAATAATATGTTAGACCAATTTAAGCATAAATTACTAATTTTATTGATCAAGGAATGTTTTTCTGAGATTTCAAAAATACATAAAAAAATCGATACCATTCACAAATTCTTATACAACAAATTAAATAAATACGACTATTATCAAATACGCTATTTAGAAAATGTCATTTTTCAGAGACAATATACTGTCTCATATAACAAAATTTCTCAAAAAATAAATAAACTTACAACTTTTTCAAAAAATACCAATGACTCTCTAATAAACGATAATATCAAAAATACCCAAATTATAAATTCTAAATTAAATAACAAATATGAACATAGTAATAACAAAAATACCTCCGTTGAAAGCCATTCTTTTCCTAACGACAATGAATGGGTTATCAACTTAACAAATACAAACATACCTTCACCTGTTGTAGATATTTTAAAAAAAGGTCACAATTTCAATCTACCTATTACTAAAAATAATTTACCTATAGAAGAAATGATAATATCGTTTGAGACAGCTATTGACTCTGTATTTGACATCGACGAAAAAAATATTTTAAGAAACAGATTCTGTAATGCTGTAACTAATTATAAAAGCAACCCCAAAATTGGTGCAGATGACAATAAAATTATAAAAAATATTAAACAAACTAAAGATTTTTTGAAAGCTAACCCCAATTTAAAGATCATCAAAGCTGACAAAACTAACAAAACAGTTATAATTGACAAAAAACAATATTTAGATAAAATGACAGACTTACTAGACGACAAAAATACTTACTTAAAAATCAATAGAGACCCAACTAACATTTACCAAACAAAAAATAATGATATTGTAAAAAAATTTTATGAAAAAAAATATATAACTAAAAACACAGCTGACGAACTCAAAATACACAATGCCACAGCACCCCAAATATACGGTCTAGTTAAATTACACAAAGATGGTTACCCTATGCGTCCCATTGTAGCATCTTACAACTCACCTAATCAAAATTTAGCAAAATTTCTCTTCAATATCCTTAAAAATATTACTAATAATAATGATTATTTTGTAAAAGACTCGTGGCAATTTCATGAATTTATTAAAAATCAAACCATACCTAACAACTACAAAATAATATCTCTTGATGTAACATCCTTATTTACCAACATACCCATAACTGAAACAATAGACATTATAAATAAAAAATGGGATCAAATTGAACAATTTACATCAATCTCCAAAACTGATTTTATTGAAGCTTTAAAATTTTGCTGCCAAACATCGTATATGCAATTTGAAAATCAATATTATACACAAATTTTTGGTTCACCAATGGGTTCCCCTCTTTCTGTGGTTCTAGCCGATATAATCATGGAAGATCTACAAGACAAAATTTTAAGTAAAATACAATATAATATACCATTTTTTAAAAGATACGTAGATGACATACTTACTTGCGTTCCTACTGACGAAATTGAAAAATTAGTTAAAATATTCAACTCATACAATCAACACCTAAAATTCACATCTGAAATAGAAGACACTAACAGAACCATAAACTTTCTCGACATTAAAATTATTGTTAATTATTCAAATAAAATTGATACTATATGGTATACTAAACCTACATGGTCTGGTAGATATTTAAATTACAACTCTAATACACCAATATATAACAAAAAAAATGTCATAACTGCCGTTACAAATAGAGCCATAACATTTACCAGTCCTCAATACAGAAATGACATTATTAAAAAAATATTCCAAATTTTTCTTATAAACAATTATCCTATAAATTTTATTAAAAACATTATAAATAAACAATTACACAAATTTCACAATTTAAATAACACTACAATAAACAAACAAAACATTTCACATGACACGAACAAGACAAACCACGAAACAATTGACAACAATCAAAATCCACACATGTATTCATTTCCATACATTCCAGGTCTATCAGAAAAAATTAAACAAATCACCAAATCTTCTGAGTTAATCCATGTGAACAAAAATTATTATACAACAAAAATATTTTTTTCCAAATTAAAATCTCCCATAGACAAATTTAAACAATCAAATTTAATATACAATATCCCATGCTCTGACTGTGACAGGACCTACACCGGACAAACAAAACAATATCTAAATAAAAGAATAAATTCTCACAAATACGCCAAAGAAGAGACTGCACTAAAACAACACAGTATACAATATGGACATAAATTTGATTTTGAAAACACCAAAATTCTAAGTTATCAATCATCTTTAAAAAAACGACTTATTAGCGAATCAATCCAAATTCTAAAAGACCCCACAAGTATAAATTCTAGAACTAATATTGAATATCTAAAACAAGTTTACCAAAATCTTCTTAAAAAATAAAAATAGTAGCCAACTTTTAAAATTCAAAAATATATAGCGTCTCCTAGGTAGTTTAAAATTATCTTTACTTTGTAAAAACAATTTTTTTGACATTTTTAATTTTTTAATGCATTTTTATAAATTGCTACAGCAAATAATTATATAAAACTTGTATATTATAATGTATTATTTAATTATTAATGGTGAGTTTGTTAAATATTATATAAATTATATTAGAATTAGAAATATGTATGTATATTAAAATCCTGATAATTGTCAACAGAATCAATCACTGATGAAGGAAATACATTTCCGAAAAGCGCTTATGCTTATTAAAATAATTAATTAAAAAAACTAAAGTGTTTTTTTATTTATTTCATTTGACCAAACAACCCAATAATTTCGAAGGAAAATAATTTATAATGGTCATATATCTACATTCAAAATATATATATATATATATATATATATATATATATATATATATATATATATATATATATATATATATATATATATATATATATATATATATATATATATATATATATATATATATATATATATATATATATATATATATATATATATATATATATATATATATATATATATATATGTATATCTGCCGTTTCGAGTGGACTCTCTAGCCTTCCAGGATTACTTCCGATCTTTTTGAAACTTGGTTGAAAAATCGATCTCACGAATACCTCGGTTAAGTTCGTTAGTCAGCGAAATTCCTTTATTGATTTCAAAATGGCGGCCGTTCAAAACCGAAAAAAAATCATATCTCGGGTATTAAATATCGGATTGATAATATCAAATATGTTTTGGAATTCTCTTAATAAAACAAAATTATTGTGTCTCTTGTGATTTTTCGATATAAAGTACCGTTTGGTTGATATTTTAAAAACAAAAAATATATTGTAGAGATTGTAAACTAAGAATCTCGAGTTCGAGTCCCGATGTGGAAATTTTTTTTTACAAGCTTTTTATTTTATTTTTTGGTTTATTATGTAGAGTAAAAAGTTAATAATCAATAAAAAATTTAAAAAATTTCAGAGCCAACTTATTTTTACACATTTAATTATTATTTTTTTTTTATTTTTTATCAAATAAAATTCGCTTACCGCGGTGGTTGCGCGGACAGAATATTATTTTGCTATTCATCTTTTGGTTTTGGTTAAAAATTTCGTATAATTATTCTTCGTTCGATATTTAATTTGTTCATTTTCTTTTTTTTTCTTTTGGTTTTCACTATTTTTCAGTGTTATATTTCAGGTAGTTATAATTTATTGAATTTCATTAGTTTTATTTTTCTTCGGTTCTATTTAAATCTTAATCTGTGGCGATTTAAATAATAGGTCGAAAAATATATTTTTGTACATTTTTTAAATTATAGCTAAAATATATTGTAATAAACTCAACTTTTATAACTGATTGATTTTATAATTGTTTTGATTCATTCTTGTTTTAGTCAAAAGATTTATTAATTAAAAAAATATTTTTATTTCATCGTAGTAATTAATTTCTTTTTCTTATATTAACTATGGAAACTAATAAAAAAAATTCACTACGTACTGCTCCTATAGAGACTGTATAACTCATATTTCATTTGAAAATATAAAAAAATTATATTTCCCAAACAAAAATAAAGAAAATTGAAATAAATCAATGTAAGGAAATATTTTACAACAAACGTAGGTGACCTATAAGTATTATAGAAAATTGAATGCTGTACAAATTCTATAAAATACATATTCACATAATATGTGTCGTTCTTGAGATATCTTGAAAAAATAAATATTTTGAGGTGTCACCCCTTCCCTTTACACACGGTTTCGATTATTTTGAAATGGAACCGTCCTCAAACCAGACCAAACCAACCAACCAAGTTTCATTAATATCGGTTCAGTGGTTCATAAGTTATGCGTGTGACAAGGATTCAGGGGAAAGACGTACAGACAGACAGAAACGGGACAAAAGATGTTGGTCTTGACCCGAAACGAAAAGATCACGTTAAAATTTTGAAATCGGAGAACTATTTTTTTCTCATTTTAAAACGATCACAAAGCTTCTCATATCTTCGATATTGCGTGAAAGCAAAAACTTGTGAGAAACGAATAAAAAAGTAAGCAAATATGATGTTTTACATTTCTTTTCGATAAAAAGTATACACATTTGGCAACATCGCACTACACACACACAAACAGCTACTATACATGTATACATACACACATGCATACTATTATTAGCTTCTATCGCATTTTTCGCATGTCGTCAAATATACGTTGCACTCATTTTAATAGATTTTATACTCATCTTGGTTGTCAAACTGAAATAAATTATTGTTCATTTTGCTTCCTGCAACCTGTCTCAATCTTGCTTTGTACTGTTTTTCAGTACAAAGTTTGCCCTTCCAGCGATATTTACATATGTTTTCACTTGACATGATCACACATGTTAGTAACAAACGTTATTGGAGGTTAGGTCACTCAATACCATAGAATAATAAAACTTGCCAATACACAGTAAAATAGTAATGTCAACTGAGTGCGTTATTGCCACATTTAACACGTTTAATTTTTAAATAAAAAATTATTTCTTGAGCTCTTAGATTTATTATTAGAAGTATTGGATGAACAGCATATATATGGGCTCTATGAATAAGCATAGGCGTTCCCCTCTCGCTCTCTACCCCGCAAAGACGTAAACAACCTCTTTAAACCAACAGAAAAAAACTAAGTCAGTTAAAGCGTACATTTCCATAGATATGTACTGAACGCTCACTATTTGAAACACATTTTGAACGCACAATATAAATACGTACGTAAATGGCCTTGAAGGTTTGTTTACTAGCTAAATACAATATTTGGTACTAGTAGAGCCACCTACGTTTCTCGATGGAGAAACAAAAAAACTCATGATGGGTCATATTAGTTGTTTAATATATGATATAATTGATTTATTATAATATAAATACATTTGTATTTAAAAGATTTGTTTGTTGTTTGTATTTGATGTTATTGCGTGATATTATCTGTAATTATAATGAGTGAATTTAAAATATGTGTACATTATAATACTGTATATTTTAACTCATTAAGAAATCGGGCCTTACAATTAAATTCACTTCACCATTTCTTTCATTTTTTAAATCTGACATTTGTAAATAAGCACTAAAATTTATGTTTTTTTTCAAATTTTATTATATGGCCGGCATTAAACACGCGCTCACCTTCCACAAAATTCCTTTTTCGAGGGTCTGTGTTGGCTCAGTCACATATTGTGGCAATACTAATCATTTTAAGTGACTTATAAAATCAAACAATTTCAATTATTATAAATAATAAACCCTTACCTGCGCCATGTTTTTTAAGCTCCTCCCATCTGACGGATCCCAATAGAACAAATCAATAATAGATTTCAAGTAAAACTTCCATTAAAATGTGAATTATCACAATTAAACTTAGGAGATTCCTTTTCAGTAGCTATAAAACGATTCCATAATTTAGAAAAAAGATTCTTATCAAACCCATTATTATTTGAGAAGTACTCAAATTTTATTAATGAATATATAAGGTTAGGTCATGCTAAATTTTATAATTTAAAAAATTATGACTTAATTAATAACCAAGTATATTTTCTTGCGCATCACCCAGTAATTCGCGAAGATAAAAGAACACCAAATTAAGGGTTGTTTTTGATGGAAGCATGCGCTCAAAAAATAAAGTGTCTTTAAATGATTATTTAGCTAATGGTTCTGTTGTTCAGAAAGAACTATTCGATATATTAATTTTTTTTAGAACATATAAATATGTACTTTTAACTGACATCAAACAGATGTACAGACAAATTTTAATTCATCCTTCACATAGACAACTTCAAAATATATACTATGGAGGGAAAATACTCATGATGACATAAAATGTATTCAGTTATCAACTGTTACGTATGGACTTAAAAGTTCGCCTTTTTTAGCTACTAGATGTCTTATAGAGCTAGCCAATCAGGAAAAATTAAAGTTTCCATTAGCAGCAAATGCGCTATATAATAATACTTATGTTGATGATATAATTTCTGGTTCAGATACTTTACAAGAAGCAGTTGAATTGAGAAATGAACTTATAGAAATTTTGAAAAAAGGTAGTTTTGAATTGCATAAGTGGTGTTCAAACCACCCAGAATTATTAAAAAATATTCCTAAAGAAAATCAACATTTCGAAGAAATTGATATGAATAAAGATAACACTATTGTAAAAACCTTAGGTTTAGCTTATGATGTTAGATCAGATAGTTTTAAAATGTCATGTCCTATAACAATTGTAAAGGATAATTGGACAAAACGCGAAGTACCTACTTAGTTTTGTTTGTAAATTTTACGATCCGTTAGGTCTTTGTGGAGCTATTCTTATCACAGCTAAGTTAATAATTCAAAAACTATGGTTAGAAAAATTATCTTGGGATGAAAAGTTACCTGAAAATTTGTTAACTTTATGGCAAAAGTTTGCTAAAAATCTCGTTAATATGAAACCTGTTATTATAAAAAGAAATTTAAATACTTTTACGGCTAATTCAATTGAATTAATTGGTTTTTGTGACTCATCGCAAGTTGCTTATGGCTGTTGTGTTTATTTGCGAGTATTGCAATCAAATAATGTTGATATCAACTTGTATTGTTCAAAATCGCGAGTCGCACCAATAAATAATAAATTAACTATTCCAAAACTTGAACTTAATAGCGCACTATTAATGTCAAAACTAATTGATAAAGTATATACGTTATTAAAGTCTAAAATAAATAATGTTTATTTATATTCAGATTCACAAATAACACTGTCATGGATAAAAACAAATCCATTAAATTTAAATCCTTATGTAGCCAATAGGGTAATACAAATACAAAATTTAACTTCACGGTTTGAGTGGTTATATGTTAACACAGAAGTAAATCCCACAGATTTAATTTCAAGAGGTATCGAACCTCAAGCTATACATAAAAATACGTTATGGTGGCACGGTCCTTCATATTTATCTGACATAAATTATGAACATAAAACAAATTTAAATATATTAATTTCTGAAAAGTTGCCTGAAATAAAACACACAGTGTTGACTCAATTGTTAGTCAATTACCATTTTTTAATAAATTTTCTAGCATTACGAAAATGCAACTTATTATGGCTTATCTTTTACGCTTTATAAATAATACTAAAAATAAAAACAATAAAATTTCAGGGAATTTATCTCCAACTGAAATAAATAATTCTTTAAAAATGATCATTAAATATGTTCAACATACTAATTTTATAAAAGAAATTAATTCTTTAAATAGTAAAAAAGAAATTGATACAAATTTAATATCTTTATATCCCTTTTTGGATAGTGAAGGCATTTTGCGCGTGGGTGGCAGGCTGCAAAATGCTACAATACCATTTGCACAAAAGCATCCTATGATTTTGCCTAAAAACAATTACATAACTGATTTAATTATTAAAAATCAACATGTACTATTATTACATGCTGGTCAAAAACAAGTTTTATCTCATTTAAATCAAAAATTCTGGATCATTAACGGACTCAGAGAGGTAAAAAAAGTATACATAAATGTATTGTGTGCTTCAGATTAAAGGCCAAATGCGCAGAACAATTAATGGGTTCGCTTCCATTTGATCGAGTAAATAGGGCTCGAACTTTTCAAAATACTGGAATTGATTTTTGTGGTCATTTTAATATGAAACAGTCCAGATTAAGAAAGGCTCTAGTAACAAAAGGTTACGTAGCACTTTTTACTTGTTTTGTAACTAAGGCGATCCATCTTGAATTAGTATCTGATTTAACAACAGCCACATTTTTGGCTGCTTTAAAAAGGTTTATTTCTAGAAGAGGTAAACCATCTAAAATATATTGCGATAATGCAGCTACTTTTAAAGGGGCAAATAATATTATAAAAGATAATTGCAAATTATTTAAAGAAAAAGATCAATGTAATTACATTGAAAATGAAGGTGCCAACATGGGCATTGAATTTCATTTTATACCTAGTTATTCTCCTGTATTTGGTGGATTATGGGAAGCGGGTGTTAAAAGCGCAAAACATCATTTAAAACGAGTAGTGGGTAACTTATTACTAACTTACGAAGAATTTAATACAGTTATTATACAAATAGAAGGCATTTTAAATTCCAGGCCGTTAACCGCAATTTCTCAGGACCCATCAGATCTTTCATATTTAACACCAGGTCATTTTTTGATAGGTGATGCAATAACATGTTACCCTGAACCTGATATATCCAATGTACCTACAAATAGGTTAAAATTTTGGAAACTATGCACTCAAGTGCAACAACATTTCTGGGCCAAATGGCACCAAGATTATTTAGTGCAGTTGCAAAATAGGCCTAAATGGCAAAAAAGCATAAAAAATGTGGAAGAAAATATGCTTGTATTATTAAAAGAGGACAATACGTCGCCATTAAAATGGAAACTAGCAAGAGTAACTCGAGTCATTGCGGGTAAAGACGGAAAGATTCGAGTTGTGGAAATAAAAACAAAAAATGGTACATATGTGCGAGCTATTACAAAAATAGCAATTTTACCAATATATGAATAGTAAAACTTTTATATATTCGCTATTTGATATAAAAATTTAATTTCATAATTTATGGAATCATTATAAATAATTTGTGTTTATTGCATGTATCTAATACAATTGTATTTTTTATGTTTGTATTCAAATTATCGTAACTTTGTTACAATGTTGCTAATGTTATAATATTTATCATTAGTTATTAAAATAGGTAAAGCAGAGCATTTGTTCTTGCTGGTCTCATGAACATTTGATCATGTAGACCGCCTAACATTTATTTAAATGTACCTATCAATCATTTGATTGATAATTTTCATACGGTTTAGCAGAAATCTGTTCCTCCGGTCTTTTAATTTAACTTAGTTTGTATCTATGTTATTTAATAATTATTACAATTGTGCTAAATTATAATATGTATCATTAGTTATTTAATTAGGTTTAGCAGAGCATTTGTTCTTGCCGGTCTCATGAACATTTGATCATGTAGACCGCCTAGCATTTATTTAAATGCACCTATCAATCATTTGATTGATAATATTCAAACGGTTTAGCAGAATTCTGTTCCTCCGGTCTTTTAACGTAACTTTGTTACAATTTTGCTAATGATATAATGTTTTATTATTAGTAATTTAATTAGGTATAGCAGAGCATTGTTCTTGCCGGTCACATGAACATTTGATCATGTCGACCGCCTAATATTTAAATGTATCATTCAATTGATTGATAATATTCATACGGCATAGCAGAATTCTGTTCTTGCCGGTCTTTTAACTTAACTTTTGTTGTCGGCCGCCTAGCATGTTGGAAACATTATTCCAACATTGTCTAGGTAGCTTTGACAATAAAAAATATAGTTGTTATTTTAAAACAAAACAAATCAATGTAAAATTTTATATTCACTAGACACAATTGTGTCATAATATTTCAATAAATATCCTCATTTGAGGAGTAAAAAAAGGTGTTTTTCATTTAGTTAAACACAACAATACTTACAGTGTTATAAACAGAACCAGCAATAAAAATAAATACCGTGTTGAAGCAATTGCTCTAACAATGGGGACTCATCCACCTCCGCCATTTCGTCCGAAGGAACCCTGTTCTAAACTGGATATCTGGAGTATCTTCGAGAACACTCTCCCATTAGAGCTGACACCTCCTAAGATCGATCGACGAGTCCAATACGATGCACCAGGCGAAACGAGTGACTCCGTCTTGGAACTTTTTTCCATTGAGTTGCATCCAGACGAGGCTACGTCATTACCAATGTCTCAATGAAAGAAATTCAACGAAATGTTAGATGACGACAAGCTGCTGTTCTGCATTAAAATCGATGTCAGCAAAAACGTTATCGGAGCAGTATTAGTACAGGGGGAGGGTGAAACTGAACATCCAATGGAATACGCAATCCAGCTACTTACGATCGCCGAAATCTCGCCCGTTCACGACCCAATAGCGTGCCAAGGAAATAGCGAAATTGAGCCAAGATACCAACCGCAAACTCGCCAATTCACATCGTTGTCCTGATCCAGTATATGCTCCAGGTGACAAGGTTTTAGTGCAAACCCACTTATTGGGTAACGCCAGCAGAAAATTCACAGCAAAGTTTGTACCACGTCGTGATGAACCATATACGGTATTACGGAAAATTAGAACTACTACGTACGAAATAGCCAGCTCCCAAAGAAGCCGAATGGGAAATTCCACACGTCAGCGCTCACCCCTTACTACGATGGCCGCGGACCAGACCCCAAACCAGTATATCCGATACGACGCTGAGGACGACCTCGAAAAGTCACCACCACGCCTACATCTTCTGCATCCTTCATCGGGACGATTTTAGGAACAGAGGGGGAAAATGTAGCGCGACAAGATCTATCCTCGCCTCGCACGCTATCAAAAACTAAGTCCAACACGCTCTGACTGAAGACTACCCCTACCTCGTGCAGCAGGGTATATATTCGCTACCCAAATAGAGCTTTATGAATTCACACTACGATAGCCCAGCTGTCTAGTATCTGAAACTTCGATTATTAACTATTGTATCATTATTAAGTTATTTTTAAGCGAACTGTTTTATTGATTATAATAAAGTTGTATTATTATAAAACATCTTAAGATTTTAAAATAAAATAAATAACTCTTTAACAGCTGGATTTAGGTATAGAACATGGTTTGTATAATGTGTTGAGAATTGAACAGGCAATTCGAAAATGTAAAAATATATAGGGAGTTCCATTTGAAAATTTTGAAAAAAACTAGGTTCAGAGTTTTGATACACCGTGTACAAATAATACAATTTTGTAAGTGTTTGACATAATATCGAAATAATAGAGAATATGCCAAAACTACTTTGAGCAGAGAACAATTTTTTTGTGTTGTAACTAGAAAATTAGAAGGTGTTGAAAATAGTCCTATTTTCTTACGAAATTGGTCATAATTTCAAAACCTCTCTGTATACCTAATCCATACACGCTATATCAAAATAATCAGAAAAGTGAATGCTTTTAGATTATCAAATACAAATACCGGGTGTCCCAGATAACTTTTCCCGCATGTGGATCTCAGTATCTATAAGAGATACAGGTTTGGTTAAATGAGATGAATTATTTGTAAGAAAGGGGTGAGTATTACTACACAAAAAAATATTTATAATTCTTTGTGGTTCAGGCGGTATACCCAAAAAACTAAAAATTCGGAATTTCTTTAAACGGCTGTAACTTGTTTGTCAAAGTAGATAGGTATTTTTTGTAAACGGTTTCTCAAAGCACTTTTTTGTGTAGAATCGATTGGTGTATTTAGATTTTTTATATCACTATTAGTTTCCGAGTTATGAGCCCTAACTTTAGTTTTTCTTATGGGCCACTAAGTTGGCTATGGCATATTTGAACGTGTTTTTTACTCTACTTTACAACGATATGTCACATGCCATACTTATGTCCGGTATTATAAACGACCTAGCAAATTTGCAAGTTAGCAAGCACTCTCAAACGAGATACCAAACTTATATGACAGTTCTGTTGATGACTTTGACAGATTTCGCGCAAGCGTTGTATGTAAAAACCAACGGTATTAAAACAGTTGTGCTATTATAAAAATTATTTTATACGGTCAGAGTCGCCAACTGTGTTACAATACGTTGAAGTGTCACTGCTCTAAATCCTATAACTAATCCATAGATACTATAACAGTGCTTGCAAGCTAACAAATTTTGCTAGGTCGTTTATAATACCGGACATTATTGTCGAAAAAAATTATAATGTATTTTTTTAAATAGTTAATTGTTTACAAATAGTCATTTGTTATTTTGATTGTTGTTATTGTGATTTTTATTTACAATTTTTGTTTTTCATGGCTCGCTTTAAAGTTTGTAATAAAATACTTCATAAATATCATTGGTATTTAGTATTTCGACTTTTTTTCGATAATTAATATGACAAGTGACATATCGTAAAGTAGAGTAAAAAACACGTTCAAATATGCCATAGCCAACTTAGTGGCCCATAAGAAAAACTAAAGTTAGTGCTCATAACTCGGAAACTAAAAGTGATATAAAAAATCTAAATACACCAATCGATTCTACACAAAAAAGTGCTTTGAGAAACCGTTTACAAAAAATACCTATCTACTTTGACAAACAAGTTATAGCCGTTTAAAGAAATTCCGAATTTTCAGTTTTTTGGGTATACCGCCTGAACCACAAAGAATTATAAATATTTTTTTGTGTAGTAATACTCACCCCTTTCTTACAAATAATTCATCTCATTTAACCAAACCTGTATCTCTTATAGATACTGAGATCACCATGCTGGAAAAGTTATCTGGGACACCCGGTATATAGTTTGTGTTTAAAAAAAACATAACTTTGATTTGTAACGCAGTTGTGGGATACTCTGTATAAATGTAACTATTTTCAAACTATGCCGCTCTTCTAGCCTGACAACTTTTGCATTTAAAGAATTCTCCCAAATCTTATGGTTAATGAAATATTGAGCTTTGACACAGTCCTGGGACTGTGTCAAATATCGTAAACATTATTATTGTTATTATTTGTAAAATATTAGAATATAAATAAATATATTTTATACTTCTACAATGTTAATTTGATGTACAGTGTGTTGATAAAGTAAGGAACAAAATTCATAAATGCGTCATTTAATTTAATTACCCAAACTAAAAACCAGGAACGTAAGCGATGGAACAAGGCTTTATGAAGGCAAATAGCTCTAATTTGCCTAGAATTGATTTGTTGATGCAAAATACTTTTGTTCATCAGAATTTCGAAATGTGAAAACTTCCCTGTGGAAAAATTCTGATAGATAATGATAAGTTCCAATAGAAATCCTGATAGGTGTATCTGGCTCGAAAAATGTCCAGATAAAAATTGTATCGGAATTTATCAGTCAATACCGAAATTTTAAATTTATACGGTTTCTCCATATCGGAATCTATAGGATTCTATTATGTTTCCGAATGAATTGGATTTTATGTGGTGAAACGGATAAAATATTTATTGGATTGAATAAGGGAAAGTTAAAACTGTAAATTTATAAGTAAATACCGTTATAAGTAGTTATATTTTTTTATCTGCAAATCCATTCGGGTTGCACAACCTGATACATGTATCAGGTTTTCCTTCTGGTAAATATATAAATATTAATCAGGTTGTTCCAATAAGTTTTCCTATCGGAAATTAATTGTAATACGTTATTTATTTCTGTGATTTCTATCGGTAGTAATAATGTATTCGCAATACGAGAAGTGTGATTATTTTATGAATTTTTATAATGATTTGCTGTTTCAAAAGCACTTTAGATTCCAATAACTGAATTTGACATTCCAGTTTAGTTTATTGTATTGGTAATAATGAGGGATTACAGATCCTTTTCTTATCTGCTACGATAAGGGGACGTCCATTAATTACGTGAGGTGTTTTCTTTGAATTTGGACCCCCTCCCCCTTGATGAGATGTGGTCGGACCCCCCCCCTCCCACCTTCAAGTGAGATTTATTTATTATTATAATAATAATGTATATTCTTTGAATTCAAAAGTTGACGTGAGATTTTCAATGACCTAGCCCCCACCCCGCCCTTTAAATGAGATTTGGTGAGGTTTTTCCCCACCCCCTCCTCATTTTTTTGCTTTTTTTTATTTGAGTAGTATGTCCCGCATTACAAATTGTCACAGATTACACAAAATTTTTTTGTTTGTAGTCTTTTGTCAAATCTTATAAAACTTATTCAAAAATTTAAAATATAAAGAAAATAGTGTTACCATATTGAGTAATAAAAAAATAAAATATCTTCAGATTTATTAATATCGAAATACGAAAAAAAAATATAATTTCATAAAAAAAACTAATAATAATAAAAACTAAAATTTTTGTATTTAAAATTTTTATTATTTTTTTTTAATGTGTAGGTGGGGGGGGGGGGGTGCCCCGCATCAGTTTAAGTAACTTTCAGTACTATAAAAATAAATGAATTGATGTCTGCACAAACTAAGAATACATTAGTTACATTAAAAAGAGACAAACATATATATCTATAGAATTTAGCCTGCGAGAGAATGAGATAGAGTACAGATAATAAATAAACCCTATAACTATCCCACTCCTGACAATGCATTTGTGTCATTCTCTTGCAGTTTAGTTTTTTAAGGTTTCATTTCACACGTTCATCACAAATTTGCAACAAATAAGTAAGTATACATTTCAAATAATTGTGAACTTTGGTCGGTGACCGTTTATTGTTCTCGAGCTGCAGTATATGATTGTATGTATTGTATATTCAGTATATTGCCTGATGCGAACCTACATAGAAGATTGGAAGTTAGGTGTTGAACCACATTTAAATATTAATAAACGGCAAGAAATTTACAGCTCCAGTTAGAGTGACAGCAGTGAAGAAAGTAGTTGTAGTAGTTCTGATTATTATTTTTGTTTGTACATTTTGTAGATTTTGAAGATAAAATAATTCTTTGTTGTAATAACTGTGTTTTAAATACTTTACAATATCTATTGATGATAAATTTATTAAAATTGATTAAAACCTACAATTTTTGTTATCTTCAGTTTAGAAGTGATGATTAATACGTGACAATATAACTAAATTAATTTTCTTATAGTCATCCTTAATCTTTAAAATAAGTAAATACAAGTAATATAATGTAGTTTAGTCCAGGAAACGTAGAATTTTTTACTGGTGTAAAATTAGGAAAAATGTATGAGGCGCCAAATTTTAATAGTGGGTAGAACATGCCGAGATGTATATTCCTTGAAAACTCCCTAGAAAAATTTGCCCCGGAACACCCTCAACCAGGGCCCCAAAGTTTTGTTTTACAAGGATTTTGTAAACACACTGTACCTAATGAACGGAATGTTCGATCAACCCCGTATTTCGCATTTTAAACAGACAATTAAATTTTCTACAACTTTTTCCATTATTATTTTAACCCAAAATAATTGTATACCTTTCAAAATGGCGGTCAAACTAAAAATTTTACTTTAAAAATGCAAAATTTTGAGTTCGGCAGCCTTTTTAATAGGTTTACAGTAATGTATGACCAAAAATATGTGATAATTGATTGTAATGCATTTAATTATCTTTCCAAAAAATAAAAAATGGGGTTAATCGGACATTTAGTTTACTAGCTATAGTAATTTTATAAAACCATTACAATATCTAAATATGTTACGGTAAATATGTTCATACATACTTGGATTCGAGTCTTGTGTTTGATGATATGGTACACTGAAATTACTTATCTCATAAACTTTAGAAAGGTCTGAAAATGTTCTTAATAAAGTCTAGTACTAAGATTTATTTTAAATAAATTGAATTATTGATTTTGTTTGTATTTATTCTTCCAATACGTAATATAGAAAGATGTTAAATATATTTAGGTTCATTAAAACTACATTTTATCTACACGTTACAATTTTCAATTTTAGGATAATGTATGAGGCGCCAAATTTTAAAAGTGGTTATAACATACCGAGTTATATATTTCTTGAAAACTCCCTAGCAAAGTTTGTCCCGGAACACCCTCAACCAGGGGCCCAAAATTTTGTTTTACAATGATTTTGTAAACATACTGTATTTAATGAGCGGGATGTTGGATCAACTCTGTCTTTCGCATTTCAAACAGATAATTTAATTTTCTACAACCTTCTTTATTATTATTTTAACTGAAAATAATTATATACCTTTCAAAATGGCGGTCAAACTAAAAATTTTACTTTAAAAATGACTTTTTTTTTGTTAGGCAGCCATTTTGAATAGCGTAAAAAACCTTTTTGCTAATACAGTTTTATAGTAAATTGTTGCACATTTAATTATCTATCCAAAATATGAAGGATAGTGTTGATATGACATTTAGTTCATTAGTTACAATAATTTTACAAAACCATTATAATTTCTTATATTCTTGTGTTTGTGTCCTGTATTTGACGATATGGTACACTGAAATTATGAATCTCATAAACTTCGGAAAAGTTTGAAAATGTTCTTCATAAGGTCTAGTATTAAGATTTATTATAAAATTAATTCAATGCTAGGTTTTTTGTATTTATTCTTCAAGGACGTAATATAGAAAGATGTTAAATGTATAGGTACATAAATATTGCTTTTTTACATTACGATATAGTTTTGAAGTTTAGGATAATGTATGAGGTACTAAATTTATACAATAGTTAGAATATGCCAAGATGTATATTTCTTGAAAACTCCCTATCAAAGTTTGCCCCGGAACACCCTCAATCGTGGGCCTAAAGTTTTTTTTTGCAAGTATTTTGTAAACACTAACTGTATCTAATGAACGGAATGTTCGATCAACCCCGTCTTTCGCATTTTAAACAGATAAATAATTTTTCTATAACCCTTTTTATTACTATTTCAACAAAAAATAATTGTACACCTTTCAAAATGCTGATGAAACTATAAATTGTACTTTAAAAATAACGTTTTTTTGAGTTCGACAGCCTTTTTGATAGGTATACAGTTATTTATGACCAAAAATATGTTATAATTGACTGTAGTACATTTGACTGTCTTTTCAAAAAATTAATAATGGGGTTAATCAGACTTTTAATTTACTAGCTATAGTATTTTTACGAAACCATTATAATATCTTATTTACTTGTGACTGTGTCTTATGTTTGACGATATGGTACACTGAAATTATTAATCTCACAAACTTAGGAAAGGTCTTAAAATGTTCTTCATAAAGTCTAGTACCTATCTACTAATTTTTTAAAAATTAATTTTGTAATTATATTTTATAATAATAATCATATTTGTAAATCAATAAATGTAAAAATTAAAATTGTACACATATGTATTTATAAATCTTGTATATTCATAGTCTTCAGGCTTCCGCGGTGATCTTGAAATGGATCTTGGCTTCTGGGTGTAAGCCGCGTTGATTTGGTCATTTTACTGGCCAACGTTTCGTCACACATTGCAGTGGACATCTTCAGGGCTCTTGTTACAGTGCGATGTATTGTATATTCATAGTTTCCATTTTTGAAAGAATAAATATAAATAAAGCAAATTATTGTATTAATTTAAAAAAAAAAATGAGTAGATAGGTGCTAGACTTTATGAAGAACATTTTAAGACCGTTCCTAAGTTTGTGAGTTTAATAATTTCAGTGTACCATATCGTCAAATACGGGACACAAACACAAGAATATAAGAAATTATAATGGTTTTGTAAAATTATTGTAACTAATGAACTAAATGTCATATCAACACTATCCTTCATATTTTGGATAGATAATTAAATGTGCAACAATTTACTATAAAACTGTATTAGCAAAAAGGTTTTTTACGCTATTCAAAATGGCTGCCTAACAAAAAAAAAGTCATTTTTAAAGTAAAATTTTTAGTTTGACCGCCATTTTGAAAGGTATATAATTATTTTCAGTTAAAATAATAATAAAGAAGGTTGTAGAAAATTAAATTATCTGTTTGAAATGCGAAAGACAGAGTTGATCCAACATCCCGCTCATTAAATACAGTATGTTTACAAAATCATTGTAAAACAAAATTTTGGGCCCCTGGTTGAGGGTGTTCCGGGACAAACTTTGCTAGGGAGTTTTCAAGAAATATATAACTCGGTATGTTATAACCACTTTTAAAATTTGGCGCCTCATACATTATCCTAAAATTGAAAATTGTAACGTGTAGATAAAATGTAGTTTTAATGAACCTAAATATATTTAACATCTTTCTATATTACGTATTGGAAGAATAAATACAAACAAAATCAATAATTCAATTTATTTAAAATAAATCTTAGTACTAGACTTTATTAAGAACATTTTCAGACCTTTCTAAAGTTTATGAGATAAGTAATTTCAGTGTACCATATCATCAAACACAAGACTCGAATCCAAGTATGTATGAACATATTTACCGTAACATATTTAGATATTGTAATGGTTTTATAAAATTACTATAGCTAGTAAACTAAATGTCCGATTAACCCCATTTTTTATTTTTTGGAAAGATAATTAAATGCATTACAATCAATTATCACATATTTTTGGTCATACATTACTGTATACCTATTAAAAAGGCTGCCGAACTCAAAATTTTGCATTTTTAAAGTAAAATTTTTAGTTTGACCGCCATTTTGAAAGGTATACAATTATTTTGGGTTAAAATAATAATGGAAAAAGTTGTAGAAAATTTAATTGTCTGTTTAAAATGCGAAATACGGGGTTGATCGAACATTCCGTTCATTAGATACAGTGTGTTTACAAAATCCTTGTAAAACAAAACTTTGGGGCCCTGGTTGAGGGTGTTTCGGGGCAAATTTTTCTAGGGAGTTTTCAAGGAATATACATCTCGGCATGTTCTACCCACTATTAAAATTTGGCGCCTCATACATTTTCCTTGTATTTTTTCCTTTATTTCCTGGGCTAGTTTGACTGTTGCTAATAAATTGGCTATTGGTAATAAATTTTATAGATTTATTTAAATAATATTTTTGAATTGCTACAATACATATAAATAATCATCTCAAAACGATCAAAATCTGGAATTACTGTTTGAAAACATTAGGCAAATGAAACAGTTTTATCAGGAACTAATCACCTGATATGATCTGATTGACTTTTATCTTGGATTGTCTGATACAATTTAATGCATTGACAAAAAGGAAAAATGCAATAAAAAACTATGTATTATCATATTTTTCTAACTGTTTTTCCAAATATAATCCCATAAAAAACTGAAGAACAAACACCTAAGATTTACTGATACAACCTCATTAATTCTATCAGCAAATTCCAAATTCCCAATAGAACAGTTTTAAATCAAAGTCAATTGGAAATACTGATACAATCCAATATCTCATTTCTGAACCACATAGAGTCCAATAGGAATTTCAATTTCTATAATCAATCTGCATGTATCTGGAATTGCTGTTTCAAAAGCACAATAGATTATAATAACTTCCAATTGAACATTGGTTTTTATTGGGATCTATCAGAATTTTTCCACAGGGTTCCGTGTAGCTACATTATTAATCTATATTAAAAGCGTAATTTAAAACTCAAAGCCCATAAAACGACTGTTTTTATCTCTACGCCATAGGTTTATTAGTTTAAGGTTAGGTCAAGAAAATGTTGTAATGTAATATAGATAATATAATATCAATTTCTCATACAAGATTATTAGGTACATACCTACATTAATAAATAGATTTCGAAGATATAGTATGTAGTTGGGTTTCGTCATGCAAGACTTAGCCACTTCTTTCGCATTATTTTCTTGTTTGGAACGTAAATAAACAATTTTCCAGGAGTTTTTATTGATGAGTTTTTACATTGAGGGACTGTACACCACTTATACATTTTGGAACTCATTTTTAACACAAAATAACCAAATTATTGTTTAACTCTGAATGCTTTACTATTGCTGACAGAGTCTTCATGCAGTCGTGACGTCCGAAGCATACGCTTTAACCCTTGCGTTTTGGCGTCAAATTCATAATTAGTTTTAAAAGAGTAAATTTTTGCGATTAAACCTTTATTTTCTGCAGAAATAAGATTTTTTTGGGAAATAGGAGACACGTTAGATCATTATAGAATAGTTTTTAAAAATTATTCATCATACCTATTTATATGTTTTTTGAATTTTTTTTCAATGTATTTAACATAATATGGATATTAAAAATTTATAAACAAATATAATAATTTACAATACAGTATGTGTCGGTATATTCATAGACGCTGACTCCAGAGTAAGGGGGGGGGTCTGCTATCTAGTTTTTATTAAGTAAAACATATACTCGTCAACAATTAAAGGAATTATTTATTTTCTTACAAAATTGTACAATATTAAAATAGCTGTTGCTTTGGTAAAAATAATAACTAATATTTTTCATAAAGGAGAACTTTAAGCTTGAAATCTCTATATTCCCTTTCAGAATTATTATTGTCATGCGAAAATCGTAGAAAAAATATAGTTTTTTACACTCGACGTCGCTGCCAAAATTGTTAATTTTATTACATTTTTTGGTGCATCCTTCATTGACGTATAATTTTTAAGATGTAAAAAAATACAAACACTTTTTGAAGGAATCTTAAAGTACATATTTAAAGCTTAAATCTTTTTGAAAAAATTAACGCGATCATTATTACCAAAGTTACAATTTTTTGGATTTAGCACATATATTTAGGAATTATTTTACCCCCCCCCCCCCCACACCCCCCGATAAAAAGCCGGCGTCTATTAGTATATTTATTTTTTAAATTTTCTATGAAACCAAGGGGTATCTTTAAAATCTTGCACATCAGTAGGAATAATAGATGTCCACGTTAAAGGTTGTGGTAGAAAGTCCGTATAGAATTGGTCCAAGTATGTTTCAACATACAGTTTCTTCTTTACTTCATTTGCTGATAATATTCTTTGTGCTGCAGTTGTACCTTCGTGATTATGCATGAACGAACAGTCTCGTATTAACTACAATAGAAATCATAATCTGTAATGTGGATATGTAGAAGAAAGTAAAAATAACTACAGTGAAAATTCTCGAACCGACCACTTTTCTCTTACACATTTTATTTTCCATAAACCTCCGGTATTTGATGTATTTTTTTTAATATAATTTTTCTGAAGACATTTTTGTTTACCTAGACGACAGAATTTTCACTGTAATTTTATTTTGTATCAGAAAAATAATAATTTCGATTATGTTCGAGTAAATAGATCAAAAATTCGATAAAACCTCGAAGGAATTCCAGATGGGCTGAATTTTAACTCTACAGGACTTGAGATTTTTTTTGTCAAATCGAATAAATGATTATTGTAGATCTGACTTTTTTCTAATCCTGTACGACCATTTTTGACCAAGCTATGTATGTGCAATCAAAGCAAAAATCATGTTTAACTTCGAGCGTTTAATACTAGGAACGAATAATCGTAAAAAAATTAATAGTCGAGTCAATGAAGCTCGAAAATGGCTAAAACTTTGGAACCCTCAGAAACAGCACCGAATTTGATAGAATTTTTTTTAAAATGTTCGTTATACCATACTATTTGAAATCAGAAACATTCTAGTCGTCGGATTTAACCCCCCCCCCCAAATTTTGAAAATTTGTATAATTTACTGGTTTCATATATTAAGTTCGATTTTCGACGAATTTTTTTTATCTATAGGGGTTTAGAGGGTCGCTGAATAAGAATACTTTGTCAAAATAAGGAATTTTTTTTTTAATTTTTGTCTAAATTTATTGAAAATTTTTATAGAAATGTGTATTCGCGGTGTTTCTTTTCACAAATAAAGTTGAATTATACAAAAATTTTTAGGAATTTTCCAGAAATTTCCCAATTTTTCCTCAAAAATTTTGAATTTGTAATAAATAACATTGTACCATTTAAAAAAATGAACCTAGAGGGCTAAAAGTTTTAGAAACATTAGGTAAATGTATTTTAAATAAGCATAATATTTTTTGTCAAAATTGTTTGTTTATTAGCAAAACGGGAAACGTTTATTGTCTTATATGCGACACGAGCGGATAGTAAATTTCGTAGCCTAACTAGTTGTAAAATGAAAAATATTGCTAGTGACGTGCTCGTAATTTTTTTACTGCTAAATTAAAGTATTTCAAACAATTATGTAAGATTTCATCAAAATTCAGGAAATATTTTTAACAGAGTAAAAGGATCTTGTCGACGAACGTGCCGCTGACGCGCGAAAAATCTGAGGAATATACTGCTATAGAATTGAAAATAATTAACCAAAAGGGCTAAAAATTTCAAAAACATTAGGTAAATACATCTCAAATAAGTACAATTTTTTTGGAAAAAATCGTTTGTTTATTTGCAAAAAGGCAAACGTTTATTGTCTATACGCGACACGAGCGAATACTAAATTTCGTAGGAAAAAGTAGTTGTAAAATGATTAATAATGTTAGTGACGTGTTCTTAATTTGTGTACTGATAAATTAAAGTAATTTGAACAATCATGCAAAATTTTATAAAAAATCAATAAATATTTTTTACAGAGTAAACGATCTTAGTGACGAAGTTACCGCTGACGCGTGAAAAATCTAAAGAATAAACTGCTCTAGAGTTGAAAATAGTTAACCAGAAGGGTTAAAACTTTCAGGAACGTTAGATAAATACATCTCAAATAATTATAATTTTTTTGGACAAAATTGTTTGTTTATTTGCAAAACGGCAAACGTTTATTATTTTATTCGCGGCTGGAGCGGATACGAAATTTCGTAGCAAAACTTGCTGTAAAATGATTATTAATGCAAGTAACGTGCTCTAAAATTTACTAGTATTAAATAAGGGTATTTCGAACAATTTTGCTAAATTTCATCAATATTCAATAAATTCTAAATATGTATATTAATTTATGAATTTTTGCGTCAAAATGTCAACGATAATTTATTAAGCAAATTATTTAAGTAATTGAAAAGTAACGTTGGCCAATAAAAATTAAAAAAATTTTTTTGCTCATTTCCTCAAATAATATTTATTCAACTAAGTTATAACAAAAAAACACACTTTTGCTCAGTTATCATCGAAATTTTTTTTATTTATATACATTTTTTTTGAGCAAAAAAAATATTTTTTTGAGTCCGACGGCTGGAATGTTTCTGATTTCAAATAGTATTAAAAAAAAATCATTAAAATCGGTGCTGTTTCTGAGGGTTCCGAAGTAAAAACCTTCATTGACTCGACTATAAGGGCAGATTTGGAAAGATGGAAGTTTTTTCTTTAACGCCCTTTAGTTGTTGATTTGATAAGAATTATTTTCATTGTGTAAGATGAATTTGAAAGTGACCTAAAGAATCGCAATTTTTCATTTTTCATAAAACATGGGGGAACTCTGGGGAAAATCACGGGATCATTAAAGTGTCTGTATTTTTTTTTAGTTAAAAGTATTTTAAATTAAATCAATAATAGGATTTATTTGTATTTATTATTCCTATATTCCTATATACAGGGTGGGGCATTTAAAGTGTTACAGAATTTTATCTCAGAGCCATCGCATATTTGAAAAAAATGTTTCAACCAAAAAATGTTTGGTTGTTAGGGGGTAATTGAATATTAATAATATTTTTTATTTTAGTATGGCCTTCAAGGGTATTTGAAAGTCAACATCATTTTTTTAAATAGGAACCTATACTTTTTATATAATAATCTTATTCTACGTGAACAAACACGCATCTTTCATTGGATTTTTTTCTGAACAACTTAAGCTTTACATGATATCTAATAAAATAATTTCGAAATTTTGCAAATTCAAGAATTTTTTATTCAAAAATCATTAACTTTAGAAAAAAAGTACAAGATAAAAAAAAATGTTTATTTCATTCTAGTAAAACTAGGAAAAATTTTCTAGATTTTTTTTAACATTTCATATTTATTATTTTTTTTACTGAAAAGTAAAAGTAAAAAGAAAAAGTTTTAAATTTTTTAAAACAATTTTTAAAGATTTATTAGACCAAAATAAACATTTTTTTTTATTTTTACTTTTTTCTAAAGTTTATAGTTTCTGAGTAAAAAATTCTTGAAAGTCCAAAATCATGAGTTTATTTTGTTAGATATCTTGGAAATCTTAGGTTGTTAAAAAAAAATTTTTCAATGAAAAATTCGTGTTTGTTCACATAGAATAAGGCTATTAAATAAAAACTATAGGTTCCTATTTAAAAAAATTATGTTGACCTTTAAATAACCTTGAAGGCCACACTAAAATGACATAAATTTTACTATACTTTTACCCCCTCACAATCATACATTTTTTAATCTGAACATTTTTTTCAAATATGCGGTGGTTCTGAGATAAGATATAATGAAATTATAAATATTCACAAATTAGAAAACAAAATAATCTCTAAATTCATTCAAAATCGAAGTCGTTCATTGTAATACTAAATTTTGTAAAATAGTCAGTAGTATAACCTGCCATAGTGAAGTTAATACTTTGTGTGTTTGCTTATTTATAATTGATAAATAAACAGACAACATGTAAACACTTGTTTGAGCACCTCATGTAATTTTGTCGTGTTCAGTAAATTTGAATCGACCCTTTTTAGGGTCAAATGATGTGCAAAATCCGATCGGCAACCTCCTTGTGGTGCACGTCGGGTAATGCTAATGCCGACGGTATTCAGTTTTATCATAACACAGCGCCACAAAAAAGTGTCGTGATCAAGAAACTAAACCACACCTATCCTATGATAGTCCCACCAAAGCCCCATAACATTTTTGATTGTTTATTGTGATCTAATAAGACATGAAGAATTATTTTTAAAATTTTAAAACTTTTTCAATTCATTTTATTTAAGCAAAAAAAAATTGTTAAAAAAAATTAGAATAATACTTTAAATTTTATTAGACCAAAATAAACATTTTTTGTATTTTATACTTTTTCCCTAAACCTGATGGTTTGTGAGTAAAAAAATATTTAAAGTTCAAAATCTCGAATTATTTTGTTAGATATCTTTGTTTTTCAAAAAAAGTTTTCAATGATAATTAACTTGATAAAAACTATAGGTTCCTATTTAAAAAAATGATGTTGACCTTCATATCACCCTTAAAACACCACCTAAAAAAATTTCATCCCCATACGTCGATGTCCCCCTCCAAACCGTGTAACTTTTATCTGAAAAGTTTTTTGATAACATTTCACCATAAAAAGTTATTAGAGGTGTGCACTTAAAATGGGTCAGCCTGTATATAAAATGCAATTTTTATATACCTACATTGTAGGTACATAAAAATTGCATTTTTCCATACAATAAAGTTTTGACTTACAAGAATTTTGTATACACACTGATTCTAATGAATGGAATGTTCGATCAAGCCCATCTGTCGCATTTTAAACAGACAATCTCATTAAAAGACATGTGCCTACAGTGTGGTAAGTAAGAGCGTGTACGGCATTACTCGCATACGGTAAGTTATACAAATCTACATTTTTTTCATCAGGTTCAGAAAATTCCCACCTATTGCGCATCAATGAAAAAAATTTCATCCATGTCGATCTTTTGAAAACAATGTCACGATCAGTTTTTCCTCTTTTTTGATCACTTTTCCTATTGAAGCACAATCTGGAAAGTCGTTGACACTTTCTACTCTTTACAATTCACCCACTTCTGAACCAATTCCTTCGACTTTTTAATGCATTATGCCGCTACTGCATAAGAAATTTTTTACCCTTTCGGGTGCGTGCAAAAAAACACGGCTTCGAAACGTTACTCACAACGCAGTTTCTGTGTTTCTCTGACAAAAGATCGACATGGACTGAAGTTTTTTATCAAAAAAGGTGGGGTTCCCTGAACTGATGAAAAAAAAAAGACTTTATCTAGTGAACTAAAAGTACGATTATCCCCATTTTCATTTTTTTGGATAGAAAATTAAATACACTACAGTCTATTATAGCACATTTTTGGTCATAAATAACTGTGTATACTGTATACCTATCAAAAAGGCCGTCAAACTCAAAATTTTGCATTTTATTTAAATTTTTAGTTTAACTGAAATGTTATTTTTTTTTTTAAAGAATTACAATAAAATAAAAAATAATAGTATTTTTTTGTTAAAATAATAATAAAGAATGTTGTAGCTTTAATTATCTTTTTAAAATGCGAAAGACGGGGTTGATAGAACATTCCATTTATTAGATACAGTACGTTTACAAAATCCTTGGGGGTCATCCGGAGCAAAATTTGCTAAGGAGTTTTCAGGAAATATACATCTCGGCATGTTCTAATCACTGTTAAAATTTGGCACCTCATACATTTTTCCTAATTTTACACCAGTAAAAATTTCTACGTTGCACAGTGTGTAAATCGGCCAATCTAGCTGGACAAAAGTCAAATTTGGAAATGTTACAAACCAACAAAATCATGTTTATATTTACGTAGAGTAGGCTCCAAGGGACTATGAATCATATTTTTAAAACTGATAAGTTCGCATTCTAAGAAAAAATTCAGGTATCCAAACAACTGAAAAACTTGGTGTATATTAGTACTCCGCCCAAAGCGCTTCGAAATTTGCGTTGTGCTTTTTGTGTCTGCATGTTTGCGAAAAAACTATATAAGAGTTTTGTTGTCATGACTTCAAAGTATTTAGATATATATTTAATTTAATTTTAAGGATATAGTTAATGTGTGAAAAAAATTATAAAAACGCAGTAACTTAAAAGTAATAATTACACACTTTAAAGTTGAATAAGTTATATAGTCCCCCCCCCCCCGCAACACTATCATTCTTAATGGAATCTATAGCCCATAATATATACTTTTAATTTTTGTTACACTCATTTTGCGAATTTGTGCGATTTAATTAATTTTGATTTTTTCAGTTATGATTCCAGCCTTTATAAGAAAGGAATTATTTGAGTTGTGGCTTAGAACGCTAAAGGACGATCGTATTAATGGACTAAATAATTTTTTATTGACTAAGTTTAGTGTAAATAGTGATAATAAAGTGTTATTTGAACAGTTAAAGATTTTTATAAAAAAATATTAGTGCAAATTTTCGCAGAAGATTGGTGGTGAAATATCGACGCATAACCATTTTTAATCGTTATTAAAAAACTGGTTAAAGCAGACTGTCAAGCTGCTAATTAATTTATTTAATGAAATTCCGAAGAAAAAAAATCAAAAGTCGGGTACCCAACCAAAGGCTTTTCTTACTCTACTGATTGGAGCAAACGAAGAACACGTAGCATGCAGAATATATATCCAGAAATGGCAAATAAGAGAACAGAAAACAAAATTTAATTAGAAAAAAGAAAGAAAGAGGTACAATAAGTAAAATTTTGTGTTATTTAAAATACATTATTAATATTAGTCCCCTTTCTATAGGACAAATATCCGAAGATGCCCGCAACAAAGAAATCAGGAAGGTTCGCAAAGGCCATACCAGGATTATTTCCAGAATAACAACGAATAAGGATACGTTTTTTTTTATTTATTAGTGGTATCAAACCCTAAACTTTTTTCCAAAAAAAAAACAACAAAATTTTTACCTAATAAAATTATAGATTTGTTAAAATTACCTGATTTGTAAAAAAAATAAAAATAATAATAATAATAACATTTATTTTTACATTAAATTATTTTATAAAGTATAACCAATCCATAATAGTATTAAATCCTACATCAAAAATGTTCAATAATTTTGTCCAGCTAGATTGGTCGATTTACACACTGTGCGTTGCCTGGACTAATAAGGGTTGGGAAAATTTAAATACACTTTTATTTTGGAAATTAATTTAAAAAATTGTTTTGTTCTGTGATTTTTACTTTCTTATACAGTACACATTTTGTATATGAAATATATATAAAGTATAAAAGTAAGTATTGTAAAGCCGATTTTTTTCCGAAATCCGGATTTTGATGGAATTATCCAAATTGACCTGTCCTGAATCCATTATGACTATATTTTTACCATGATGTAACTCAAATACGACATATCGTAGAAAGGTGAAATTTTATACTTAAGATTAATTTTTGTCTGGGAAGAAAACCTATTTTTGAAAACGATCTTTCAACTGGAAACGGATATTTACTGAGATCGTTTTTTAATTTTTCGAATTACATTGAAACAGTGCGTCAGAAAAATGGTCAAGATAAAAATTGCAGATAATATTATTATCTATAATACAGGCAAAATATAATTGGTTAATATTAGAAATCGATAACACATATTATTACTAAACCAAATACTAAATTTCATCATTCTATCACAAAGGGTTCTCTAGATATCAAATTAAAACACATTTTTAGTAAAATCTTTGGAGGCCTGTACTTCCCTAAGGAAAAATTTCCGGACACATGTTTATTGGAAGTTTTTTGCTTAAAATATTTTTCTCGATCTACTGTTCAAGTTTGGCACGACAGTGCTGAATCACTCTGTATAATATGTTATATTCATTTTATCAAAAAAACTAATTTTTTAAAAACATTTTTTTAACAATCATTATCAGCCCCGGAAAAAATTGTAGATCTGCATTTTGGGACAATATCATATTTTTCACTGGTTTTTGATCTGTGGAGACTTGCAAAGATCTACAATGACTTACAAAGATCTCCGAAGATCGTTGTAGATCGTAATAATAGTCTCCACAGATCAAAAACCAGTGAAAAATATAATGTTGTCTGAAAATGCAGATCTGTCGAGATCTGAGTAGATCTCTGTAGATTAAAAAAAATCCCGGGTGTTTTTAATTACATTTTAAATGGTTCATAACAGAAAATAAATATCTGGCATGAGTGTCATGGGACTTTATTATACGTAATACTGAAAGAAACAGTGTAGGTTATTCTAACTAATAATTTAAAAAAATCCTTTCTGGCTAAATCTTAAATGTTGGAAAAAATATATAAGGAATAAATTACACCTTTCTGGCTAGATCTTAAATGTTGGAAAAAATGTATAAAGAATAAATTACACAGGCCGATAATTTTTGTTTTTTGAATGTTTATAATTTAAGGCTTTTTAGTTCAATTAGGATCCATAGCTTCATTCTGAATGATCTTTAGATGAAGTCATTGATTAAAAAATATATACGAATTTGAATGTTTGCATATCGCAAAAACAAGAGTTGATTGAGCAAAATGGTGGTCATTCGAACGGTGGATTCAGCGTGTCCAAATTACCCTTAAAAAGTTGTTGTATGCCCTGCAGCAAAATCGCTGTCGGCCAATGTTCTAGATCAATGTTTCCCAACGTGGGGCCTACGCCCCACAGGGGGGGGGCAATTTGATTGTTAAGGGGGGCAAATCGAAAATTAACTTACTGTGTATGCTCAATAATTTCCTAGCGATTTCTTCTTAAAACCTATTATTCAAGCTTTTTTAGTGGACATTTCAATTTTTGAATATTAAAATTTATGTATATGTTGAGGGGGGATAAGAATTTTAGAAAGGCTTAGGTGGGGCATAGCACAAAAAAGGTTGGGAAACACTGTTCTAGATAATAACATTTTTGTCTTATTTCAAAAATAAATCAAAAATTAAAAAATGACAAGATTACACATCCGTTTCCGGTTTAGTAATTACGTTAAACAAAATTCATTCGATGCATAATGTATAAAATAATATTTCTACAGGTATATAGTTTATGTCCCATTCATTTTATTCTATCTCTTAACAGTTTGTCAGAAATATGTTTCCACAAAATAAAAAGCATGTACACTGTTCATAGTCCCGTGGCACGGTAGCTTTTTTAATATAATTCAATAGTTTAATAAATTGGTTATTTTCATTGTTGAAATCGTATCCGTATATGCCTTGTATTTTTAACAACAATTATTTTCGTTACCAGGATATATGGATGGCAGGCTCGTACCAGATCCATTATGAAAATTAGTACGGCCTCCCTATTTTTGTAGTAATAATTATGACCAAGAAATTCGACAGAATAAAATGATATAAAACAGTATTTTTTGCAGTTTTACATACAGGCTCATCGAAAAGTATCGGACCCCCCTGATATCTTGAGTTAGAATGCATTTTGGAGAAAATGTCCAATAACAAAGTTGTATGGTTTCAAGCGGGGAGAAAGATGATGACCTTGACTTTGACCTTGACAATGTCCCTCAAGGTCATTTCATGGTCAACCTTATTTTTTTAAAGGAACCCTATACATTGTATTGCTTATAGCGTATCTTGAGGGCTTTCCAAAACACTATAATAAAATATTTTTTTATTAAGTACTTTTTGAGTAATAAAGGTTTGAAGTTAACAAATATAAAATATTTTGTCAAATATTATTAAGTTTTCAGTAATCAAACCTTAAATATGGATGAAATTTATTTCCAACGGGATGGAGCTCCACCTCATTAAATTTCATCCATATTTAAGGTCATTTTTGACAAGATATTTTATATTTGTATCAAAAAATTGTTAACTTCAAACTTTTATAACTCAAAAAGTACTTAATAAAAAAAGATTTTATTATAGTGTTTTGAAAAGCTCTCAATATAAGCTCTAAGAATATGCAATAAAATGTACAGGGTTCCATTTAAAAAAATAAGGTTGACCATGAAATGACTTTGAAGGACATTGTCAAGGTCAAAGTCAAGGTCATCATCTTACTCTCCGCTTGAAACCATACAACTTTGTTATTGGACATTTTCTCCAAAATGCATTCTAACTCAAGATATCAGGGGGGTCCGATACTTTTCGATGACCCTGTATATTAATCTAATTAATTTAATAATACATTAAAATTGAGACCCACTAATCTTGTTTTGCCAACTAGTCGCCGAGTGCTTACTACCTAACTAAAAATTATATTTCCACAATTTTAATAACTTGTGATCTGGAACCAATAGTGTAGCTAGATAGTCCAGTAAAAATAGACGAAAAAAAGGCCAACAGGAAAAATTCGCAGAGCTGAAAATTGGTACATACCTTAAAAACGTCATTACAAATGAAATGGCAAAAGTTCCCATCGATCCCACCTATGCAAAAAAATATATTGAAGGTCAAAGGTCAAAAAATTGTTATTTTTTTTTGCAAATATCTCTTCAACGGTTTTATCGTAAAAATATGTTTAGACTATGTAATCCCCTACAGAAAATGTTCTTATATTTTTTTTCCTACGAATGATTTATCTTGAGATATAACGATTTCAAAAATTGGAAAATTAATATTTCGCATATGCACGTACTATATGGGTCGTTTCATAATTTGTTGCAGGTAAATGCTTCATAAGATTTTAAAAATGAAAAAAATATAAACTCTTGATACACTAGTTTTTTTCTATGTTCACGCTTGTAATAACTCTTTAATATTGACAATGAGTTATAGTAGTCAGTAGCGAAGTTTTGCCGGTAAAGTTTTTTTTCCGGGTTTAGTGACTCAGGGTATAAAAAAGTTACCACTCTGTTACGGAAAGTATATATCATTTATTTAAAAAATAAACAAATTAAACAAGAACATTTTGGTACCATTGTTAATAACAGCCTTTTATATCTTAGTAATACATATAATCACAACAATTCTTTATAATTAATTTATACAAAACTTTGATTATAAACAACTCTGGATCTTGGCTTCTGGGTGTAAGCCGCGTCGATTTGGTCATTTTACTGGCCAACGTTTTGTTACACATTGCAGTGGACATCTTCAGGGCTCTTGTAACAGTGCAACTGGAGGTGAGCGTGAGTGGGTCTTAAGTACCGGTGCGGGCAAAACGTTTCGTAGCCAAATGGGTGGCTCTCGCCCCATGGCGAATAACAATACTGTTAATAACACATTGTTGCAAAGTTATTGTGGGCTGAGTATAATGCCATTTGTTTTTTTAATCCTAAAATACTATAAAAACATAGTGGAGCTACGATTCCATACAGAGCGCGGGACAAAACTTAATAAAATCATTAAAAAATACCTATTAATAGCACATTGTTACAATATTTGCAATAAGGTCACATTTTAAAGTAATAAATTAATTGAATGTAAAAAAAGTTTGCGGCCTATAAACATTCTGCATAGTAGCGTGGGACACGAATTGACAGCATGTGTTTATATAGAAAACAACTTTGTTGCCGTTTTTGACCACTATGTTACTTTAAAAAAAGGAAAAATTGAAATGAGATTTATTTGTCTTTACTTAAGGAGTTTTATAATACGGTGCATTGTTTATTGATTCCATAATATTTTCTAAGTTTGAATGTAACTAACAATAACACTGATTTACAAAAAAAAAAAAGTTTATGAATATTTGACGAGACCATTGTATCCTTATGTATTTTGACCTCCTGAATCCGAATCTGAGGTCCGTTGACCTGGGTTAGGTCATTTTCAAGGTCATTTTAAGGTCATTTTTTTAAAAATCGCTAAATGAATCTAGTAAACGGTATAAATAGCTTTTAATGATCGCTGATTCTGAATTTGACGTCCGTTGATCTCTACGAGGTCATATTCTAGGTCATTTCAAGGTCAAAGTGGGAAAAAACGCTCAAAAATTCTGAAAAAACAGTTCATATAGGTTTTTGGGGTCGCTGTATCAAAATTTGAGGTCCGTAGACCCCTACAATGCCATTAGTTTCAAGGTCATTTTAAGGTCAATTTTTTAAAAATCGCTATAAATAAATCTGATAAAAGTGTTATATATGGTTTTTTGGTCGCTGATTCTAAATTTGACGTCCGTTGTCCTCTATGAGGTCAGGTTCAAGGTCATTTAAAGGTCAAAGTGGAAAAAATCGCTCAAAAATTCTGCTAAAACAGTACATATAGGTTTTTGGGGTCGCTGAATCAAAATTTGAGATCTGTAGACTCCTATAATGTCAGCTTCAAGGTCATTTTAATGTCAAATTTTGAAAAATTGAATTTTCGAGCCGATTTTTCACTTTGACCTTGAAATGACCCTGAACCTGACCTCGTAGAGGTCAACAGACGTCAAATTCAGAATCAGCGAACAAATAAACCTACATATAACACTTTTATCAGATTCATTTATAGCGATTTTAAAAAATTTGACCTTAAAATGACCCTGACACTAATGACATTTTAGGGGTCTACGGAGCTCAAATTTTGATTCAGCGACCCCAAAAACCTATATGTACTGTTTTTTCAGAATTTTTGAGCGATTTTTTCCACTTTGACCTTGAAATGATCTTGAATCTGACCTCGTAGAGGTCAACGGACGTCAAATTCAGAATCAGCGATCAGTAAAAGTTATTTATACCGTTTACCAGATTCATTTAGCGATTTTTAAAAATTTGACCTTAAAATGACCTTGAAAATGACCTAACCCAGGTCAACGGACCTCAGATTCGGATTCAGGAGGTCAAAATACATAAGGATACAATGATCTCGTCAAATATTCATAAACTTTTTTTTTTGTAAACCAGTGTAATCAATGTTTTTTCTTCCGGGACACGTTTACCTGCAACAAATTTTGAAACGATCCATATACTATGTCCAAGTACTCTACCTCGATGATGGTGTGGGAAAGAGCGCATATGCAAAATATTAATTTTTCAATTTTTGAAATCGTGATATATCACGAAAAATAGTCTACAATCTTTGTAGTAATAACTTTTTACGATAACACTGACCGTTTAAGAGATATTTGTGAAAACACAATTTTTTACCTATGACCTAGAATAAAATTTAAGCACAAGTGGGATTGATGGAGACTTTTAACATTTCATTGTTTTTAAGGTATGTACCAATTTTTAGCTCCATGCAAATTTTTCCTCGATTTGAGCTTTTTTTGTCTATTTTGTCTCGATTAAGAGGTCGGTAAAATTAACCCCCATCGATGGTATAAAACTTTGGGCTAACATGATGACGAAAAACGGATTTTCACAAACTGCAGAAGAATGCAAAAGTAATTTTAAAGGACGCTAAAAATGACTTGACAACGAAAACAAGGTCTTCAAATTCACCAGGGAGATGTTTTTTTTACTTTTTGTCGGGGGTGCCTGACCTCTAGCTACGCCACTGTCTAGAACTGCTCCAATAAAGAATTTCATAACAAGTTATAATATAAGTAGTCTTATATTTTACTGGTATATGTATAAATTACCTTGAATTTTTTCAATTCTGCATTGGAATATTTATTGTGTTCATTGTGTTCTTCGCTGAAACATTTTAAACACATGAAATCTACGTAGTTTCTGTGCCAATAGTCACCAATAGGAGTCAATTTACACATTTCGCACACATCGATATTAGTGGGAACACATTTTACTTCCACAGCGTGCAAAAATGTTTTTTTACCACCTAGATTATATTTGAACGGTAATTCGTACTGCTTTTTGTCAATCATATAAGATCCAATGCTGAAAGTTAGAATCTTGTAAAAAAGAATATATATTATGGATATAGTATACAAAAACTATAAGATAATGAGACAAAAGTTATCTTTCAATGGAATTGATATTGATGGAATTATCAATTTTGACCTTCCCTGAATCCATTCTGACTATTTTCGCCATGATGTCTGTGTGTGTGTCTGTCTCTCTGTCGGTCTGTCTGTAGACGCTGTCAAATACGACAAATCGTAGAAGGGAGTTTTGTACTTAAGGCTGAACAAACTGAACATGCTATTTGAATTGCCATAAGAATTACTATAGAGAAATTACGGTTTTGTATTCTATGTTCAGCTCTGACCAGTATTAATAATTCGTTTGGGAAAAATACAGTGATAAACTAGATTAATTTTTCTATGTCATTTCAATTTAATTAACTTCCCAATAGGAAGTTATTGTAATTGGTCCGAAAATCGAAATCAAAAATTTTAACATATTTTCATGTTTCAAGGGCATTAGAGCATATTTACACTATTTTCAGAAAAATGTCTGTGTGTGTGTGTGTGTGTGTGTGTGTGTATGTACGTACGTACGTACGTATGTACGTACGTACGTACGTATGTACGTACGTGTGTACGTACGTACGTACGTGTCCTTTTTTTCCGGGACGAAATCTCGCGAACAAAAAATGCTATTGACTTCGTTGGGGTGCTAATCGAAGCGTCTTGAGGTAAATATGATCTGAAAGAAAGGATTTTTCGAAATTCAACCCCTACGGGGGTAAAAAAGGGTGTTTTTTATTTTTTATTTTTTTTCTTGATCGGATTTAGTCGAAACTTAGAATAAATATTATACAATACAAATAATCAAACGTGTATTTCAGTATTTATTTTTTATATGGGTCCAAACAGCCATTAAAGGGATGAAAACCACCATCAAAATTTCAATTTCATACTAATAAATACGTCTAATAAATCATGTTGCCTTGGAAACAAACGCAATTCAAAATTCAAACTGTCAGATTAGTTATTCTAAAAATGTGCATTATATTATTGACATTATTAGGATATTAGAAAACTAATATTCATAATACAAAGGTGAGTTTTATTTCTGACAAATTCTATTAAAATTTGTCATATACATATTAAAAAAATATATTTACAAACTATAACATATGTAGTAATATTAATTATGGAAACAATAAATAATCAATATTCAAGTATTGTTAGTCATACCATGTTGGGAAGTTGATTGTGTGGACCTAAAGGATCGCACTCCATAGCATTATACGTTATATAGTTTAATTTTATATCCCCGGGTAAAATTGGATCCGGCAGCTAGTTTTTTTATGTATTAATAAAAAAAATCTGAAAATTTTGTGTATATTTCTTGATATGATAAAACTCAATAATAATATTTTAAATAATATTCAGTGCGTTCATGATGAAAGGAACAAATTCGTTTAAAATTCAGGTAATTATTTTGTGGAAAAACGCTCGGACCCGTCGATTAGTATTTTTAGTTGCGGATTTTTTGACATAAAAAAATTGTGTACAAGAAGAAGATATGCAGACATCATTGATTTTTTTAAATGGAACACCCTATATATTATGCCATTTTTGAATTGTATGATAATTTCTGAACACTTTTTGTACAGCATATCATAGCTCTAAAATCAGCGGTTTTTGAAATATTGACGTTTGAAATGTATCTCAAGATGAATATAATGCAGTCATCATTGATTTTTATTATGCCACAGCCTGTATTTTATGCCATTTTTGAATTGTACGGTAAATTATGAACACTTTTTGTACAACATACCATAGCTCTAAAATCACCAGTTTTTGGAATAATGGCGTTTGAAATGTGTTAAATAAATATAAAATTAATGAACTTTAATAATAAAACATTCAAAAGAAATAAAATTATTCCAAAAACCACTGATTTTAGAACTACGGTATGTTGTACAAAAAGTGTTCAGAATTTACCTTACAATGCAAAAATGACATTAAATATAGGCTGTTCCATTAAAAAAATCAATGATGACTGCATATATTCATCTTGAGACACATTTCAAAAGTCAATATTTCAAAAACCGCTGATTTTAGAGCTATGATATGCTTTACAAAAAGTGTTCAGAAATTATCATACAATTCAAAAATGGCATAATATATAGGGTGTTCCATTTAAAAAAATCAATGATGTCTGCATATCTTCTTCTTGTACACAATTTTTTTATGTCAAAAAATCCGCAACTAAAAATACTAATCGACGGGTCCGAGCGTTTTTCCACAAAATAATTACCTGAATTTTAAACGAATTTGTTCCTTTCATCATGAACGCACTGAACAAAAATACTTGAAAAATACGGGGAAAAAATATACCACGACATAGGTATTTGTTTAAGCTTTCTAATTTTATAATAATTCTGCAATTTTCATTTGATAAATAAGAACTATTTCTATCCTTTGTAGCTTCATCTCTCTTTAATTTCGAGAATATCCCATTCCTTATATCTGACAGTTTGAATTTGTATTTGTTTCTATGGTAATATTTTCCCCTCAGGGCTTTGCTCAGGGCTAGACTTGTGCAAATGATTTTTGTTTTCTACGGTGGCGACATCTCGTAGAATTTAGTTTCGGGAAAATCGGCATGAACAGCCTTAAGAAACCCTCCTATTTTTGAAAACGATCTTTCAACCGGGAACGGATGTTTACATAGTAGTCCAGTAACTTTAGATTTCAACTGCGAAAAAAATACAAGTTAGCTGGACTTTTGTATACACCTTCGTTAGGGTGTTTTGAATAATGTGTCAAAAATAACGAAAACGGTTGTTCTTAAAAAAAATTTGATAGAACCTTTTTTATTAAGAATTTAATAAAATACAATTTATATAATAACCCTCATAGACCCCTGAGCCATAGGAAGCGAGATATTCGCAAAACCCGTTTTTCGGAACGTTAGACCTTCAATATTTCGCAACGCCGCCGGCACGATATCGTTGGGTTGTGCCGGATTTATCAATAAGCAAAAGAAGCAATTGCTTAGGGCACCCGACCATAGGGGGCACCATGATGGGGCATCAACGTAAAATTGGGTAAAATTTTGGTGAGGAGCTAAAAAAAATTTTTTTTTTTTTAAAAAGCTAAAAATAAAACGGGCAAGTGCGTGTTGGGCACGCACATGATAGGGTTCCGTAGTCATTCTCACTACGATTTATAAAAAGTATTTTTCAAAAATTTCGTGACTTAAGGGTTAAAATCAAAAAGTCATTTGACTTTTATTATTGCATTTTAGGAGACCTATCAAATGACACCCCACTCAATGTGGTACATGAAAAAAATGTGAGTTCACTTTTCAATCTATGAAAAGGGGGTCCAAAATATTTTTGACAATGTTCATTATAATTTTCAGTGAAAGTACTAATTAAAAGCTACATTCTGAATTTTTTTCAGATTTTTTGAATCGATAGTTTAGAAAATAGAGGGGGGGGGGACGCTCTGACAGCGACATTAAAAAGCAAATATATCGCGACTGAAGGGTTAAAATAAAAAATTTATTTGACGTTTTATATTGCATTTTACGAGACCTATTAAATGACACCCCACTCAATGGGGTAGTGGGAAAAAAATGTAAGTTCAATTTTCAGTCTATAAAAGGGGGGTTCAAAATATTTTTGACAATGTTCGTTATAATTTTCAGTGAAAGTACTAATTAAAAGCTACATTCTGGAATTTTTTCAGATTTTTTAAATCGATAGTTTAGAAAATAGAGGGGGGGGCGCTTTTTTAATGACTTTGGAGAGCAAATACATCGTGATTAAAGGGTTAAAATAAAAAAGTTCTGATACATTTTTTGTTGCATTTTAGGAGACCTTTCTAATGACACACCACTCAATGGGGTAGGTGAAATTTTTTTTTTGAAAACACTTTTCATTTTATGAAAAGGGGGCCTAAATTTTTTTTTTTTACAAAAATCTTATCATTTCTGTTTTTGGGTCATTAATCTACGACCGTATACCAAATTTCATCTTATTATCTCAAAATTTTTGAAGACGGATGGACGGACGGACGGACGGACGGACATGGAGAAACTATAAGGGTTCCTAGTTTTCTACGGAACCCTAAAAAGGTCTTCAGAATTTGAACGACTAAAAAAAAAATGTCGTCAAAATTACAAAAGAGGTTTAATTAATTAATGCTTACGGCACCACATAGGGTAAATCCGGCACTGCTTTTGACACATTATTCAAAACACCCTAACGAAAGTGTATACAAAAGTCCAGCTAACTTGTATTTTTTTCGCAGATTGGATGCATTTATATCTAAAATTACTGGACTATAGATTGATTTTTGAATTTTTCGAATTACATTGAAACGGTGCAAATTAGAGAAAAATGGACAAGTTGAAAATTGTAGGTAATATAATATCCGTTTTTAAGTACATTTCAAATGGTTCATAACTCATAACAGAGAAGAAATATCTGCCATGAGTGTCATGAAACTTTCTTATACGCATAGGTGGGCATTAACTCGTTAATCCGTTAATCGTTAATTAACGAAGTTAACAAAATGGTTAACGGATTAACTTTTAAGTTAACTAAAAAAAAAATGGTTTTGTTAACGTTAAATTCAACTTCCGTTAACTTTAGTCCGTTACATTGGTTGTTTGATGAAAAGTACATAACAAAGTTGTTGAAATAGCTAAAAAAAAGGTCTACAAACATTTTGGCTGATTAACTTTTTAACGGATTAACTTTAACTTTCGTTAAATTTTCGAATTTTCAGTTAACTTTAACTTTCGTTTCATTTTCGGAATTTTAACGCTTTAACGGTTAACGAAGTTAATTTTTTTATTAACGGATTAACGATTTACAAAGTTAACTTTTCGATTAACTGTGCCTACCTATGCTTATACGTATTACAGAGACTGAACAGTGTACGTGTTTGCCATAGGTATACAGGGTGTCCCATTTTAATCTATCACCCCCCTATTTTTTTTTATCTATCAATTAAATCAAAAAATGCTTCAAATAAAAGTTGTTTGGTTTTGAGGGGGACCCAAAATGGCGTTATTAATTTTTTATTTTGTGGACGTCTTCATGGTCAAATAGGCCCAACTTTTTTTTTTTCAAATGGAGACCTATATTTTTTATTACAATATCTTATTGTATGGAAAAAAACAAGTAGCTTTTGTTTCAAAAAAATTTTTGTATGACTTCATTTTTTTTAATATTAAACAAAATTTTTTTAGAATTTAGAATTTTACTATTTTTTTACTCGAAACACATTAACTTTAGAGGAAAAATGTAAAAAACAAGAAACATTTATTTTAATCTGATATAACTAGGAAAATTATATCAGGATTTTTTGATAACTTTTGCTCTTCAGAATATTAAAGCAAATAAAAAATAAAATAAAAAATCTGAAATAATTTTCCTAGTTATATCATATTAAAATAAACATTTTTTGTTTTTTACACTTTTCCTCTAAAGTTAATGGGTTTTGAGTAAAAAATTAGTAAAATTCTAAAATCTAAAATTATTTTGTTGAATATTAAAAAAAAAATGAAGTCGTACAAAAAGTTTTTTTAAACAAAAGCTACTTGTTTTTTTCCAAACAATAAGATATTGTAATAAAAAATATAGGTTTCCATTTGAAAAAAAAAAGTTGGGCCTATTTGACCATGAAGACGCCCAAAAAATGAAAAATTAATAACGCCATTTTGGGTCCCCCTCAAAACCAAACAACTTTTATTTGAAGCATTTTTTGATTTAATTGATAGATAAAAAGAATTAGGGGGGTGATAGATTAAAATGGGACACTCTGTATACCATGGGCCTTTCTTATACACAATACCGAGAATAAACAGTGTGGATTATTCTAAATAATTATTTTAAACAAATATTTCTGGCTAAATCATAAGTGTTGGAAAAAAATGCATGGGGAATAAATTATAGATAATAACATATAGATACAGCTATAAATTTATTAAATTGTTTGTGTTACAGCACTTTGAAATTTGAAAATTGTCGAATTTTTGCTAAAAATCGATTTTTCTTAAAACAAAAATTTCGAAGGAAATAACTTTACAAATTTGTATTATTTAAGGCGTTTTAGTTTAATTAGGACCTATAGCTACATTCCGGATGATCTTTGATTGAAGCCATTATGAAGTTTTACTCAGGAGTATACACTAAAGTTGAGTGGTATGTCGAAAAACGGAATGTGACGTAGGCAATCCGAATTTTATGGCTTAGTGCGTAGAAGTTTGTGCGCATTCACCCCTCTGCATCCCGCAATCACAATCCTACAACCTTACGGGCGGCTACACTAATGCGCAGTCAACTAATGCGCACTTGCCCAAGAACGAGATACCATCCACATTCCACATCAGCTGTCATATTGTGTCACATAAAATTGTATTACAGATATACAGAGTGCATACTCCTCGTACTCCTTCATTGTTGAAGCTTTTAATTTAAAAAATATATGGCATAACTACTAAATTTTGACACACGTAATTGATTTTAGTACCATTTCGCCAATTTTCATTCGATTACGTTCAAATTTTAATATAATAAAGAAGATAGATAAAACTGAAAATTTAGTGAATACCATCAAATAACTTTATGAATATGTATAATTTATTGAAAAATAAAAATAACCCAGAAAATTAAAACATTGTAAAATTTTTTTGTCAAAATTGAATAATTATTTGCAAAATGGCAAACGTTCATTATTTTATAAGCGTGCAAGCGGTAGCAATTAGTTTTTTTTTATTTATCTCCGTAACAGTCAGCTTAACAAACATTTTCTAAGAATCATTTTTGAAGGTAATTGAACTATCTATAACTTTTATTCTAAACTTTTTGGCATAATATTAAAAATAAAAATGTTATGAGCAAAAAAGGATAAAAAATATGGGATGAAAATATTTAAGGCAAGATAACTATTGTTTTTTAATCCTTCAAAAAAAAATACATCTGACCTTTTTTGTAGAACGTTTCTTAACAAACAATTTAATGTATTCATTTTTTTATTTGGTTTATTTTTATTGACGTTTCAGCGTTGTTAAGAGAGGTAAATTGAAAGTATGTGAGTTACGTAGCACTATGGGCCAGGATACCCTGTTCTGTAGCCAAAAGTCTACTTTCGAATTTGAGGAAACGAATTAGATCACTGCATTCACCATTAGTTGAAGTAGTTATTGTGAAAATTTCATGTTGATTAATCAATTCTTGTTCAAATGACAGTGGCTCAAAGTCGAAAAATGTATACAAAAATGTAATGTTACTGTCGTTCGTAAAATGCAATATTTATTGTAAATTCATGAATTCCAAACCGTATGTTGGGATTTTTTCATTCGTTGAAGTTCAAAAATAATTTTAAATGTCAAATGAATGCGTTATTTTCAGTTTTACTTAAGTAGAACCACATTGTTAGTGTATAAAAACAAGATTTTTCAACATAGTACCTGCTGCCGAATGCAAATACCACAAGATACCAACTTGTATTAAGTAATGAGACTCACAAATGTCTTCTCTAGGATGTGCACTTCAGCCTAGATTTGCCCCTTTTTGCCCGTCTTCATTTGCTTGGCTGTGAACCTCTTCTAAACGTTATGCAAGATTGATACATATCAAATTTTACATTGATATACTAATGTATAAAATTATAGTTGATTCAGGATCGGTATCTTAAACTTTAATACTAGATTGAGGATATTGTTTTAAGCAAAAAAATTCATATGAACATGTATCAGAAAATTCTTCGTGGGTGAGTAATGCCCCTTAAAAATTATACCCCCAACTAGTTTTCATTCATTATCTGGATATCCCATTATGGTAAATTAATGAAATTTGGTAGAGTGCTTATTACTAAAATTGACTTTTTGTAAAAATTATAATTTTATATTAAAAAATTGACTTTTTGTAAAAATTATAATTTTATATTAAAAAATAGATATTGTCAGCTAGTATAAGAAAAATAATATAGTTATAGAAGAAATGAATCTACGAGAGTGATTTCAAATATGAAATTTATAATTTTTTTTAATAAAATATCAATTAAATTTTACATATTATTTATTCGATCCGCCATTTCGTATTTTATGTTTTTGTAAAAAATTTAAATCAAACTCCTAAAAAACACTTATAAAATTAATTTTATTTAAATCGGATAACTTTTGAAATATATTGGTCGCCATTTTGGATCTGCTATTTTGAGTTTTGAAGTTTTTGTAAAAAAATTGAAATCAATGTCCCAAAGAACCCTTATAAAATGATTTTTATTTAAATCGGATAATTTTTGGAATATATTAGTCGCCATATTGGATTCGCCATTTTGAATTTTTAAATTTTTATAAAAGATTTAGAAATAGTGTCTCAAAAAACCCTTCTAAAATAATTTTTATTTAAATTGGATAACTTTGAAAATTTATAATATATTGGTCGCCATATTGGATCCGCCATTTTGAATTTTTAAATTTTTGTACAAATTTTTAAATCAGTGATCCAAAAGACCCTTATAAAATTAATTTGATTAAAATCGGATAACATTTGAAGTATATTGGTCACCATATTGGATCCGCCATTTTGAATTTTTCAATTTTTATAAAAAAATTGTAATCAGCGTCCCAAAAAACCCTTATAAAATGAATTTTAATTAAATCGGATAACTCCTCGACTTTTGGCCACAGAACAGGGTATCCTGACCCATAGTGCGTAGTACTGCGTAGGTACAAAAAATTGTTGATACAAAAAAAGTTTCAAATAAAAGTTGTTCGATATAATATTTCCAAAAAAAATATTAAAATTTCATTTGTTTATCCACTGCGCTAACAAAAGTGGCTAAATGCACACTTGATTAATAGTCGCGTCATTATAGCTGAAATAATACCACAAAAAAGAGTTAATTAGAGCCCTTTATATTATTGATGGAATTTGTTAAGGGAGGTGTAAGGAGTAATTTCTCATCAAATGAGTCATTTTTTTTTCATTGGAACATTGTTTATTTTTAAACAATTTGGTCGGAAAATCGGTTTTTCTGATATAGTGGGAAAATTGTGGGTTGTAGAGAAAAGTACAGCACAGACGAAATATGCGCAATCAAAAGATCTATAATTTGGTGCCTGGTAGATTAAAATCCGATAATTGGTTCAAAAGTTATTGCAAAAAAACCGCAAAAAAACGTTGAAAATTAACTATTTTTAAATTGTTTATAATTTTTTTATTATATATTAAAATTCAACGAAAATACCTAAAAGTTGTGAGCATTAATATGTTTCAAAAGTGAGCAAAAGATGGGTGCTGTAGGTCGAATAGTTTTTGCAAAATTCTATTTGTTTATCCGGTTGAGAAAAAAATAGCTAAATTTCAAACGCGGGGCCTGATAAAAGTTATTAACCAAAAAGGATTCACAACCCCGATTTTTAAAGGCCAAAGCCTAACTTAACTTTGTATTTTCGTACAATATCGATTTATTATCGAGAACCCTTTTGAAACGTGCAATAAACAAAATATTTAAAAAATTGCACTAAAAATGAATAATTTTCAATATTTCGACTTAGCGGTGAACAATGTTATTTTACAATTTAGAAAACTCTCTTATTGTTATTTTTTCGTCGCGTTACCCCAGATTAAAAAAAGAATGAAGGTTCTACGATCATTATAAGCTGAGATATTACAAATTTTTCAAGCGCGGATCATTTTGAACTTCGACGACTGAGAAACGTATCTCGCTGGCAAAGTCAAAGTTCAAAATGATACGCGCTTGAAAAATTTGCAATATCTCGGCTTATAATGATCGTAGAACCTTCATTCTTTTTTTAATCTGGGGTAACGCGACGAAAAAATAACAATAAGAGGGTTTTCTAAATTGTAAAATAACATTGTTCACCGCTAAGTCGAAATATTGAAAATTATTCATTTTTAGTGCAATTTTTTAAATATTTTGTTTATTGCACGTTTCAAAAGGGTTCTCGATAATAAATCGATATTGTACGAAAATACAAAGTTAAGTTAGGCTTTGGCCTTTAAAAATCGGGGTTGTGAATCCTTTTTGGTTAATAACTTTTATCAGGCCCCGCGTTTGAAATTTAGCTATTTTTTTCTCAACCGGATAAACAAATAGAATTTTGCAAAAACTATTCGACCTACAGCACCTATCTTTCGCTCACTTTTGAAACATATTAATGCTCACAACTTTTAGGTATTTTCGTTGAATTTTAATAAATAATAAAAAAATTATAAACAATTTAAAAAAAGTTAATTTTCAACGTTTTTTAGCGGTTTTTTTGCAATAACTTTTGAACCAATTATCGGATTTTAATCTACCAGGCACCAAATTATAGATCTTTTGATTCCGCATATTTCATCTGTGCTGTACTTTTCTCTACAACCCACAATTTTCCCACTATATCAGAAAAACCGATTTTCCAACCAAATTGTTTAAAAACAAACAATGTTCCAATGAAAAAAAATTGACTCATTTGATGAGAAATTACTCCTTACACCTCCCCCAACAAATTCCATCAATAATATAAAGGGCTCTAATTAATTTTTTTCAAAATATTATAATGACGCGACTATAAGTTTTAATATTTAATTAATTATAATGTTTTTTAAGTTGTTACCCCCCGAAAATGAACATTTTATAGTAAAGCTCATTCATTGTAAATTTGGGATTGATATCTTGAACTGTTATTAGTACAGTCAAAGCGTCATTTAACCGTGCATTTTGGGTAGGCAGCAATTTTTTTAGGTGGGTTCGTAGAGGGATCATCCGTGACTCTAAAACTCATTTTTCGGGTTCCCGAAAGATATTGTTTTTCCGTAATCTTGAAAATAAGGGTGCAATTAGTTTTTTTATTTATCTCCGTAACAGTCAGCTTATCAAAAAAAAATTAAGAAGCATTTTTGAAGGTAATCGAAGTATATATAACTTTTATTCATAACTTTTTGGCTTAACATTAAAAATAAAAATGTTATGAGCATAAAAGTATAAAAAAATAGGGGATGAAAATCTTTAAGGCAATATAACTATTGTATTTTTAGTCCTACAAAAAAAGTGCTTCTGACCTTTTTTGTAGAACGTTTCTTAACAAACAATTTAATCTATTCATTTTTTTATTTAATTTATTTTTATTGATGTTTCAGCGTTGTTAAGGGAGGTAAATTGAAAGAATAAGAGTTACATAGGTACAAAAAATTGTTGATACAAAAAAAAGTTTTAAATAAAAGTTGTTCGCTGTAATATTTCCTAAAACTTCTATTATGAAAAAAATATTAAAATTTCATTTGTTTATCCGCTAAGCAACAAAAGTGGCTTAAAGCACAATTTATTAAGTTTTAATATCTAATTAATTATATTGATTTTTTTTAAGTTGTTACCCCCGGAAAATTAACAATTATAGTTAAGCACATTCCTTGTAAATTTGGTATTGATATCTTGAACTATTATTGTTTTATTAAACTGTTAATTAATTGTCTTTTGATTAACAGTAAAAAATTTAATAAACTTTTTTTTTGTACAACTGTTTATATGGGTTCCGGAAAACTTATATAAGTGGTTGCCACCATAAAAAAGTCAACTATTCATTTGTTTGGAAAATGGTGACGCTTTAATATTATTGTCAGATATTTTACAACAATAAGATTTAAGCATCACCATTTTCAAAACTATTGAATAATTGACTTTTTTATGGTGGCAATCACTTATATATGTACGTTGTTAACTTTTACTGTTAATCAAAAGACAATTAATTAACAGTTTAATAAAACAATAACAGTTCAAGATATCAATACCAAATTTACAAGGAATGTGCTTAACTATAAATTGTTAATTTTCCGGGGGTAACAACTTAAAAAAAATCATTATAATTAATTAGATATTAAAACTTAATAAATTGTGCTTTAAGCCACTTTTGTTGCTTAGCGGATAAACAAATGAAATTTTAATATTTTTTTAATAATAGAAGTTGTAGGAAATATTATAGCGAACAACTTTTATTTGAAACTTTTTTTTGTATCAACAATTTTTTATACCTACGTAACTCATATACTTTCAATTTACCTCCCTTAACAACGCTGAAACATCAATAAAAATAAATTAAATAAAAAATGAATAGATTAAATTGTTTGTTAAGAAACGTGCTACAAAAAAGGTCAGAAGTACTTTTTTTGCAGGACTAAAAATACAATAGTTATATTTCCTTAAAGTTTTTTATCCCCTATTTTTTTATCCTTTTATGCTCATAACATTTTTATTTTTAATGTTAAGCCAAAAAGTTATGAATAAAAGTTATAGATACTTCGATTACCTTCAAAAATGCTTCTTAATTTTTTTTTGATTAGCTGACTGTTACGGAGATAAATAAAAAAACTAATTGCACCCTTATTTTCAAGATTACGGAAAAACAATATCTTTCGGGAACCCGAAAAATGAGTTTTAGAGTCACGGATGATCCCTCTACGAACCCACCTAAAAAAATTGCTGCCTACCCAAAATGCACGGTTGCCTTATTTTTTACGACGCTTTGACTGTACTATATTGTTTTATTAAACTGTTAATAAATTGTCTTTTGATTAACAGTAAAAGTTTTTCTATAACTTATTTTTTGCACAATTGTTTATATGGGTTCCGAAAAACTTTAATAAGCGATTGCCACTATAAAAAAGTTAATTATTCAATTATTTTGAAAATTGTGATGCTTAAATCTTATTGTTATAAAATATCTGACAATAATGTTAAAGCATCACCATTTTCCAAACAAATAAATAATCGAATTTTTTATGGTGGCAACCACTTATATAAGTTTTCCGGAACCCATATAAACTATTGTGCAAAAAAAGTTTATAGAAAAACTTTTATTGTTAATCAAAAGACAATTTATTAACAGTTTAATAAAACAATAACAGTTCAAGATATCAATCCCAAATTTACAATGAATGTGCTTTACTATAAAATGTTCATTTTCGGGAGGTGACAACTTAAAAAAAAAATTATAATTAATTAGATATTAAAACTTAATAAAGTGTGCATTTAGCCACTTTTGTTAGCGTAGTGGATAAACAAATGAAATTTTAATATTTTTTCCAATAAAGAAGTTGTTGGAAATATTATGTCGAACAACTTTTATTTGAAGCTTTTTTTGTATCAACAATTTTTTGTACCTACGTAACTCACATACTTTCAAATTACCACTCTTAACAACGCTGAAACGTCAATAAAAATAAACCAAATAAAAAAATGAATAGATTAAATTGTTTATTAAGAAACGTTCTACATAAAAGGTAAGTAGTATTTTTTTGTAGGACTAAAAATACAGTCTTTATCTTGCTTTAAAGATTTTCATCCCCTATTTTTTATCCTTCTTTGCTCATAACATTTTTATTTTTAATGTTACGCCAACATGTTGAGAATAAAAGTTATAGATAGTTTGATTACCTTCAAAAATGATTCTTAGAAATTTTTTTGTTAAGCTGACTGTTACGGAGATATATAAAAAAAAACTAATTTCACCCTTATATTCAAGATGGCGGAAAAACAATATCGTTCTGAATCCCGAAAAATTAGTTTTAGAGTCATGAATGATCCCTCTACGAACCCACCTTAAAAAATTGCTGCCTACCCAAAATGCACGTTCAAATGACGCTTTGACTGTACTATGATTCTATGAAACAATTGGATTGGTTTATAATAAAAAAAACGTAATAATAAGATTTAAGGACTACCATTGGCTAAAGAATTTAAATGTGTCCTTTTTTATGGTGACAATCGATTATATAAGTCTTTGGGAACACATACAAATAGTTGTGCGAAAATTAAGGTTCTATTCTACAAAAAAATTTATTGTAAATTAAAGGCAAGCATGATCACCAACTTCAGAGGGCTATATCTATATCTGAAAAGTTTGAGTTTTTAGGACATAGTGCCCATTGACACTTTTAATCTACTCATCATGGACTATCAGCATCCAAAGTTTCAAAAGGTTTGACCAAAACCCCTTTCCCATAAGGATCCTGCAAGGTCCATTTATTAAAACAATAACAATTGAAGATATCAGGTCCAAATTTTCAGTGAATGTTATGTATTATATTATCAAATGTTTTAGAGCAAGATCCCGGGAAGCTATGGGGTTCCGTGGCAGCAATTATATTCACTATATTCAAAATACAAATGTAAATAAAATTGAACGCTTGAAGACCTTTTTTTGCTCCTCAATCTTGTTGACCCTAATTTAAACGCTGCTGCGGGGGCCCCCATGTTCGGGAGCCTCGGGGCACTGCTCCGGTAGTAGTTACTTAACGTTGTTTTTTTTTTAAACTGTTCAATAATTATGGAACTACCTTTGGTGAATTTAGAACAAGGAAGCACTGTGCATTTTCGTGGTAGATGTTTTTTAAGTGATACAGAATTTTCGATATGTAGCTATTGCATTTACATTTTCACATAAGAGCTATAACATTAAATTATATAAAATTTTTACCCTGGATAATTGTTGAATGTCATGGTGACTCTTTTCTGCTTCTTATCAAATGGGTATAAGCTTTTCTTAATTGGCATGGGAAATGTTGGAATATTGTATCTCGTACACGATGGGCCAGTATGTAATGTAATAAGCGTCTGTCTTTCACTAAACCTCGCTAAACCTCCATAACCTTTGTTACTTCGCACCTGTAAATTATATTAAAATAAACTTTATATTATTTTCAAAAACTGATTAAAATAGAAATATTAGCTAGTAAGGCTGCGAGGGAATTCGTGTTTAATTTTATTATTTATTTCTTAGTTGCGAAACATAAGTTTAAAACGTACACATAAAGTCTTTTGTATATTGGTAAACATACTACTAAAGAAGTGGTAGATTTATAAGTGTCTCCCAAAGGCTGGATTTATAATTTAAAAATAAAAATGTATTAAATTTCTTTTTTATTTTCTTAAAAGGGGGATTTGATTTATAGCGCAGGTACTCATTCAAGCAGTTGAAACGTGCCAGTCGAAACTGAACGATCAATAAGAAAACATATCGTTATTCATTAATATTTATGTATTGTTAATTTAAATCTAATAAATAAAAATAACATTTATTGTGTTTAGTACCTACTTTTGTGTTTCGCTCTCAGTAATAGTGTACCAGAAGCATTCATATCAGGTGGAACAAACTTGAACAGTTGATCTAGGAAAATATTTCAAGTAAAAAAGTTCTCATAAACATCGTGTTCGGAAATTATACGTGAGGGAGCTACAGACTCCCAATGATTTTGGCTAAAATTACGTTTTTAATTAATATCTGGAGACCTCATTATGATACAGTTATGAATTTTGATACCCGGTTTAGTATTAATACTTGTTATCGATTTTTAGTATCAACCAATGATTATTTAGACCAGGGATGATTTTTACCTAGTATTTTTATGTTCTTAAATTTTTCTAATAGTTGGCACTTTCGTAAGGTTATATGTCACAAAATACACAAAAATATACTTTGTCGATTGATCGTATTAAGATCAACCGTTTACGCAAAATACGACAGTAAAGATAGTATTGCAGAATTTAACTTAATACGGATGCTTTAAATTAGACAAAATAAATTTATATTCTTATTTTAAGGCTAAAATATTTATTTTCAAATGCAAAAAAAAAAAAAACAAAGAACAAACGAAAAATTTCAACCATTCAATATGTAGAACAACAAACATAAAAACAAAAAAAATGGAAACATATGAAGTATTTGTAAATATTTCTTAATATGAGTCCTCGCAAACTTATAGCTATATTACTGTAATACGTACATACTTCACTAATTTGACTAATGTAAGAAAAAAACTAAAAATGGTTATCAGTTGATAAGGCTGCATTTTTGAAGGTATATTTACATAAACTTTTTTTCTTATTTTTAATCCTAGAAAAATAATATACATATATTTTGTGCAATTTAAAATATTTGCATTAAATTAAATTTTGCAATACTATACTATTTAATCATATTTATCATAAAAGTTTAATCTTAAAAGTGCCAAACATAGGAAAAAATTAAGAACAAAAAATACTAGATAAGAATCAAAGGGCCCACTGGCCACATACATCTCTGGTCTAAATAATAATCATTGTTTAATACTAGAAATCAATAACACGTATTAATACTAAATTGGGTATCAAATTTCATAACTACATATATCACAATGGGTTCTCCAGATATTAAATAAAAAATAATTTTAGGCAACATCTTCGGGGGTCTGTAGTTCTCTCACGAAGAATTTCCGGACACATGTTCATATTAACCCTTTTGCTTGAAATATTTTTTTCGATTAACTGTTCAAGTTTGTTCCACCTGATATGACTAAGGTACCTACACCATTTAAGAGGGCATGAAAAACCCAACAATTTGAGATAAATGAACTCTACGATTCGCGATGGTTTGCTTAGCCTTATTGTTAGGCAAATCAATCAATTTTTTTATCTAATTTTTACGATATTTTAAAATATTTTTGAATGAAACTTGGTAGGTTTATTTGAAATCATAAGAAGAACCCTTTTGCCAATTTTAATCAAAATTTTGTTATAAATTAAGTAATATATAGTATCCTCCATCCAGCAGATAGAGGAGTTCCATACGAGTAATCACATTTTTTTGTCAAAATAAATAAAAACAAAAACCGAGATATTAGCAAAGAACCAAACCAAAAAGAGAAAAAACTGATGATTTTCTGGAAAAATCTTTCAAAAATATGAAATTCGGTATAAGAGCTAAGAATATTATTATTATTAAAAAAAATAGTCGGTCCGAATTTTACCTTAATAAATGCCTCTTTTATGCAAAATTTTTATATCAAATTTTCATTGACAGTCTAAATTTTTTTTTCGCTGTAAAATCGGCAAAAGAATTCCTTAATTTTTTCAATTACACAAGAACGATTATTGTCATTCAGCACACTTAAATTTGCTTAGTTGTGAAGAAAGAGACCCATGTAAGAAATGCCAGCCTTGACGATCCGTATTAAGTTAAATTCTGCATGCTTTCTTTTCCATCGATATTTCTCAAAAACGGTTTATTTTATGACAAATAAGTAAAGTATGTTTTTGTGTATTTTGTGTCATATAATCTTAAATAAGTGCCCAACTTTATAAAAAAATTAAAAAACAAAAAATACTAAATAAAAATCGATGGGCCCACTGGCTCCATACATCCCTAGTCTAAATTATAACTAGTTAATATGAGAAATTGATAACACCTATTATTACTAAACCGAATACCAAATTTCATAATTTTATCACAAAGGGTTCTCTAGATATTAAATAAAAACTCATTTTGAGCAAAATCTTTGGAGGGCTGTAGTTCGAAAAAATTTCGGACACATGTTTATAAAAAGTTTTTTACTTATTGTTAAAATATTTTTCATAATCTACTGTTTAAGTTTGGCACGACAGTGTTGAATCACTCTGTATTTTAAATAACTTATTTAAAATATTTGAAGATTACATGAGAATACTCATACATTACAATCGAGCGCGCTGACGGCATTTGTTAAGGTTAAATTTGGACTGACTATGTTTTTTTAAATAATAATAGGTAATATTTCTAACTTCGATACCGAATTTCATATTTTAGAAAGTACTTTCACGATGTTTAGATTTTTACGAGTTAAACGCGCTGCTGACGCGCCCGGTTGCAAGATTTTGAAGGCAGACTATGATAAAAGTATACTGCCTACAAATAATTTTCGGATTTTAGAAATTAGCTGCAATGTGCATAATTTTTTCGCAAAGATAAAGCCGCCCCCGCGCCAAGCGCTAACGAAACTAGATGACTGACGGCAGGCTGTATCTCTACACCATGTAATATTAAAAAATCAGCTTTTACTTAGTAGTTACAAAATTTTGTCGCTCACCTCTCGGACTATTAATAGGGTTTCTTTGGAACCCTAAATAATATTTAAGATATTTAATATAATTAAATGTACTTACTTTTTTATCTTCAAATGCTGATTTTATTTTACTGATATCATACAATTGTGGAGTAATTTTTTCAAAAAATTCAGGTGAATATCTTAACATAAATGAAGATTTTCCTTTATTTAATGGTAATATTGTTCTCTCAAGTTTTGATCCAAAGCATACAGATTGCTTAGGCTTTCGTACTATCACATATTCAAAATCTAAAATCATGTAACATTAATAGAAAATGCAACGTAATGTGTTACTATAAATATAGAAAGTGTTGATGGAATATAGATCGTGGGCCAAATCCTGCGATATATACTTTTTATAAATGACGAGCCGATAGTGTGTACTATATCTTCAGTATAGTATTAAAAAGGTGCTTTCCAATCTTTAATTATATTATAAATAACTATATTTATAATATAATTAAAAACTGCATTCAATTACTTGAGACCTACAGGTGCATATGTATTTTTATCTAAACGAGACCCTACAGGGGTCATAATCCGAAATTAACATACATATAATCGCTTATGTAACAACACCGCTTAAGTCGAAAATTAGCGGTTTTTACATTTTAATGTCATTGGATAGAGCTACTCATTGCGCGTCGATCTACTAATCACAGTCTAGGCGTTTGGGACAATAAGAGACCAGAATTCAAAAAATAGTGACAGCGCACAAGCCGGTAGCCTATATAAAACATACACGGTTGTTTCGCTCTCCTGTAAAATTGGTCAAAATGACTTGAGCGGTGTTGTTAGATCAGCGATGATATCTTATATATAAAGTTCTACTCATTCTGAGTACAAAAAATATATCGAAGAATAATGCCGCACTTAGAGCCAGGAGCGTTTGCAGAAAAAAAAATAAAATAAATAAAACGTACGTTTTATGATACCATAATAATGCGAAAGCTTTTTTTTCTCCACAAATTAAATTTTTTGTACAGTAGCAAGATTAAATAGAAATAAAACGGGCAAGTGCGTGTTGGGCACGCACATGATAGGGTTCCGTAGTCATTCTCACTACGATTTATAAAAAGTATTTTTCAAAATTTTCGTGACTGAAGTGTTAAAATCAAAAAGTCATTTGACTTTTATTATTGCATTTTAGGAGACCTATCAAATGACACTCCACTCAATGGGGTAAATGAAAAAAATGTGAGTTCACTTTTCAATCTATGAAAAGAGGGTCCAAAATATTTTTGACAATGTTCGTTATAATTTTCAGTTAAAGTACTAATTAAAAGCTACATTCTGAATTTTTTTCAGATTTTTTGAAACGATAGTTTAGAAAATAGAGGGGGGGACGCTATAACAGCGACATTAAAAAGCAAATATATCGCGACTGAAGGGTTAAAATCAAAAAGTTATTTGACGTTTTTTATTGCATTTTACGAGACATATTAAATGACACCCCACTCAATAGGGTAAGTGGGGAAAAAATGTAAGTTCAATTTTCAGTCTATGAAATTTCAGTGAAAGTACTAATTAAAATCTACGTTCTGGAATTTTTTCAGATTTTTTTAAATGATAGTTTAGAAAATAGAGGGGAGGACGCTTTTTTAATGACTTTGGAGAGAAAATACATCGTGATCGAAGGGTTAAAATTAAAAATTTCTGTTACATTTTTTGTTGCATTTTATGGACCTTTATAACGACACCCCACTCAATGGTGTAGGTGAATTTTTTTTTTGAAAACACTTTTCATTTTATGAAAGGGGGGTCTAAAAAAAATTTATTTTCCAAAATCATATCATTTCTGTTTTTGGGTCATTAATCTACGACCGTATGCCAAATTTCATGTTATTATCTCAAAATTTTTGAAGACGGGCGGACATGGAGAAACTATAAGGGTTCCTAGTTTTCTACGGAACCCTAAAAAGATCCTCACTATCACAAATTACTGCTTACATTGCGTAAGGTTAGGTCATATCTGAAGGAGAAGAAGTGCCCCCCCCCCCCCCCCCCCCCCCGTGGATAGAAATGCTTATATGTATGTTATATCATATAATATGGTTATATGTTACCGTCAATTTATAGAACTCCTAGGTATTCTATAGAATAAAAAAATCACCAAGCAATGTATGAAATGAATAGGCATTGTATAGAATTCCTAAGTAATCTATAGAATGCCTGAACTACATATACTTTGCCGGTAACATTTATATACATGATAACAGACAATCCAGTTGATAAAAAATTAAAATGAAGGTTTACTTCATACAATTACGAATAAAATCCATCCAACCATGTTTCAGTATTTGATGGAATCGCCTATTTATACGCGTATGTATATTAGGGTTGTAACGAAAGTTCTAAAATCGAAAGTAACTACGAGTGCAAAAGAACAAGAAATTGATTTGCGAAAGTGAATGCGAAAATAAAAGCGTAAAACTGACTTTTTTTTAGTTGTGATGAAACTGACATATAGGATAGTTAGAATTGATAATTAAAGTTATAATGAAATATTCAATATGATATTTAACACTTTTTTTTAAATAACCAGAATTAATAAAAGGGCGGGAGGGGGTTTCAATTTTGTTGTTGTAATTAAATACTTATGCGATTTTCATGTAGTTTCAACCTTGATTGTTCTTAAATCATTATTTAGTACATTTACTATACAGGGTGGTCCGGTTTGGGATACAGATATTTTAGAAGCTGATTCCCTGACTCATTGTGAGTAAGAAATTGTGCGGGAAGTGGGGGTCTATCTTTAACACCCTCTGAGTTACAGGATGTTTAAAAAATTTCCTTCAGAGTAGTTCTTAAAACAAAGATTATCTCATAACTTCTAAAGTAACGTATCTAGAGCAATCAAAATGAGTCAGTTTCATAGGTAATTAACTAACATATTTTTCAGTATTACGGTTATTGCTATCTGTATTTCTATTTCCGAGTTATAGCTCATCAAAGTCGAAAAATATCTTTTTTTGTTGAAATTTTTTATGAAAATGACATTTTTCTCCAAAAGTACCCCTAACATGTTATATTTTTTGTCATTATTTTGGTACATCATAATGTTACCTACAAATTCACTTTACAAAATTTTGACCTGGGTCTTATAGTTTTCCAGTTATTAATTAATCCCCAAACTTACTATTTTACTACCTGCCCTAGTAAATGAAACAGTCAATTTTATTTGTTTATAACCACATAATTTTATTATTTATTATTATTTACCATAAAAATAATTATTTACCAGAAAACTGTAAGACCCACGTCCAAACTTTGTATAGTGAATTTGTAGGTAACATTATGAATAATTATGATGTACCAAAATAATGATAAAAAATACAACATGTTAGGGGTACTTTTGGAGAAAAATGTCATTTTCATAAAAAAATTCAACAAAAAAATATATTTTTCGACTTTGATGAGCTATAACTCGAAAATAGAAATACGGATAGCAATAACCGTAATACTGAAAAATATGTTAGTTAATTACCTATGAAACTGATTCATTTTGATTGCTCTATATAGATACGTTACTTTAGAAGTTATGAGATAATCTTTGTTGTAAGAACTACTCTGAAGGAAATTTTTTAAACACCCTGTAACTCAGAGGGTGTTAAAGATAGACCCCCACTTCCCGCACAATTTCTTACTCACAATGAGTCAGGGAATCAGCTCCTAAAATATCTGTATCCCAAACCGGACCATTCTGTATATTGACAAATTCAGGGTGCAGGGGAGGGGTCTTTCTCCTACCACCTTGTCACATATGCGCACTGAAATACATGATTAATTATCTTTAATTCTTCTTATTTAAAATATAAAATAAAATCTAACTGGAGCTTGAAACAAAGTTATGTATCTTAAAATAAGTAAAAATAAATATTATTTGAATTGAAATTATTAAATTTTAGTAAACCTGCGTAAAAAATTTTGTTAATAAGTTGCGAGATTGAAAGCTAATATCTACAAGCGTCCAAAATGATGCATTCGTTCCAGCCCTAGAGTATATGCCGGGAAATTCATTGATCCGTATTTTCAATGAAATTATTTTATTTTACATTTTACGAAGATAAATTGATATAAAGTATTTCCTACAGTCAGTGGTGTGTAACACTTCTGATTAGAAATTTAATTATTTTTATTATAATATCTAGGCCCTAAAGTTAAAAACACATGGATAATTTAACCATAAATTTAATCAAACAGACAATAATAAATTGTTGTGTTGATTGATATTTCTATCTTCTTTATTTTGCCTTTTAAAAAAAAATTCTGGTAATATACATACATATAATATGTATTGTTTGCAGTGTCAAAATAATGTAGAATAGCTTTATGAAGATTAAAAAGTGGTTAATGAGGACTAAAAAAAGTTTTTCAATTACACCAGGTGGGAGCTTTCAGTTATCGCCGGGGACGCAGTGACTTCTAACTACGCCACAGATAATTTGCACTAAAATTTCTAGATCTGGATAAATGAAAAATCAAAATTCATGAGGATTTTCCTGTTGGCGTAGTTTTAGTACTAATGTTAACTAACTAATACATTGTGTACATAGTTAATCGAAAAGTTAACTTCGTTAATCGTTAATCCGTTAATAGAAAAGTTAACTTCGTTAACCATTAAACCGTTAAAATTCCGAAAATGTAACGGAAGTTAAAGTTAACCGAAAATTTGAAATTTTAACGAAAGTTAACCGTTAACAGTTAACCATCGAAAATGTTTGAAGACCTTTTTTATAGCTATTTCGACAACTTTCTTTTGTACTTTTTATCAAACAACCAATGTTAACGGAAAAAGTTAATGGAAGTGAAATTTAACGGAAGTTAACAAAAGCGTTAACATTTTTTTTAGTTAACTTAAAAGTTAATCCGTTAACCATTTTGTTAACTTCGTTAATTAACGATTAACGGATTAACGAGTTAATGCCCACCTATGATTGTGTATAAGGATACATTTTTTTTCTTAAACAAATAATTGAAAATATACCGTAAAATATACTACTCGTATGTAGCAAACACTTATATTTTTGTATCTTACGATGAAATTTTGAGAACATTTCGAAACGTTCACAAATTATAATAATAATGAACATAGGTTATGCCGATAAACTTGAATAATAGATATTAGTGTTCCGATTTATATGCTTTTACTTATTTTTTATTTATTTTTCATAAAAAGTATTTCCAAAATTACCATATAAATTAATGACGTTATAACTTCGCTGCAAATACGTTAAAATTTCTCTGACTTTTTTAAACATTTTTTAAAATATAAATTAATAATTTACTTTCAAAAAATAATAATAAAAAAACAATAAAACTAAACATACCGTTTCTTCTTACGATTTTAGCTAGATCATTCATCGTCAGTATAAACGTGTTCAGCGCATTCATATCACAGTTAAAAAATGAAAACGAACAACATTGGCAGCAAATTCGCGTACAACAACAGTAACATCTTTTCATATATATGATTGACATAGAAAGTTTCCGGCTGTTTAGTCGATTCGTCTCTGCTGTCTGTTGTATGCGATATTTGTAATACGTGTATTTGTGTGTGTCTGTGTATGATTTATTTGTTGCATGTTGCAAAATTTCCCATCCGCAGACTAATCGTCCTTCGTATAACTCATAAATTTTATATCAACCAAATACGCTTGTTTTGATATAGGTACTTCTAACAATAAGTAGGTAGTATATCCATTTTATCATAATTTTACTGTCTTATATATACCGGTTGCATTCCGAAAGCATAATATTAAAAAAAAAATATCCAATCAAATCACTTAGGAAAACTTCAAACAAAAACATAATTTTTGGATGTTTTTTAAACGTTTGAGATAACAATAAAAACTACTACGTGTTTTAAAAGACATAAGAATATATAATAATAGAAAAAATAATAGTAATAACAATAACAGATAAAATTTCTAACAAGAAAAACTGAAATTATTATTAGCGAATTTTTTTTTATAAGGAACTGAAAGGAAGGAGTTTTTCTATAAACTTGCTCTAAACATCACAGGGATTACGTAACTGAAATATTTACATTGCGTGACCTTCGGAAGGCAATTTTTCGGGACGTTTTTGAAAAAAAAACGGTATTTTTTACAGTTTCTCTAGTACATTTTTTAAAATATCAACAATTCTATGGGCCGGATTGCAAAATTAAAAAAAATCATTAATTTTTATATAGTATTTTTTGTTTTTTAATTTTTTATTGATCTGAATACTTATAAAAGCATATATGACACAAAATAAACAAAAATATACATTGCCACGTGTCATAGTTTTCGAGAATATCGAAGCAAATGAAAGCATGTAGAATTTTATAAAACAAATTTTATGTCAGCTGTAGGTCACAAGTTGAATCATGATTCATGATCATAGGTGGGCACAGTTAATCGAAAAATTACTTCGTTAATTGTTAATTCGTTAATAAAAAATTTAACTTCATTAACCGTTAAACCGTTTAAATTTCGAAAATGTAACGGAAGTTAAAGTTAACCGAAAATTTGAAAATTTAACGAAAGTTAAAGTTAATCGTTAAAAAGTTAACCATCCAAAATGTTTGAAGACCTTTTTTTGCTATTTCGACAACTTTCTTATGTACTTTTTATCAAACAACCAATGTAACGGACTAAAATTAACGGAAGTTAAATTTAACGGAAGTTAACAAAAGCGTTAACATTTTTTTGAGTTAACTTAAAAGTTAATCATTTTGTTAACTTCGTTAAATTAACGATTAATGGATTAACGAGTTAATGCCCACCTATGGTCATGATTACCTACATAACATGTGTATGTAACATTTGTTACGTAACTTGTTGCTCACATGTTACATAACAGTTACGTTAAATCTTCTGCAATGCATAATGCATTGTTAAGACTAAATACTAAAATGGTTAGCCATTAAAAATTCCTGCTATTCGAAAATTATAACCACCCCCAAACGTTATTAGTCCAGTGCCAATCCGACTTTTTGAGGCTAAAAAACAGGAGAATTCTCTACAGGCTGGCGATAGTGGGAATCGTTGCTAAAAATGATTACAAAAAGAGGAACAAAAATGCACCCCTGCACATGAAGCGGTTTCGAATTGGGGTGGTTTTTAAGGATTGAAAATAGTTTTTTTCGATTTCCGGCGAAGTATGACTTCCTATCGAAAAATGATCTGCAGTAAAGTTGTAGATAATAAATAAATCTACAATTTTGTTTCAAACCAATTTACAACATAACCTCAAATTTTCCGAGATAATAGCAAAAAACCGTTTTTTTTAATTTTCGAGTTTTTTATGTCGAAAAATTGTTCAAAATACTTGAAATTTTCATAAAATGTATGTTTTGAAGTCCTTTAATTTTACCGATTTGTCCGGAATTTCAAAGTTAAATATTTCCTGAAATATTAACGTTTTCCAAAAAAATGAAAATTTTTTCAATCGAAAAATTGATCGTAGAAATTTTCGATTTTTTAACTTTTAGGTGGCTAATTTTTTTCGCATTGAGTCAAACTTTAAGATATATAAAAAATTAAAATACTTTAACATTCAAAAATTCTCTGAAAAATTAGTAAAACCAAACATGGCTATTTGTGAAAAACGCAATTTTATTTTTCAATCACTCGAAAAATTTTGTACTAATCATGAAATTTTTCTGCTAAAATACAAGAATAAAATATATTCAGTTTGATAAAAGGATAATTCAGTAAAAAAAATTTTATACGGTGTAAATTGATAGGAATAGAATGCTGTAATTAATTAATTGATAATTTTTAACATAATAATAAAAAACCATTATTAAAAAAATAAGTATATTAATTTTATGTAAAATTAATATAAATACTATGTAATGGAACTTTCTTTTATTTTTTAGAACAAAGTAATTTTAAATATACCTATGTAAAAAAATTTCAATTTATAATGCTTTTACGATTTATTACCGAAAAATTACTTATTTACAGCATCCTATTCCTATCAATTTACACTAGATATTAAAAAAATTTTCGTAAATTATCCATTTATAAAATTGAATGTATTTTATTCTTGTATTTTAGCACAAAAATTTTATGACTAGTACAAAATTTTTAGAGTGATTGAAAAATAAAATTGCGTTTTTTACAAAAAGCTATTTTTGGTTTTTCTAATTTTTCACAGAATTTTTAAATATAAAGGTACTTTAATTTTTTATATATCTTAAAGTTCGACTCAATGCGAAAAAAATGAGCCACCTAAAAGTTAAAAAATCGGAAATTTCTATGATCAATTTTTCGATTGAAAAAATTTCATTTTTTTTCGGAAAACGTTAATATTTTAGAAAATATTTAACTTTGAAATTCCGTACAGATCGGTGCAGGGGTGCATTTTTGTTCCTCTTTTTGTAATCATTTTTAGCAACGATTCCCACTATCGCCAGCCTGTAGAGAATTTTTTTTCCCCAAAAAGGCTTTGGCACTGGACTATATCCAGTGTTTGGGTTTTTGAAATTTTCTGATAAACATTGCATTTGTTCAAAAACTATATAGCTAGTATATTATTGCTATAGTATTTTATTTAATTATTGAGGTGATTTAAATTCCAAATATTTTTTTGATTCTTTTTGTAATTTAAAAAAATCGAAAAGCAGATTTTTTTAATAGTTAAATATTTTAATATTTAGTCATAGCCATGCATTGCAGAAGGTTTCACGAAAATCCGTTTCACCAAGTAGATTTCGGAACCCAGGTTATTAATTAATAAAACATCAAATCGAGGTCAAGATTATTTGTTTAAATGGGAACCCCTATTTTTTATCACGGATTTGAAATAAGCGGAAAATTTTACATTGGAATGTGACCTTGACTATGACATTGCAAATCAAGTCAAGGTAAAAAATAATGGTCAAGAACATATTCGGTTGTAAATTTTCCGCTCATTCTAAATTCGCGATATTAAAAAAAACTGCCTTGACTTTGATTTGACTCTCAGTTCATGATTATGACTAAGGTCCAGTCCTTTAATTTTCTGTTCTTATTAAATTCGCGATAGAAACATTTTATTTTCCGTTTAAAAATTGCCATTGACCTTGACCTTCAAGGTCATGGTCAAGATCACGTTCCGACGTAATATTTTCGGCTCTTTCCAAAACTGTGATAAAAATATGGGTTCCCATTTAAAAATTATTTTGACCTTGGCATGAACTTGAAGGTCATGGTCAAGGTCAAATCTAAGTTCACCAAGAGATCGCCAGAGAAAAATCCTAAAACTTTTGTCTGAAATATTTTTTTCCGAAAATACATTTTTTCTGAGTTATCAATATCATGTATATACTATAGGTACTATTTACAACATTTTAGACTCAATTATCAATAGTGTTAAATACCCTATTAAAGATATAATTAAAACCCGTCTGCGTCCTTATTTGATAAACGCTGTAACACAAGTAATTACAGTTTAATTTTTAGAAATATTAAAATTAGGAGTATAAGTTTGAGGGTAAGTTACCTACTTTATAAACAACTTTGTATATATTGCGTGATTTCTTTCAATAATTTGGCATTTATAAAATAGTTCGTGACCGCATAGAGTTTATATTTACATAATATAAGGTTTTATCAATTAAGAAATAATATAAATGCAAAATTAATTACCTTCCATTGTTTTCCGAATTACGAATGTTTATTATTCTAACGATGCCTAAAATAATCAATAAATTATATCCAATACGAATAAAACTGACATTTTAATTAAATCGAAAGCACATCGAAAGTAAGTAATAAAATAAATATTTCATAAGTAACCATAGTTTTAATTTTCATATTTTTTCCCAAAGTTAATTTTGGTGAATTTTTCAAATGTGGTGAGGAATAATGGTTCGAAAAGTTCCCACCTTAATCATCTTTTTTCACGTGAAAAACTATCCCCGATAGTTGAGTTTTATCCTCCACTATGAAGTATCAATCACGTACCAAGTATTTATCAATCAAACGGGAAATTCTCAAGATAGGTACAAAGAAGGAAAACATATTTTAGATAAAAACTGTCGAGTATATTATTATCTATAATTTATATCTTATAGTTTCTCCATGTCGGTCCGTCCGTCTTGAGCGTCTTGTAAAAATTTTGGCATATGATGAAATTTGGTATACGGTTGTAGATTGATAACCCAAAAACAGAAATGATAAGATTTTGAAAAAAATATTTTTAGATCCCCCTTTCATAAAATTAATTTTCAACTACCCCATTGAATGGAGTGTCGTTAGAAAGGTCTCCTAAAATGCAATAAAAATATAACAGAACCTTTTGATTTTAACCCTTCAATCACGTTGTATTTTCTCTCCAAAGTCATTATAAAAGCGCCCCCTCATTGAATGGAGTGTCGTTAGAAAGGTCTCCTAAAATGCAATAAAAATATAACAGAACCTTTTGATTTTAACCCTTCAATCACGTTGTATTTTCTCTCCAAAGTCATTATAAAAGCGCCCCTCCCTCTATTTTCTAAACTATTAATTCAAAAAATCTGAAAAATTTCAGAATGTAGATTTTAATTAGTACTTTCACTGAAAATTATAACGAACATTTTCAAAAATATTTTGGACCCCCCTTTCATAGACTGAAAAGTGAACTCACATTTTTTCACTTACCCCATTGATTGGGGTGTCATTTGATAGATCTCCTAAAATGCATTAGTAAAAGTAAAATGACTTTTTGATTTTAACCCTTCAGTCACTAAATATTTGCTTTTCAAAATTTTGAAATCTCTCTTTTATAAATCGTAGTGAGAATGACTACGGAACCCTATCATGTGCATCCCCAACACGCACTTGCCAGTTTTATTTTCCATCATTTATAATTTAGCCAGATTTTTTTTTGCTAAGGTCAAAACGAACCCGAAGCTGTAAAAACGGGTTAACAAGATACGCAGAACAGCTTTTGGTGTTGAATAAATCGAACCATGAGTAATTACCACAGTTTTGATCATCGATCGAAATAACACTCGGCAATGAGGCCGAAGTTAAAAGTAGAATTCACGAAGTAAAGATCAAGGATCTAGACGAAACAGCAACCAAAGATGGTATCTGTTCAGTCTTAAATCAACAGAACGTTAAGAGAATAACAACAGACTCAATCAAATCCATAAGAAATGCGATGAAGGTACCTAGACAGCAGTAGTAAGACTTTCAATCGATGTTTCACAGGACCGAGCCTTGAGGGACTCCCCTCGTGACGCTATACTTCTGGGGTCCATTTTCTGGGTCATACCTGAGAAACCTGTTGCTGAAGTAGTCCACCACTGTCCTTTTAAGACATTGCGGTACGTTCAGTTTGTTTAGAGCATTCCAAATGCAGTTCCATCATGTCGAATCGAAGGCGTTCTTAACGTCAACTGTGGCAACTAAGCAATACTTCTTTGCCGCCCCTTTCCATTATTGTGCTCCAGTTATGGAGCTGTATTTTACCACCATCCAGTGTTGATCGTGCCTTCCGGAATCCGTATTGTTATCTGCCCCATGGATCTTTATCTACTTCACTAAGCAACTCATCCTAGTACCGCATCTTGTTGAGTTTGATGGCTTTATTTAGTTTGACCTGTGCCTCCTTGTGCTCTTGCTCCAGTCCTTGGAAAGAGATTTTACGACGGGCTCCTTGAGCGAGCCACCTCACCCTATTACACTCTACTCGAAGCATGGCTATGGTGTTATTCCCAGTATTCGGGCTGGTGTGGGTTAGTGTCTCTTTTCAGTCGTTTCTATGTTTTATGTATTAAGTGACATTTTTGAAAAACTGAAAAATTTCAGAAATATGTATACCAAATAATAATTAGGTCAGGACCGTATCAAACGAATTTTGAATTTTTATTTCCTAATAAAATTGTATAAAAAAAAAGTTGGTATTTGTTATACAATACAGGGTGAGTCATATCAGGTAGAACAAACTTAAACAGTTAATTGAGAAAAATATTTCTAGCAAAAAAGTTCATATAAACAATGTGTCCGGAAACCCTTCGTGAGGGAACTACAGACTCCCAAATATTTTGCCTAAAATAAGTAAAAACTTTTTATTTAATATCTGGAGAACCCATTGTGATATAGCAATGAAAATTGATACACGGATTAGTATTAATATGTGTTATCGTTTTCCAGTATCAAACAATGATTATTTAGGCCAGGGCTGTAAAAGGCCTGTAGGCCCTCTGATTGTTATCTAGTATTTTGTTGTTTTTTAATATTTTTCCAATGTTTGTTACATTTATAAGATCGTATGACACCAGACACACATGATTATACTTTTTTAATTTGTCATAAGATCAACCGTTTACAAGAAATACGATGGTAAAAATAGTTTTGCAGAATTTAACTTAATACGGATGTTTCAAAATACACAAAATAAATTTAAATTCTTGTCCGAAGGTTAAAAATAAGAAAAAAAGTAATTGTAAATATACCTACAAAAATCATCCTTATCAATAGATAACCATTTTTATTTTCGTTTTTAGTCAAACTAATAAAGTACTAATTAAAGTAATACAACTGGCTATAAAAGCCTATAGGTCTACGAGGACTCAAATTAAAAGGAATATTTACACCAACTTTTTTTCTTATTTTTAGTTCTAGAACAATAATATAAATTTATTTTGTGTAATTTGAAGCATCCGTATTAAGTTAAATTCTGCAAAACTATCTTTACCATCGTATTTTTTGTAAACGGTTGATCTTATGATAAATCAACAAAGTATATTTGTATGTATTTTGTGACATGTGGCCTTACAAAAGTGCCAAACATTGGAAAAATATTAAGAACAAAAAAATACTAGATAAAAATCAGAGGGCCCACGGCCCCATACATCCCTGGTCTAAATAATCATTGTTTGATATTGGAAATCGATAACACATATTAATACTAAACCGGGTATCAATTTTCGTTAGTATATCACAATGGGTTCTCCAGATTAATCCTTAATATATATAAAGCTCAACGTCTCTCTGTCTGTCTGTCTGTCTGTCTGTCTGTCCGTTAGTGCGCTTATCACTCGAGAACCACTTATCCGATTTACGTGATTTTTTTTAATTCATAGGTACATTCTCTGGCCAGGTTATAGGCTATATTTTGTTACGTTAGGTAACATAACAACTAAGCAGTGACGATAATAGTAAATCAAGTCGGAACAAATTTTACCGACGGCGCGCTGTTTTGCAATACGCTGCCTAAACCGTTGAATATAGAACAAAATAATGTATTAAAGAATTGTGTAGAATCAAAAGTGCTACAATAATGTCCGGGACACCATATGTCTAATTTTTATATTTAAGCCACAATGACTGCTTTTATGTTAGAAAGAATACATGGACTTATGACCTGCAAAACTTCAATCCTTATCGGAATAAATGATTTCATCGTTCATATCTACTTAATGTAGATATAATTTGCCCTTTACAGCATCCAATTTGGTGGTATAGTTTAGGAAATAACATTAAATAAGTTTTATACGGTAAAATATTATTAATAACGCGCGAACTAAATACGCCGGTATTCGATCTCCCTCGGCTCGGCCGTTGTCATTTGACCGTCAGTTTTGTTTCAATAATTAAATTTAAATTTAAGTGTTGTTTTTATTATTACAATAATAACTAATCGTGTTTGTACTTAATTTGTACTTAATGCGAGCGAAGCCGCGTGGGTAAATCTAGTATTTAAATAAAAACTAATTTTAGGCAAAATCTTTGAGGGTCTGTAGCTCCCTGACGAAGAGTTTCCGGACGCATGTGTTGGGGCTGGTATTATTTTCCAACACAATAATTTGTTGATATATAGTGGACTGTATTTTATTTATGATGTTTTACAATTAATATGGTTGAGATGATTAATTTGATGTATTTTTAGATTTGGATAGACTTTTTATTGACTTTATATAATTTTCGTTGTTGAATTATTCTCTATTGTTTTTTATCAGACTGCTCCGATTATGTATATTAATGCAAAGCATTCTTACATGTTAATGTTTATTTAACAGCATGTTTATATAAACTTTTTTGCTCGAAATATTTTTCTTGATCAACTGTTCAAATTTGTTCCACGTGATATGACTCACCCTATACCGGGTGGACCATTTTAACGTTTAATGGAGAATAACTCGACCGGTAAGTGAAATAATAAAAAAGTTTTCAGATAAAAGTTGTACGGTTTGGAGGGGGACATAGACGTACTTGGATGAAATTTTTTTAGGTGGTGTTTTCAGAGTGGTATAAAGGTCAACACCATTTTTAACAGGAACCTATTTTTATCAAGTAATTTTATTTAACGTGAATAGACACGAATCTTTCATTTTTTTTAAACAACTTAACCTTTCCAAGATATCTAACAAAATAATTCGAGATTTTGAACATTCAATATTTTTTTACTCAGAAACCATCAAGTTTAGAGAAAAAGCATAAAATACAAAAAATGTTTATTTTGGTATAATAAAACTTTAAAAATTCTTTTTAAAATTATTCTAAAATTTTTTAACATTGTTTTTTTTTTCTGCTTAAATAAAATAAATTAAAGAAATTTTAAAATTTTAAAAATAATTCCTTAGTTTTATTAGATCAAAATAAACATTTTTTGTTTCTTGTACATTATCTCTAAAATTTATGGTTTCTGAGTAAAAAAAATATTGAAAGTTCAAAATCTCGAATTATTTTCTTAGATATCTTGGAAAGGTTAAGTTGTTAAAAAAAAGTTATCAATGAAAGATTCGTGTCTATTCACGTTAAATAAAATTACTTGATAAAAACTATAGGTTCCTGTTAAAAAATGATGTTGACCTTTATACCACTTTGAAAACACCACCTAAAAAAATTTCATCCAAGTACATCTATGTCCCCCTCCAAACCGTACAACTTTTATCTGAAAACTTTTTTATTATTTCACTTACCGGTCGAGTTATTCTCCATTTAACGTTAAAATGGTCCATGCACCCGGTATATATTACAAAATAATGAATACATAATTTTTTATTTAATAAATAAGTCAGGGACGTATTAAAAATATTAAAAATAATAAAATTGTGTAAACCATGATCTATTGCTCTTTTTGTATAACATCATAAATAATGGTAGTGTATAGTATACATATTATAGTTACTTATATAATATACTATACACGTATATAGGGATGATCACCGGTTTTTACCCGGAGTTTCCGGGTATGTTTACTGTTTCTCCAGGCCTCGGGTTTTGTTATAATGTCTTCAAATTTTGTAATAGTGAATACAATTAAAAAAAAAATGTTAAGACATACACCAGTGTATGCCATAAATATTCCGAAGTATACCGGGTGTCCCAGATAACTTTTCCAGCATAGGGATCTCAGTATCTATAAGAGATACAGGTTTGGTTAAATGAGATGAATTATTTTTAAGAAAGGAGTGAGCATTATTACACCAAAAAATATTCATAATTCTATGTGGTTTAGGCGGTATACCCAAAAAATTTGTCAAGACATACACCAGTGTATGCCATAAGGGTTCCGAAGTATATACTACGTGGACTGTTTAGAGGCATTTACAGGTGCATATTTGAGATAAAAATAAATATAAAAAATAGGATCATATTCTATTAATTCAGATCTACATTTTGACACCCCACAAGCCTAGATATGAAAATAAAAAAATTCCATGACGCCCCTTCCTATTTTTTCAAAATTTGAAATGATATTGTTGATTTTAGTATTTGTCGTTACTAGTATTATAAAAACCCCATTACCAATTCTTTTTTCAGATTTTTTGAGTCAGTATTTACCGAGCTAGAGAGGGGTGGACAAATTTTTGTTTACTTGAAGCCCCTGCAGGTGCCATTTTTAATTTGGAAAAAATAAAAAATAGTGTCATATTCTACACACTGAGATCTACATTTCGACACCCCACATGCCCAGATAAAAAAATAAAAATAAAAAAATTTATGACACCCCTCCCTTTTTCTCCAAAATTTGATATGATATTGTTGATTTTAGTATTTGTCGTTGGTAGTCTCACCAAATCCTCATTACATAATTTTTTTCAGATTTTTCGAGCCAGTAGTTACCGAGTTAGAGGGTAAAATATTTTTCCATAATATTTGTACATATTTTACTAGAGGGTGTCATTTTACATATTCAGTAAAAATTTCAAAGTTCTAGCTTATATAGTTTACGAGCTATTGAGCTTTGAGTGAAAAGGACGGACGGACGGACGACAAAGTGAGATTAATAGGGTTTCTTCGGAATCCTAAAAACTGAAAATTCGGAATTTCTTTAAATGGCTATAACAATTTTGTTCAAGTAGATAGGTACTATTAGGTACTAGTCCAGTGCCAAAGCCTTTTTGGGGAAAAAAAATTCTCTACAGGCTGGCGATAGTGGGAATCGTTGCTAATAATGATAACAAAAAGAAGAAAAAAAATGCACCCCTTCAAATTAAGCGGTTTTGAAGGGGGGTGGTTTTTAAGGGTTGAAAAATTTTTTTTTGCGATTTCCGACGAAGTATGAATTCCTATCGAAAAATGGTCTACAGTAAAGTTGTAGATAATAAATAAATTTTGTTTCAAAGCAATTTACTACATAACCTCAAATTTTCCGAGCTAATAGGGAAAAACCGTTTTTTTTTTTTAATTTTCGGGTTTTTTATGTCGAAAAATTGTTCAAAATACTTGAAATTTTCATGAAATATATGTTTTGAAGTCCTTTAATTTTACTGAGCTGTCCGGAATTTCAAAGTTAAATATTTCCTGAAATATTAACGTTTTTCGAAAAAAATGAAATTTTTTCAATCGAAATATTGATCATAGAAATTTTCGATTTTTTAACTTTTAGGGGGCTCATTTTTTTCGTCTCGAGTTGTACTTTAAGATAGATAAAAATTAAAATACCTTTATATTTAAAAATTCTGTGAAAAATTAGAAAAAAACAAAAATAGCGATTTGTATAAAACGCAATTTTATTTTTCAATCACTCTAAAAATTTTGTACTAATCATGAAATTTTTGTGCTAAAATACAAGAATAAAAAATATTCAATTTTGTAAATGGATAATTTACGAAAAAAATATAATATAGTGTAAATTGATAGGAATAGGATGCAGCCAATAAGTAATTTTTCGGTAATAAATTGTAAAAGCATTATAAATTGATTTTTTTTACATATATTTAAAATTAATTTGTTCTAAAAAATAAAAGAAAGTTCCATTACATAGTACTTATATTAATTTTACAAAAAATTAATATACTTTTTTTTTTAAAATTAAGTTTTTATTATTATGTTAAAAAATTTCAATTACTTAATTACAGCATTCTATACCTATCAGTTTACACCATATTACATATTTTTTTTGGTAAATTATCCATTTACAAAATTGAATATATTTTATTCTTGTATTTTAACACAAAAACTTCGTGATTAGTACAAAATTTTTAGAATGATTGAAAAATAAATTTGCGTTTTTTACAAATCGCTATTTTTGATTTTTCTAATTTTTCACAGAATTTTTAAATGTAAAGGTATTTTAATTTTGTATCTATCTTGAAGTACAACTCAAGACGAAAAAAATGAGCCCCCTAAAAGTTAAAAAATCGAAAATTTCTATGATCAATTTTTCGATTGAAAAAATTTCATTTTTTTCGAAAAAAATGTTAATATTTCAGGAAATATTTAACATTAAAATTCCGGACAGCTCGGTAAAATTAAAGGACTTCAAAACATACATTTCATGAAAATTTAAAGTTTTTTGGCAATTTTTTCGACATAAAAAAAACTCGAAAATTTAAAAATACGGTTTTTTGCTATTATCTTGAAAATTTTGAGGTTATGTTGTAAATTGGTTTAAAACAAAATTGTAGATTTATTTATTATCTACAACTTTACTGTAGACCATTTTTCGATAGAAAGTCATACTTCGTCGAAAATCGCAAAGAACCGTTTTCAACCCTTAAAAACCACCCCCAATCGAAACCGCTTCATGTGCAAGGGTGCATTTATTTTTCCTCTTTTTGTAATTATTTTTAGCAACGATTCCCACCATCGCCAGCCTGTAGAGAATTTTTCTGTTTTTAGCCTCAAAAAGTCGGATTGGCACTGGACCATACTTTTTGTGTGCGGTTTCTTAAAGCACTTTTTTGTGTAGAATTGATTGGTGTATTTAGAATTTTTATATCACTTTTAGTTTCCGAGTTACAAGCTCTTGTAACTTGGAAAGTAAAAGTGATGTAAAAATTCTAAATACACCGAACAATTCTACACAAAAAAGTGCTTTAAGAAACCGCACACAAATAGTACCTATCTACTTGAACAAAAAAATTATAGCCATTTAAAGAAATTCCGAATTTTCAGTTTTTTGGGTATACCACCTAAACCACATAGAATTATGAATAATTTTAGAGGGGGGGGGGGGGGGGCAGACAAAATTTTTGCTTGGAGCCTCCTGTAGGCGCCATTTTTGATTTATAAAAAAAATAAAAAATAGTGTCATATTCTACTCACTGAGATCTACATTTTGACATCCCACACGACTTGGAATACATTTTTTTTGGTTTTTTGAATTTGCTTTAAAGCCCCCTGTAGGCACAATTTTTGATTTATAAAAAAATAAGAATAAGGATCAAATTACACTAGCTTGGTTACACATTTTGATGTGCCACTTGCTTTGGTATAAAAATAAATTATTTTTGTGGCTCTCTTTAACCTCTTAGCACCCCCCTAAAAAAATATTTTTCCAAAATATTTGTACATATTTTACTAGAGGGTGTCATTTTACATATTCTGTAAAAATTTCAAGATTCTAGCTTATATAGTTTACGAGCTATTGAGCTTTGAGTGAAAAGGACGGACGGACGGACGACAAAGTGAACCTAAAAAGGACAAAATTTCAAAATATGGGTACTTTCCCTAGCATTCAGAAAACTCCTCAGAAAAAGGTCACTTTATTTTTGGACCTTGAAAATTTTATTTAAAAAAAATTTTGATTTTTTTTAAATTGAATTAATTCTTGCAAATATGTATTTGTATTTAGGTATTGTAGGTACATATACAAAAACAGAATTATAAATAATTTTTATAAATTTAAATTTAAATTAAATATATTAATACATGATTAATAATACATATAATCATTATTGACGTAATTTTACGTACATAGATTTAGATTAACATATTAGATTTAAAATATCAAAAAGGAGGACACTTTTCGAGGGAGGACAGAACCTTTCTATGGGCCGGATTGCAAAATTAAAAAAAATCATTAATTTTTATATAGTATTTTTTGTTCTTTAATTTTTTATTGATCTGAATACTTATAAAAGCATATATGACACAAAATAAACAAATAAAATAAATAAATATTGTAGATAATAAATAAATCTACAATTTTGTTTCAAACCAATTTATAACATAACCTCAAATTTTCCGAGATAATAGCAAAAAACCGTTTTTTTTTAATTTTCGAGTTTTTTATGTCGAAAAATTGTTCAAAATACTTGAAATTTTCATAAAATGTATGTTTTGAAGTCCTTCAATTTTACCGATTTGTCCGGAATTTCAAAGTTAAATATTTCCTGAAATATTAACGTTTTCCAAAAAAATGAAAATTTTTTCAATCGAAAAATTGATCGTAGAAATTTTCGATTTTTTAACTTTTAGGTGGCTAATTTTTTTCGCATTGAGTCAAACTTTAAGATATATAAAAAATTAAAATACTTTAACATTCAAAAATTCTCTGAAAAATTAGTAAAACCAAACATGGCTATTTGTGAAAAACGCAATTTTATTTTTCAATCACTCGAAAAATTTTGTACTAATCATGAAATTTTTCTGCTAAAATACAAGAATAAAATATATTCAGTTTGATAAAAGGATAATTCAGTAAAAAAAATTTTATACGGTGTAAATTGATAGGAATAGAATGCTGTAATTAATTAATTGATAATTTTTAACATAATAATAAAAAACCATTATTAAAAAAATAAGTATATTAATTTTATGTAAAATTAATATAAATACTATGTAATGGAACTTTCTTTTATTTTTTAGAACAAAGTAATTTTAAATATACCTATGTAAAAAAATTTCAATTTATAATGCTTTTACGATTTATTACCGAAAAATTACTTATTTACAGCATCCTATTCCTATCAATTTACACTAGATATTAAAAAAAATTTCGTAAATTATCCATTTATAAAATTGAATGTATTTTATTCTTGTATTTTAGCACAAAAATTTTATGACTAGTACAAAATTTTTAGAGTGATTGAAAAATAAAATTGCGTTTTTTACAAAAAGCTATTTTTGGTTTTTCTAATTTTTCACAGAATTTTTAAATATAAAGGTACTTTAATTTTTTATATATCTTAAAGTTCGACTCAATGCGAAAAAAATGAGCCACCTAAAAGTTAAAAAATCGGAAATTTCTATGATCAATTTTTCGATTGAAAAAATTTCATTTTTTTTCGGAAAACGTTAATATTTTAGAAAATATTTAACTTTGAAATTCCGTACAGATCGGTGCAGGGGTGCATTTTTGTTCCTCTTTTTGTAATCATTTTTAGCAACGATTCCCACTATCGCCAGCCTGTAGAGAATTTTTTTTCCCCAAAAAGGCTTTGGCACTGGACTATATCCAGTGTTTGGGTTTTTGAAATTTTCTGATAAACATTGCATTTGTTCAAAAACTATATAGCTAGTATATTATTGCTATAGTATTTTATTTAATTATTGAGGTGATTTAAATTCCAAATATTTTTTTGATTCTTTTTGTAATTTAAAAAAATCGAAAAGCAGATTTTTTTAATAGTTAAATATTTTAATATTTAGTCATAGCCATGCATTGCAGAAGGTTTCACGAAAATCCGTTTCACCAAGTAGATTTCGGAACCCAGGTTATTAATTAATAAAACATCAAATCGAGGTTAAGATTATTTGTTTAAATGGGAACCCCTATTTTTTATCACGGATTTGAAATAAGCGGAAAATTTTACATTGGAATGTGACCTTGACTATGACATTGCAAATCAAGTCAAGGTAAAAAATAATGGTCAAGAACATATTCGGTTGTAAATTTTCCGCTCATTCTAAATTCGCGATATTAAAAAAAACTGCCTTGACTTTGATTTGACTCTCAGTTCATGGTTATGACTAAGGTCCAGTCCTTTAATTTTCTGTTCTTATTAAATTCGCGATAGAAACATTTTATTTTCCATTTAAAAATTGCCATTGACCTTGAGTTTCAAGGTCATGGTCAAGATCACGTTCCGACGTAATATTTTCGGCTCTTTCCAAAACCGTGATAAAAATATGGGTTCCCATTTAAAAATTATTTTGACCTTGGCATGAACTTGAAGGTCATGGTCAAAGTCAAATCCAAGGTCACCAAGAGATAGCCAGGGAAAAATCCTAAAACTTTTGTCTGAAATATTTTTTCCGAAAATACATTTTTTCTGAGTTATCGTGCCGTCCCGGAACTTTTGGCACACAGTATATACTATTAACTATTACTATACTATTTACAACATTTTAGACTTCTTACTTGAAAAACGGAGAAACTGTGGTTTCTTAGTCACTTAAACTAAAAATACACCTTAACCACAAAATTTATGTCACTTTTTTGTGGTTAAGGTGTATTTTTAATTTTAGACTTAATTATCAATAGTGTTAAATACCCTATTAAAGATATAATTAAAACCCGTCTGCGTCCTTATTTGATAAACGCTGTAACACAAGTAATTACAGTTTAATTTTTAGAAATATTAAAATTAGGAGTATAAGTTTGAGGGTAAGTTACCTACTTTATAAACAACTTTGTATATATTGCGTGATTTCTTTCAATAATTTGGCATTTATAAAATAGTTCGTGACCGCATAGAGTTTATATTTACATAATATAAGGTTTTATCAATTAAGAAATAATATAAATGCAAAATTAATTACCTTCCATTGTTTTCCGAATTACGAATGTTTATTATTCTAACGATGCCTAAAATAATCAATAAATTATATCCAATACGAATAAAACTGACATTTTAATTAAATCGAAAGCACATCGAAAGTAAGTAATAAAATAAATATTTCATAAGTAACCATAGTTTTAATTTTCATTAGTACGTATTTACATTTTTTCCCAAAGTTAATTTTGGTGAAATTTTCAAATGTGGTGAGAAATAATGGTTCGAAAAGTTTCCACCTTAATCATCTTTTTTCACGTAAAAAACTATCCCCGATAGTTGAGTTTTATCCTCCACTTTATGAAGTATCAATCACATACCAAGTATCTATCAATCAAATGGGAAATTCTCAAGATAGGTACAAAGAAGGAAAACATATTTTAGATAAAAACTGTCGAGTATATTATTATCTATAATTTATATCTTATAGTTTCTCCATGTCGGTCCGTCCGTCTTGAGCGTCTTGTAAAAATTTTGACACATGATGAAATTTGGTATACGGTTGTAGATTGATAACCCAAAAACAGAAATGATAAGATTTTGAAAAAAATATTTTTAGATCCCTCTTTCATAAAATTAATTTTCAACTACCCCATTGAATGGAGTGTCGTTAGAAAGGTCTCCTAAAATGCAATAAAAATATAACAGAACCTTTTGATTTTAACCCTTCAATCACGTATTTTCTCTCCAAAGTCATTATAAAAGCGCCCCCTCCCTCTATTTTCTAAACTATCAATTCAAAAAATCTGAAAAAATTCCAAAATGTAGATTTTAATTAGTACTTTCACTGAAAATTATAACGAACATTTTCAAAAATATTTTGGACCCCCCTTTCATAGACTGAAAAGTGAACTCACATTTTTTCACTTACTAAATATTTGCTTTTTTTTTTGAAATTTTGAAATCTCTCTTTTATAAATCGTAGTGAGAATGACTACGGAACCCTATCATGTGCATCCCCAACACGCACTTACCAGTTTTATTTTCCATCATTCATAATTTAGCCAGATTTTTTTTTTGCTAAGGTCAAAACGAACCCGAAGCTGTAAAAACGGGTTAACAAGATACGCAGAACAGCTTTTGGTGTTGAATAAATCGAACCATGAGTAATTACCACAGTTTTGATCATCGATCGAAATAACACTCGGCAATGAGGCCGAAGTTAAAAGTAGAATTCACGAAGTAAAGATCAAGGATCTAGACGAAACAACAACCAAAGATGGTATCTGTTCAGTCTTAAATCAACAGAACGTTAAGAGAATAACAACAGACTCAATCAAATCCATAAGAAATGCGTACGAAGGTACCTAGTACTACCTAGACAGCAGTAGTAAGACTTTCAATCGATGTTTCACAGGACCGAGCCTTGAGGGACTCCCCTCGTGACGCTATACTTCTGGGGTATATTTTCTGTGTCATACCTGAGAAACCTGTTGCTGAAGTAGTCCACCACTGTCCTTTTAAGACATTGCGGTATGTTCAGTTTGTTTAGAGCATTCCAAATGCAGTTCCATCGTGTCGAATCGAAGGCGTTCTTAACGTCAACTGTGGCAACTAAGCAATACTTCTTTGCCGCCCCTTTCCATTATTGTGCTCCAGTTATGGAGCTGTATTTTACCACCAGGTCAATGGCATCCAGTGTTGATCGTGCCTTCCGGAATCCGTATTGTTATCTGCCCCATGGGTCTTTATCTACTTCACTAAGCAACTCATCCTAGTACCGCATCTTGTTGAGTTTGATGGCTTTATTTAGTTTGACCTGTGCCTCCTTGTGCTTTTGCTCCAGTCCTTGGAAAGAGATTTTACGACGGGCTCCTTTAGCGAGCCACCTCACCCTATTACACTCTACTCGAAGCATGGCTATGGTGTTATTCCCAGTATTCGGGCTGGTGTGGGTTAGTGTCTCTTTTCAGTCGTTTCCATGTTTTATGTATTAAGTGACATTTTTGAAAAACTGAAAAATTTCAGAAATATGTATACCAAATAATAATTAGGTCAGGACCGTATCAAACGAATTTTGAATTTTTATTTCCTAATAAAATTGTATAAAAAAAAGTTGGTATTTGTTATACAATACAGGGTGAGTCATATCAGGTAGAACAAACTTAAACAGTTAATTGATAAAAATATTTCTAGCAAAAAAGTTCATATAAACAATGTGTCCGGAAACCCTTCGTGAGGGAACTACAGACTCCCAAATATTTTGCCTAAAATAAGTAAAAACTTTTTATTTAATATCTGGAGAACCCATTGTGATATAGCAATGGAAATTGATACACGGATTAGTATTAATATGTGTTATCGTTTTCCAGTATCAAAAAATGATTATTTAGGCCAGGGCTGTAAAAGGCCTGTAGGCCCTCTGATTGTTATCTAGTATTTTGTTGTTTTTTAATATTTTTCCAATGTTTGTTACATTTATAAGATCGTATGACACCAGACACACATGATTATACTTTTTTAATTTGTCATAAGATCAACCGTTTACAAGAAATACGATGGTAAAAATTGTTTTGCAGAATTTAACTTAATACGGATGTTTCAAAATACACAAAATAAATTTAAATTCTTGTCCGAAGGTTAAAAATAAGAAAAAAAGTAATTGTAAATATACCTACAAAAATCATCCTTATCAATAGATAACCATTTTTATTTTCGTTTTTAGTCAAATTAATAAAGTACTAATTAAAGTAATACAACTGGCTATAATAGCCCAGGGCCGCGCCGCCCATATGTGCGAAGTGTGCGGCGCACACAGGTGCCAGGGCATCAGGGGCGCCGCGAGGCGCCTTTTGGGTTTAATAAAATACCAGTGCCAATCATTAAAATTAAAAATTAATCGAAAGAAATAGAAGAAAAAATTATATCGCATCGCCCTTTTTTTTAAATTAAACAATAATGTGGTGAAAATTTTCAGTAGCAAACACAGAAAGGTCGTTTTCTAAATTAAAACTGATACAAAATTACCTGCACTCAAGTAATAGTTACATTTTTCGCCATAGTTGAAAAATTATTCTTCCAATCTCTAGTTATGAGAGCCAAAAAAATTTCTTCCTTACAAGATATTCACAAAAAACTTTTATGCCAAAATGGTTTAAGCAGCAGGCAGGCCAGAATAAGTTTTAGAAACTAAAACGCTGCGTGGTTTATACTTGTGTTCAGCTATTGCATCTTACCAAAAGTGAACAAAAAAGTCCTATCAAATGTAATAAAGCTATAGGGCAAAAATTACACAAGTTAATAAAACCTCATTTATTTAAAACCTATTTTTCTGTTTGGGAATTTTTTGGTTAGTCTGTTTTGGCGCTAAGCGTCTCATACTATATTTATTATTATTTTAAAAAATTAAATAATTTAATTCGCGTTTTCTTTTTCTGGAAGTGAAACGTCATTTATCTTCGCACATGCTAGGGTTCCGTAGTCATTCTCACTACGATTTATAAAAGAGTTATTTCAAAATTTTTCATAATCTATCTTTCTTACATTCTGCATAGTTTATAAATTAGAAGGGGGGGGGGGGTGCTCTGATAATGACATTGAAAAGCAAATAAATAAGTCCTTTCACATTTTTTGTTGCAACAAGTCAATTAAGATTTTTGTTGCATTTTAAGAGCCCAATTTTTTTTTCACTTCCCCACTCAATGGGGTAAGTAAACAAAAAATGTGAGTACCTACAGTTTTCGGTCTATGGTAGTTGAGTCTTAAATTATTTTGTTAGTGTTCGTTATAATTTTCATTGAAAGTACTGATTAAAAGGTACATTCTGGAATTTTTTTAAATTTTTTGAAGAGCAAATACATCGTAATTTCAAAAATCTCATCGTTTTTGTTTTTGGGTCATTAATCTTTGCCCGTATATAAAATTTCATCTTATGTATAATTTTTTAAAGATAGATAGAGCAAAACTAAAAGAGTTCCTTAAGTTTTTTTCGAAACTCTAACAAAAAGGCGCTTCATAGGTTTCGCACACAGGCGCTGCCGAGGGTCGGCGCGGCCCTGTAATAGCCTATAGGTCTACGAGGACTCAAATTAAAAGGAATATTTACACCAACTTTTTTTCTTATTTTTAGTTCTAGAACAATAATATAAATTTATTTTGTGTAATTTGAAGCATTCGTATTAAGTTAAATTCTGCAAAACTATCTTTACCATCGTATTTTTTGTAAACGGTTGATCTTATGATAAATCAACAAAGTATATTTGTATGTATTTTGTGACATGTGGCCTTACAAAAGTGCCAAACATTGGAAAAATATTAAGAACAAAAAAATACTAGATAAAAATCAGAGGGCCCACGGCCCCATACATCCCTGGTCTAAATAATCATTGTTTGATATTGGAAATCGATAACTCATATTAATACTAAACCGGGTATCAATTTTCGTTAGTATGTCACAATGGGTTCTCCAGATTAATATTTAAATAAAAACTAATTTTAGGCAAAATCTTTGAGGGTCTGTAGCTCCCTGACGAAGAGTTTCCGGACGCATGTTTATAACACTTTTTTGCTCGAAATATTTTTCTCGATCAACTGTTCAAATTTGTTCCACGTGATATGACTCACCCTATACCGGGTGGACCATTTTAACGTTTAATGGAGAATAACTCGACCGGTAAGTGAAATAATAAAAAAGTTTTCAGATAAAAGTTGTACGGTTTGGAGGGGGACATAGACGTACTTGGATGAAATTTTTTTAGGTGGTGTTTTCAAAGTGGTATAAAGGTCAACACCATTTTTTAACAGGAACCTATAGTTTTTATCAAGTAATTTTATTTAAGGTGAATAGACACGAATCTTTCATTGATAACTTTTTTTAAACAACTTAACCTTTCCAAGATATCTAACAAAATAATTCGAGATTTTGAACATTCAATATTTTTTTACTCAGAAACCATCAAGTTTAGAGAAAAAGCATAAAATACAAAAAATGTTTATTTTGGTATAATAAAACTTTAAAAATTCTTTTTAAAATTATTCTAAAATTTTTTAACATTGTTTTTTTTTCTGCTTAAATAAAATAAATTAAAGAAGTTTTAAAATTTTAAAAATAATTCCTTAGTTTTATTAGATCAAAATAAACATTTTTTTGTTTCTTGTACATTATCTCTAAAATTTATGGTTTCTGAGTAAAAAAAATATTGAAAGTTCAAAATCTCGAATTATTTTGTTAGATATCTTGGAAAGGTTAAGTTGTTAAAAAAAAGTTATCAATGAAAGATTCGTATCTATTCACGTTAAATAAAATTACTTGATAAAAACTATAGGTTCCTGTTAAAAAATGATGTTGACCTTTATACCACTTTGAAAACACCACCTAAAAAAATTTCATCCAAGTACATCTATGTCCCCCTCCAAACCGTACAACTTTTATCTGAAAACTTTTTTATTATTTCACTTACCGGTCGAGTTATTCTCCATTTAACGTTAAAATGGTCCATGCACCCGGTATATATTACAAAATAATGAATACATAATTTTTTATTTAATAAATAAGTCAGGGACGTATTAAAAATATTAAAAATAATAAAATTGTGTAAACCATGATCTATTGCTCTTTTTGTATAACATCATAAATAATGGTAGTGTATAGTATACATATTATAGTTACTTATATAATATACTATACACGTATATAGGGATGATCACCGGTTTTTACCCGGAGTTTCCGGGTATGTTTACTGTTTCTCCAGGCCTCGGGTTTTGTTATAATGTCTTCGAGTTTTGTAATAGTGATTACAATTAAAAAAAATGTTAAGACATACACCAGTGTATGCCATAAATGTTCCGAAGTATACCGGGTGTCCCAGATAACTTTTCCAGCATAGGGATCTCAGTATCTATAAGAGATACAGGTTTGGTTAAAGGAGATGAATTATTTTTAAGAAAGGGGTGAGCATTATTACACCAAATAATATTCATAATTCTATGTGGTTTAGGCGGTATACCCAAAAAATTTGTCAAGACATACACCAGTGTATGCCATAAGGGTTCCGAAGTATATACTACGTGAACTGTTTAGAGGCATTTACAGGTGCATATTTGAGTTAAAAATAAATATAAAAAATAGGATCATATTCTATTAATTCAGATCTACATTTTGACACCCCACAAGCCTAGATATGAAAATAAAAAAATTCCATGACGCCCCTTCCTATTTTTTCAAAATTTGAAATGATATTGTTGATTTTAGTATTTGTCGTTACTAGTATTATAAAAACCCCATTACCAATTCTTTTTTCAGATTTTTTGAGTCAGTATTTACCGAGCTAGAGAGGGGTGGACAAATTTTTGTTTACTTGAAGCCCCCTGCAGGTGCCATTTTTAATTTGGGAAAAATAAAAAATAGTGTCATATTCTACACACTGAGATCTACATTTCGACACCCCACATGCCCAGATAAAAAAATAAAAAATAAAAAAATTTATGACACCCCTCCCTTTTTCTCCAAAATTTGATATGATATTGTTGATTTTAGTATTTGTCGTTGGTAGTCTCACCAAATCCTCATTACCTAATTTTTTTCAGATTTTTCGAGCCAGTAGTTACCGAGTTAGAGGGTAAAATATTTTTCCATAATATTTGTACATATTTTACTAGAGGGTGTCATTTTACATATTCAGTAAAAATTTCAAAGTTCTAGCTTATATAGTTTACGAGCTATTGAGCTTTGAGTGAAAAGGACGGACGGACGGACGACAAAGTGAGATTAATTGGGTTTCTTCGGAATCCTAAAAACTGAAAATTCGGAATTTCTTTAAATGGCTATAACATTTTTGTTCAAGTAGATAGGTACTATTAGGTACTAGTCCAGTGCCAAAGCCTTTTTGGGGAAAAAAAATTCTCTACAGGCTGGCGATAGTGGGAATCGTTGCTAATAATGATAACAAAAAGAAGAAAAAAAATGCACCCCTTCAAATTAAGCGGTTTTGAAGGGGGGTGGTTTTTAAGGGTTGAAAATTTTTTTTTTGCGATTTCCGACGAAGTATGAATTCCTATCGAAAATGGTCTACAGTAAAGTTGTAGATAATAAATAAATTTTGTTTCAAAGCAATTTACTACATAACCTCAAATTTTCCGAGCTAATAGGGAAAAACCGTTTTTTTTTTTTTAATTTTCGGGTTTTTTATGTCGGAAAATTGTTCAAAATACTTGAAATTTTCATGAAATATATGTTTTGAAGTCCTTTAATTTTACTGAGCTGTCCGGAATTTCAAAGTTAAATATTTCCTGAAATATTAACGTTTTTCGAAAAAAATGAAATTTTTTCAATCGAAATATTGATCATAGAAATTTTCGATTTTTTAACTTTTAGGGGGCTCATTTTTTTCGTCTCGAGTTGTACTTTAAGATAGATAAAAATTAAAATACCTTTATATTTAAAAATTCTGTGAAAAATTAGAAAAAAACAAAAATAGCGATTTGTATAAAACGCAATTTTATTTTTCAATCACTCTAAAAATTTTGTACTAATCATGAAATTTTTGTGCTAAAATACAAGAATAAAAAATATTCAATTTTGTAAATGGATAATTTACGAAAAAAATATAATATAGTGTAAATTGATAGGAATAGGATGCAGCCAATAAGTAATTTTTCGGTAATAAATCGTAAAAGCATTATAAATTGATTTTTTTTACATATATTTAAAATTACTTTGTTCTAAAAAATAAAAGAAAGTTCCATTACATAGTACTTATATTAATTTTACAAAAAATTACTATACTTTTTTTTTAAAATTAAGTTTTTATTATTATGTTAAAAAATTACAATTACTTAATTACAGCATTCTATACCTATCAGTTTACACCATATTACATTTTTTTTTTGGTAAATTATCCATTTACAAAATTGAATATATTTTATTCTTGTATTTTAACACAAAAACTTCGTGATTAGTACAAAATTTTTAGAATGATTGAAAAATAAATTTGCGTTTTTTACAAATCGCTATTTTTGATTTTTCTAATTTTTCACAGAATTTTTAAATGTAAAGGTATTTTAATTTTTTATCTATCTTGAAGTACAACTCAAGACGAAAAAAATGAGCCCCCTAAAAGTTAAAAAATCGAAAATTTCTATGATCAATTTTTCGATTGAAAAAATTTCATTTTTTTCGAAAAAAATGTTAATATTTCAGGAAATATTTAACATTAAAATTCCGGACAGCTCGGTAAAATTAAAGGACTTCAAAACATACATTTCATGAAAATTTAAAGTTTTTTGGCAATTTTTTCGACAAAAAAAACTCGAAAATTTAAAAATACGGTTTTTTGCTATTATCTTGAAAATTTTGAGGTTATGTTGTAAATTGGTTTAAAACAAAATTGTAGATTTATTTATTATCTACAACTTTACTGTAGACCATTTTTCGATAGAAAGTCATACTTCGTCGAAAATCTCAAAGAACCGTTTTCAACCCTTAAAAACCACCCCCAATCGAAACCGCTTCATGTGCAAGGGTGCATTTATTTTTCCTCTTTTTGTAATTATTTTTAGCAACGATTCCCACCATCGCCTGTAGAGAATTTTTCTGTTTTTTAGCCTCAAAAAGTCGGATTGGCACTGGACCATACTTTTTGTGTGCGGTTTCTTAAAGTACTTTTTTGTGTAGAATTGATTGGTGTATTTAGAATTTTTATATCACTTTTAGTTTCCGAGTTACAAGCTCTTGTAACTCGGAAAGTAAAAGTGATGTAAAAATTCTAAATACACCGAACAATTCTACACAAAAAAGTGCTTCAAGAAACCGCACACAAATAGTACCTATCTACTTGAACAAAAAAATTATAGCCATTTAAAGAAATTCCGAATTTTCAGTTTTTTGGGTATACCGCCTAAACCACATAGAATTATGAATAATTTTAGAAGGGGGGGGGGGGGCAGACAAAATTTTTGCTTGGAGCCTCCTGTAGGCGCCATTTTTGATTTATAAAAAAAAATAAAAAATAGTGTCATATTCTACTCACTGAGACCTACATTTCAACACCCCACATGCCTAGATAAAAAAATAAAAATAAAAAAAATTATGACACCCCTTCCCTTTTTTCCGAAATTTGAAATGATATTGGTGACTTTAGTATTTGTCGTTGGTAGTCTCACTAAAGCCTCATTACCTATTTTTTTTCAGATTTTTTGAGCCAGTAGTTACCGAGTTAGAGAGAGGGACAGACAAAATTTTTGCTTGAAGCCCCCTGTAGGCGCCATTTTTGATTTATAAAAAAATAAAAAATAGTGTCATATTCTACTCACTGAGATCTACATTTCAACATTCCACATGCCTAGATAAAAAAATAAAAATAAAAAAAAATATGATACCCCTCCCATTTTCTCCAAAATTTGAAATGGTATTGGTGACTTTAGTATTTTTCGTTGGTAGTCTCACTAAAGCCTCATTACCTAATTTTTTTAGATTTTTCGAGCCAGTAGTTACCGAGTTAGCAGTGGGGGGGGGGGACTGACAAATTTTTTGGAGCTCCCTGTAGGCGCCATTTTTGATTAAGAAAAAAAAATAGTGTCATATTCTACTCACTGAGATCTACATTTCGACACCCCATACGACTTGGAATACATTTTTTTTTTGTTTTTAATTGCTTTAAAGCCCCCTGCAGGCGCCATTTTTGATTTATAAAAAAATAAGAAAGGATCAAATTACACTAGCTTGGTTACACATTTTGATGTGCCATTTGCTTTGGTATAAAAATAAATTATTTTTTTGGCTCTCTTTAGCCTCTTAGCACCCCCCCCCCCCCCCCCCCCAAAAAAAATATTTTTCCAAAATATTTGTACATATTTTACTAGAGGGTGTCATTTTACATATTCTGTAAAAATTTCAAGATTCTAGCTTATATAGTTTACGAGCTATTGAGCTTTGAGTGAAAAGGACGGACGGACGGACGACAAAGTGAGATTAATAGGGCTTCTCGGAACCCTAAAAAGGAGGACAAAATTTCAAAATAAGGGTACCTTCCCTAGCATTCAGAAAACTCCTCAGAAAAAGGTCACTTTATTTTTGGACCTTGAAAATTTTATTTAAAAAAATTTTGATTTTTTTTAAACTGAATTAATTCTTGCAAATATGTATTTGTATTTAGGTATTTAGTCGAGTCAATGAAGGTTTTTACTTCGGAACCCTCAGAAACAGCACCGCTTTTAATGAATTTTTTTTTTAAATGTTCGTTATACCATATTATTTGAAATCAGAAACATTCCAGCCGTCGGACTCAAAAAAATATTTTTTTTGCTCAAAAAAAATGTATATAAATAAAAAAAATTTCGATGATAACTGAGCAAAAGTGTGTTTTTTTGTTATAACTTAGTTGAATAAATATTATTTGAGGAAATGAGGAAAAATTTTTTATTAATTTTTATTGGCAAACGTTACTTTTCAATTATTTAAATAATTTGCTTAATAAATTATCGTTGACATTTTGACGCAAAAATTCATAAATTAATATACATATTTAGAATTAATTGAATATTGATGAAATTTAGCAAAATTGTTCGGAATACCCTTATTTAATACTAGTAAATTTTAGAGCACGTTACTTGCATTAATAATCATTTTACAGCAAGTTTTGCTACGAAATTTCGTATCCGCTCCAGCCGCGAATAAAATAATAAACGTTTGCCGTTTTGCAAATAAATAAACAATTTTGTCCAAAAAAATTGTAATTATTTGAGATGTATTTATCTAACGTTCCTGAAAGTTTTAACCCTTTTGGTTAACTATTTTCAACTCTAGAGCAGTTTATTCTTTAGATTTTTCACGCGTCAGCGGTAAGTTCGTCACTAAGATCGTTTACTCTGTAAAAAATATTTATTGATTTTTTATAAAATTTTGCATAATTGTCCGAATTACTTTAATTTAGCAGTACACAAATTAAAAACACGTCACTAACATTATTTATCATTTTACAACTACTTTTTCCTACGAAATTTAGTATTCGCTCGTGTCGCGTATAGACAATAAACGTTTGCCTTTTTGCAAATAAACAAACGATTTTTTCCAAAAAAATTGTACTTATTTGAGATGTATTTACCTAATGTTTTTGAAAGTTTTAGCCCTTTTGGTTAATTATTTTCAATTCTATAGCAGTATATTCCTCAGATTTTTCGCGCGTCAGCGGCACGTTCGTCGACAAGATCCTTTTACTCTGTTAAAAATATTTACTGAATTTTGATGAAATCTTACATAATTGTTTGAACTACTTTAATTTAGCAGTAAAAAAAATACGAGCACGTCACTAGCAATATTTCTCATTTTACAACTAGTTAGGCTACGAAATTTACTATCCGCTCGTGCCGCATATAAGACAATAAACGTTTCCCGTTTTGCTAATAAACAAACAATTTTGACAAAAAATATTATGCTTATTTAAAATACATTTACCTAATGTTTCTAAAATTTTTAGCCCTCGAGGTTCATTATTTTAAATGTTACAATGTTATTTATTACAAATTCAAAATTTTTGAGGAAAAATTGGGAAATTTCTGGAAAATTCCTAAAAATTTTTGTATAATTCAACTTTATTTGTGAAAAGAAACACCGCGAATACACATTTCTATCAAAATTTTCAATAAATTTAGACAAAAATTAAAAAAAAAAATTGGAAAATTTCGGGAAAATTCCCGGAAAATCCTTATTTTGACAAAGTATTCTTATTCAGCGACCCTCTAAACCCCTTTAGGTAAAAAAATTTCGTCGAAAATCGGACTAAATATATGAAACCAGTAAATTATACAAATTTTCAAAATTTGGGGGGGAGGGGTTAAATCCGACGACTAGAATGTTTCTGATTTCAAATAGTATGGTATAACGAACATTTTAAAAAAAATTCTATCAAAATCGGTGCTGTTTCTGAGGGTTCCGAAGTTTTAACCATTTTCGAGCTTCATTGACTCGACTAATTGTACATATACAAAAACAGAATTATAAATAATTTTTATAAAAAAAATTAAATTAAATATACAGGTTGATTCAGCACTGTCGTGCCAAACTTGAACAGTAGATTGAAAAAAATATTTTAAGCAAAAAACTTCCAATAAACATATGTCCGGAAATTGTTCTTTAGGGAACTACAGGCCTCCAAAGATTTTACTAAAAATTAGTTTAAATTTAATATCTAGAGAACCCTTTGTGATAGAATTATGAAATTTAGTATTTGGTTTAGTAATAATATGTGTTATCGATTTCTAATATTAACCAATTATATTTTAGGCCAGGGCTGTATGGGGCCAGTGGGCCCATCGATTTTGATCTTGTAATTGTTTGTTCCTTAATTTTTTTCCTGAGTTGATAATTTTATAAGATTATATGACACACAATACACAAAAACATACTTTGCTTGTTTATCATAGGATAAACCGTTTTCGAGAAATATCGATGGAAAAGAAAGCATGCAGAATTAACCTTAATACGGATGCTTGAAATTATAAAAAATAAATTTATATTCTTATTTCATGATAACAAATAAGACAAAAAGTTATATCAACAAATAGTCATTTTTAGTCTTTTTTTAGACATGTTAATAAAGTAAATGTAACAGTAAAAGAACTGGCTATAGATCTTACAGGATTCATATTAGGAGGTTTATTTAAATGAACTTTATTCTTACCTTTAATCATAGAAAAAGAATATAAATTTATTTTTTGTAATTTCAAGCATCCGTATTAAGTTAAATTCTGCATGCTTTCTTTTCCATCGATATTTCTCGAAATCGGTTAATTCTATGATAAACAAGCAAAGTATGTTTTTGTGTATTTTGTGTCATATAATCGTATTGATATACCAACTCAGGAAAAAAATTAAGGAACAAACAAATACTAGATAAAAATCGATGGGCCCACTGGCCCCATACAGCCCTGGTCTAAAATATAATTGGTTAATATTAAAAATCGAGAACACATATTATTACTAAACTAAATACTAAATTTCATAATTCTATCACAAAGGGTTCTCTAGATATTAAATTTAAACTCATTTTTAGTAAAAACTTTGGAGGCCTGTAGTTCCCTAAGGGAAAATTTCCGGATACATGTTTATTGGAAGTTTTTTGCTTAAAATATTTTTCTCAATCTACTGTTCAAGTTTGGCACGACAGTGCTGAATCACCCTGTATTAATACATGATTAATCCATACTAATATTATAAATGCGAAAGTGTATCTGTCTGTCTGTCTGTCTGTTTGTTACCTTTTCACGGCTAAACCGCTGAACCGATCTTGATGAAAATTGGTAGGGAGATAGCTTACACCCTGAGAAAGGACATAGGCTACTTCGAATCCCAAAAATTCATCCCCTACAAAATTGAAAGGGGGTGGAAATGTTTGTATGGGAATTTTTTTTTAATATTTCACCCACTGTCACATATGAAGGGCTGTAATTATTTTCATTCAATCCGGTGGAAAAAATACTACGGGAGTGGGGGGTTTTAGGCGGGAAAACAATCCCCTATCTCCCATAGGAACCGAGATATTTACGATTTTGTATAATGAATGTAAACCAAAACAAATGAAAATATATATACCGGGTGTCCCAGATAACTTTTCCAGCATGGGGATCTCAGTATCTATAAGAGATACAGCTTCGGTTAAATGAGATGAATCATTTGTAAGAAAGGGGTGAGTATTATTACACCAAAAAATATTCATAGTTCTATGTGGTTTAGGCGGTATACCCAAAAAACTGAAAATTCGGAATTTCTTTAAATGGCTATAACTTTTTCGTCAAAGTAGATAGGTATTTTTTGTAGACGGTTTCTTAAAACACTATTTTATGTAGAATCGATTGGTGTATTTAGATTTTTTATATCACTTTTAGAATCCGAGTTACGAGCCCTAACTTTAGTTTTTCTTATGGGCCACTAAGTTGGCTATGACATATTTGGACGTGTTTTTTACTCTACTTTACAACGATATGTCACTTGCCATACTTATTGTCGAAAATAAGTCGATGTACTAAATGCCAGTGATATTTATTAAGTATTTTATTACAAACATTTAAGTGAGCCATGAAAAACAAAAATTGTAAACAAAAAACACAATAACAACAATCAAAATAACAAATGACTATTTGAAAACAATTAACTATATAAAAAAATACATTATAATTTTTGTTCGATAATAAGTATGGCATGTGACATATCGTTGTAAAGTAGAGTAAAAAACACGTTCAAATATGCCATAGCCAACTTAGTGGCCCATAAGAAAAACTAAAGTTAGGGCTCATAACTCGGAAACTAAAAGTGATATAAAAAATCTGAATACACCAATCGATTTTACACAAAAAAGTGCTTTGAGAAACCGTCTACAAAAAATACCTATCTACTTTGACGAAAAAGTTATAGCCATTTAAAGAAATTCCGAATTTTCCTTTTTTTGGGTATACCGCCTAAACCACATAGAATTATAAATATTTTTTTGTGTAGAAATACTCACCCCTTTCTTACAAATAATTCATCTGATTTAACCAAACCTGTATCTCTTATAGATACTGAGATCCCCATGCTGGAAAAGTTATCTGGGACACCCGGTATTTCACCCCCTTCACATATAAAGGGTTGTAATAAGTTTCATTCGATCTGGCGGGAAAAAACCATGGGGGTAGAGGCTAGAAGGAAAAAAACAACAACCTATCTTACTTAGGAGCCGATATATTTTGGATTTTAATACATATTATAAATGCGAAAGTGGATCTGTCTCTCGGTTTGCTATTTTTTCACGGCTAAACCGCTGAACCGATTTTGATGAAATTTGGCAGGGAGATACCTTACACCCTGAGAAAGGACATAGGGTACTTCGATTCTCAAAAATTCATCCCCTAAGAAATTGAAAGGGTGGAAATATTTGTATGGGATTTTTTTTTAGAATTTCACCCCCTGTCACATATGAAGGGTTGTAATTATTTTCATTCGATCCGGCGGGAAAAATACTACGGGAGTGGGGGATTTTAGGGGGGAAAACAACCCCCTATCTCCCATAGGAACCGAGATATTTACGATTTTGTATAATGAATGTAAACCAAAACAAAAGAAAATATATATATTTCACCCCCTTTCACATATGAAGGGTTGTAATAAGATTCATTCGATCTGGCGAGAAAAAAACCATGAGGGTGGGGGTTAGAAGGAAAAAAACAACAACCTATCTTACTAAGGAGCCGAGATATGTAAGATTTTAATATTAGGGGAGAGTCCCCCAAGGTGGACACTAATCTTTTAAACAATCGTAGAATCCAAACAACATTACATATCTTGTACAATTATATATTTTCTGAAACCTTAACTCATAAGCTTACTGTTCATGAAACACAATTTTGATATCATCAATATAACCAAAATTTTAATTAATTTTAAAAATATTAAAAAATTTCGATTTTAAAAAAAGGTCCCCCAAGGTGGACACCTTTGAGAAATCCACTCCAAAAATTGGAAAAATAATCCAAAAATTCATGTTTTGATCATTTTATTCAATCTTTGATGTTTTTTATTTGAAATTACATCGGATGCTTATGAAAAAGGAATTTATTACAAAATAAGCGAATACCAAAAAATAGACAAAAAAAGGTTTTAATTAGAATCATCGGAGTTACACTGAGGACAAGTGTACCAAGAGCCGCGTATTTTCACACATGTGCACCTCTCTTTTACATACGTTGCACGCAATCGAATTGAATTTCGTAAGTGTTGAAGGCATATTTTTCAAACAAATTATATAAAAATCTACATCTTCTTCTGAAGATTCTTGCTTAGCTGGTGGTTTTGACTTTCTCGAAGATTTTCGCGTTGGTTCAGGTGGCAATGGCTGCTTTGAATTTTCCGCTGCCTTTTTCATAGTTTTTCTAACTGACAAGTCTTGGTAGCTTGAAATCGTATCCCCTTGTCCTTGAAGATATCCTGGGTTCGTATCCAGATCGGAGAGAAAGTGGACCACTACTTAGTCTCCTGGTCTTTTCGATTGTTCCGAGCTTCGCTCGAACTTTGTTTCCCAACCGGGGAAACCGAAGGTAATAATCGGAAAGACGTTAACTTCTTAGAACAATGGCGACGACTTCATTGGTTCAAGACAACAATATATTTAAACAATAAAAAACTTACGGTTTTCAACAAACTTTCGAGTGGAGTACCAAGCAGCTACTGATTTTTCTGTGTTTTTGTGCTGGCTTATATACAGCCGGTTATATAAGTTTTGGTTAAAATGATCAATAAAATTGTTTGGGGGTTACGTAATTTAAAATTTCTGATTATTTAAAATTTTTATTAATCTGCACTGTTACAGATTCTCCCGCTCTTCTGCTAACAGTTTTTGCTGGCAAACCCCATACTATCCCAACGTACCATAAGTATTTACGTTACAAAAAGCAAGTGTCCACCTTAGGGTAAAAAAAGTGTCCAACTTAGGGTCAGAACGAATTTTTTTGGCAAAAACGAAAAAAATTATCTACTCGCAATATCATGCAAATCTGTTTACAATATGTTTGTTTGGTACGTAAGCAGAGTCAAAAGGGTATTTACCTTTTCGGAAACACTGTTTTCGATCATTTAATCCCAGTTATTCGAAGCGTCTTCAAAACTTTCGGAGTGACTTTCTCGTACTGTGTAGTGCAGCGGATAAACAGCCACGACATGCCACTTCATGATATAAGATATAACCAAAAACTGCGTCTTCCCAAACTGTATTACCGACAGTGTATTAGCACAGTGCTACCACCTGATACAAACAAAATTTCCCAGGGTGTCCACCTTGGAGGGATGTCCACCTTAGGGGACTCTCCCCTACATATTAATATTATGTATGCATAATGTATAATTGCGAAAGTGGACCTGTTTGCTGTTTTTTTACTGCTAAACCGCTGAACCGATTTTGATGAAATTTGGCAGGGAGATAGCTTGCATCTTGAGAAAGGACATAGGCTACTTCGAATCCAAAAATTTTATCCCCTAAGAAATTTCAAGGGGGTGAAAATGTTTGTGTGGGAAAAAATTAAATTTGGTTAAAATATTTCACCACCTGTCACATATGAAAGGTGGTAATTATTTTCAATCGATCCGGCGGGAAAAACACTACGAGGGTGGGGGGGTTTAGGGGGAAAACTATCTTACTAAGGAGCCGAGATATTTACGATTTTGTATCCATACTTAATATTATAAAAAATGCGAAAGTGGATCTGTCTTTCTGTCTATTTTTTAGAGGATAGCTTGCATCCTGAGGAAGGACATAGGCTACCTTATATCCCGAAAAATGTATTAGATAAAAAATGGATGTGTAACATTTTACCTGTTTTATTGAATATCATACAAAAAGCTGTATTATCTATCTGTATTATTTACCTAACTGAACTTAATGTATTTTCACTAACCTAAATTCTACGCGAACGAAGTCGCGGGTACCCGCTAGTAATACATATAATCATTATTGACGTAATTTTACGTACATAGATTAACATATTAGTTTTAAAATATCAAAAAGGAGGACACTTTTCGAGGGAGGACAGAACCTACAACAGAAGGAATGTCCTCCCTAAAGGAGTCCTTATCATTGGTCAAGGAACTGATGATGCTTCCTTGTCTTTATATACACTCGAATCTCTAAACAACGTTCTTCCTATTAACGTCCGCTCCGTGAAACGAATGGCCAGTCACTCCGTATAACGACATTCCTCATTCCCCTATCACTATCACAATCCACATAGACATAAAGATAATAAAGAAGCGTGACTGTTATATTTCTGCGCGAAATATAAATTCACCAATGAACGTTTAAGTCGGCACTGTAGTGCAGGGCCTGAATCTATTCTTAAAAAAAATGTAAATAATAATATTAAAAATTATTTGAATGATGAAATTTTAAAATAGTTCTATTGATGCCAGCTATAATAGCTTCATCATAGTTAAAGGTTGATATAAATTTAACATAACAGGATTAATAGACCCCTTGTTAGAGAATAATTTAATTTTCACAAAAGAAGCAGAAGATATAGACTATCCTCTGAAAATTTTATTTAAACCAAAGAAATTAAATATAAATATAGAAGAACAAACTATATGGAGAAAGATTTAACATTAGAGCTCCAGGGGCCCGGCCCTTTGCATTTTGGTAAAAAAATTGACCTAAATGATTTAAATTTGAGTAAATTTTGAATAAAAGAGGTTTAAATTATTTTAATGAAATACTTCTGGAAAAATATTAGGTAATCCATCATAGAGAAAAAAAAGCGAGAGGCCTCCCCTAAGAAAATCTAATTTATTTTATATGATAAATTGAAATTCACGAACTAATTAACTAACTAACCAAATCATATGATATTTACGTTATTTTACAAAAGGGGTTTGTTTTTATTGTGGCAAGTGTAGAATTTAAATTTTATTATTAATGCTCAATGTCAAAAATACGTTTCATCCATTCAATTTAGTAACCACCTAAATAATATTTTTTTTTTTTACAAATTTGATAAATTTCTGAATTATATTTCTTCTTGTGATTGAAGGGTTAAAATCAAAAGTGTCTAAATCTTTTTTACCCACTTGATGGGGTGAATAAAAAAAAATTGTCTATGGGGGGGGGTGGGTCCAAAAATTTTTTTTGGCATGTTGCATCGGGGCCCGGTTTGGCTCTCGGCGGTCCTGCTGTAGTGGGGACCGTGGGGACACCTCTTACCGACGCTGTTAGGAGGTTTTTAATTACCGATACCTACGTTGTTTAGAGGTTTGAGTGTACCTTGGACTTATACACTACACTCAGCATTCTGCTATACGACCATCCACTACACGACCGCTCCATTACACAATGTGCCGAAGTTCTAACCAACGTCCTTCCCCCATCCCCACCATAATACCACCATGACCGCTATATTTCTGCGCGTTTAAATTCACCAATCAACGTTAAAGCGCAGTGGTGGGTGCCATTATAGCCGTCGTATAGTGGAATTTTTGAATTATCGATGCCGTCGTATAGCAGAATGTTGAGTGTACATATGTCCTATGCCTCAATCCAGTTATGTAGTACACTCATCGCTTGGTTTACCTACCTTTGATTTACCGGCAGCTTGATTTACCGGCGGGCCAAACGCGCGATTTACTGGCTTTCTCCTATCCCCTCCATAATACTACCGTGATTTGTGTTTCTGCGCGTAATTTAAATTCACCAATCAACGTTGAGGTTGGCACGGTGGTGGGGACTCCTCTTTACGTTGGCAATTCAAGCGGTTGAATTACCAACAACGCCGGTAATTCAAGCGATGAGTGTACTATGTACATATAGAGATCAGTGAGTGGCGAGTGTTCATTACTATTATAAAATCTCGATACCGATGTTATAGATACCTATAAATTAAAAATATATATTCATTATTTGTAGTAAACATATATTTAAATATATTTAAATTACAAAAAATCTTCTCAGTCCACTTTTATTAATCAAATATAAAAACCACGTTCTTTGTATTTCTTGTCACAATATTAAATTTGTGTCGTGAGTCATTGATTTTGGCGGTATCTGTCGTGTCCATTTTGTTATATGTAAAAGATTTGCCGTTTAATGTTATATGCCGATTTATAAATTGTGAATTGATTGAAGATTTAATTTACAAATGTCGAGTCGTGGAAGAGGATATGGAAGTTCACGAGGATCTTCATACAGAGGAAATCGTGGTTCTTGGGGTGGTGATTCTAGATCGAATCGTGGAAGTGGATATACTTCTTCCCGAGGAGGTGGACCACCCGTGGGATCCAGATATTGGGGAAGCTCAAATCTAGGAAATTCCTCACATTTTGATTCCCGTTCATCATCTAAATATGGTTCTTCAAATTCAGCCGGTCGATATTCATCAAGAGGTGGACGTGATGATTATAAAAGACCGTATCGTCCGGTAAGCATACAGTTTTCTCTTCTGTGACTTCTACCTCATATATAATATATAATATGTTTGTATTTAGGATTCATCGTATGTATCAAGTCGTGATCTGAGTGGACATAGGTCTCCAGAAAGGAAACGTATCAGATCTGAGGTACAAGGAGACCGATCGCCCAGAGTATGTGTTAATACTTCATATTTTACGGTAGATAATGGTGATTTTTATACTTAACATGAAATGAGTAATTATTTTACGATGAATCTGGATGAATAGAATTTATTGTTTGGAGAATTTTGGTGAAATGTCAGATGATATAATAGTTGGACAATACTATTTGATATCAGAATATCATGAGAGTGTTTGGAATTTTAAAGAATGACGGGAATTATGGAACAAATTATGTGTAAAATGTGACATGTTACTTTGCCGATACTGCTAGAATAAATTTTGTATTTTTAAAATAATGGCATTGCTTCTTTTCTGAAACATTAGAAGTTGGTTTCTGGACTATTGGATATTTTCTCCATAATTTTTCAGTAAACAAATTTAATTTCTATAACTGATGGATATGAAGATTTGTTATTTATTAAAATATATGTTAATTCAACTTCGTGATTGAAAATAAATTTGAAAATAAAAAGAGCTTGACAAAGATGGACAAGATAGTTTGTATAATATCATAGTTAAGCAGTTGGGGATTCAATTTTGTATACCTGGATTATTGAACGAATTAAATATCTAATTGCGTGGGCATCTCGTTTAAAAATTTATGTACAAATATAGAACCAAGATTTAAATGCATTGAATTGTAAACATGCACTTAATGTCCAAATAAAATGGACTAAGGTTTAAAAGCACTGCCAAACTATTGTCAATTGTATGAAAACATTTCTCTTTACTGAAGTTTGATATAACACGTCCATATTTTATATCTTATTGGTACTTATTAAAACAATCGTGTTGTTTTCTTCAGTCCGTTATGAAATATATCCACATAATTGAGGGGACAACACAGACAACAGAATATGTAAAGATTATACTGTTTAACCCATTCGCATATATGCTCTTAAGCAATGATGTGAAATAACAGAAGTCACAAAAAACAGTAGAGAAACAACAGATTTGTCTATTAAAAACCACATTTATGTATTGTATGCTTATGGGTTAAAATGTCGAATCCGTGTCTGTTTATTATCTGTAGGCGAGTAGTTCAAGACGCAGCCACGAAAACAGTTTCGGGAACTATGGAAGTGCAGGTGGCAGCCACCATCGCTACGAAGGTAGCGGAAGGTTTTCCAGTGAGCGGAGGCCGTCGTTCACAGCGGCAGTGTCACCTCCAGAGCGCCGCGAGTCCGACACATTCAGACCTCCACGTTCTGACTACCATAAGCCTGCTCCAAGCCCACGCGGCACATTTAGGGGTCGAGCAAGCGGCCGTGGCTCTTTTACTAGACGAGACTCGGCACTCATCACCAAGAGACGGATTGTGGATACTTCACGGTTTGCTCCGAGGCGCAGAGGAGTCATCAATATCAGGTCTTCGGATTACATGAGAAGACTCAGGTTGCAAAGAATTAGAAGGTATACAATTTAATAATATCATTTCCCAAAATAGAAGAAATTTTATTTAACATCCAAAAATCTATTATTTCTGATTTATTCATTAGACATATTACATTGAATTGCTGTGATATTAAACATATTGATTTAATAAAATGCATACTGTTTTTTTCATTTTCTAAGATGGGATTTTGTACATTATCGTACTTGAAAAATGAAAATAGTTGTACTGCAGTTTAGAGAAAAGGGAGAGTGACCTTTAAATTAGAAAATGAAAAATTGGCAAATAGATTAAACATTTTATTTTAATATGCATTGGGGTGTACTGGAATTGGATTCTTTATTTCGGGTAAAAATAAAAATTTCATCAAAATTTTTTTGCTAGAACCTGAATTTAAAAAACAATTCTGTAGAAAAAGTTCAGTTTAAAATTTTCCTGACTAAATAAGTAGACTTAAAATGCATCAAAGAGGTTTAAAATTGAAAAGATTTATCTCACTTGTTATGAACTAATATAAAGAAAAAGTGAAGTAAAAAAAAAACTTATAGCTGAGAAAACAATACAGAAATTATCTGATGAGAAATCAGTATTGAAATGATATATTGAGCATAAAATGATGCATCCCCAAATATGTGTTATAGCAAGATAATTATTGGCTGCCTCTGTTTAAACAGTCTGTTGAGAGAGGAGGATGGAAATGTTTTTGTAAAAAAACTATGAAGGTTGTTGCCCAAAACTACAAAACAATTCTTATTTTTACATCGTATTCTGAAATTTCCAATAATTGCTTACTTTGATATTCATAATTATACATCATTTTTATTAGATTATATTTATTAAATTGTTTCTATTTATTTTATGATCAATTTATATTACAATTTTGATAATTTCAAATTAAAAATAAAAATAACTGTTTTGCTTCAAATATTCATGTTTAAAAGTAAATTATAATTTTTTTTTAACAAAAACATTGTAAATTTATTGGGATTCTCTTGGTAGAAAGTAGAAATAAAATTTAAAAAATCTAGATGAGAATTTACCAGCTCCATATGAATCCAGAACTAGAATGACATTTTAAATTCCAGTACATCCCTAGTATCGATGACTGTTACTCATTTATTCCTTCATATATGAAACTCTTCTGTATTATTTTACGCAGTGCCGTGATACGTCGTTCATCTTTTATCAAACGCAAAGCATTCCGTGCACGGGTTACAGATAGTGATAAGGATTCTGATCGAGACGATAGTGACGACTCGATGAAAAAGAAAACTGATGAAAAATCATTAAATGGCGATAGTAAAAGTAAAGAGGACAAAAACAGTGAAAAGGAGGATGAAAAAGATGAACAGAATTTTATAAAGTTGGTGTGTCCTCAGTGCAAGATGAGGTGCCAGTCTTTCAAAGACTACTCTGTGCATTTGTACAGCAGCAGGCACTCTCAAGCAATGCGCCGGGCATCCGTCAAACAAAGGGCACTATTGTCGAGGATGCGTGTTTTGCAGCGTCACAAGCAGCGAGAATTAGATAAAGAGGTATATTAAAAACATTTATTTCATTCAACCTTTTATGTAAAGTTAAATACTTCCTAACTATTTTTGTCTCACGGTATACTAATTAAGTTATAATGGCATGTACTGAACATTTATTATTTTTGAATCTAAGCATTTTAGTTCAACATTCTTGGGTATCCAGGCATACATATACCTGGTGGTCTATTTAAATTGAGACAAGCAAATATCTCGAAAATTAAGGTTTTTCAGGGATAATGTTTGGTACAAAAGTTTCAGGGTTCCTAGGGGGAAACCCAATAGAGGTAAAATTTTTGACTTTAAGTGGAGGTTTTAAGGTCATTTTGGGGTCAACTTCATTTTTTTAAATGGAAACCTATTTCTTTTTTTACATATTCGTATTTTGCAGAAAAAAAGAAATAACTTTTGTCTAAGACGTTTTTTCAAAATCCTCAATTTTAAACATTTTTTTTTTTAGTAAAAATATTCAAAATATTAAAAAAAAATTTTTTTAAATCCTAAAATTAAAAAAAATCATTTTTTAAATTTAAGTGTTTCTTAAACATGCATAGTTAATAATTATAAATAATAATTTCGAATTTTTTTAATAAAAACAAACAAAAAAATAAAAAAATAGATAAAAAAATGCCCCTGAATTTGAGGATTTTGAAAAAACTTATTAGACAAAAGTTGTTTCTTTTTTTCTGCAAAATACGAATATGTAAAAAAAGAAATAGGTTTCCATTTATAAAAATGAAGTTGACCCCAAAAAACCTTAAAACCTTCACTCAAAGTCAAAAATTTTACCTCCATTGGTTTTCCCCCTTCGAACCTTGAAACTTTTGTACCAAACATTATCCCTAAAAAATCTTAATTTTCGAGATATTTGCTTGTCTCAATTTAAATAGACCACCCGGTAGAATGCCAATTTCAGTATACACCCATACCTCGCTTTACGGCTTAGATACGTTCCACGAAATTGACCGCAAAGCCCCGCAGTTTTATTGGTTATAGTCATAAAAACCTGAAATTTGTGTGATAGCTGCGATTGCGTTTTTGCCGTTATAGCGAAACATTTTAGGTCGTAAATCGAAAACGTGCGCTTAATTGAAGAGGGCCGTTATAGCGAAATGCCGTATAAAGAGCGGCCGTATAGCGAGGTATGGGTGTAATAATAATTTTTAATGGAAATTGATATTTGACGAGAAGTTATATAGTACAGTAAAAATTAAAAATAGATTTTTGAAACACAATAATTCTTTCATTAATGAAAATTGATGCATATGTAGTTTTACCAGAGTCCTTGCACTTGGATGCTTAGGGAGCGTTCAAGTATTACGTAACGCAATATTTGGAGATTTTTGACCCCCCATCCCTCCCATCTAACGTGCCGTAATGTTTTTCTGTACTCCCCCCTAGTTACGTAACCACCAAGTGACCATTTCAACCTAAAAACTGTTACGTAACGCGTAGTTCAAAACCCCCCTCCCACCCCTGTAACGCATCGTAACGTTTTACAAGACACCCCCCTCCCCTCTTCCAAATTCGTTACGTAATACTTAAACGCTCCCTTATCATCTCAACCCCAAACATGAATGGATATGTGAAGCATCAATGGATGTTCACACTCCACAATAATCATTACTAACTTAGTTATTATTGGAACCAGAAGATCGGTTAAATGGGCAAAGTATCAGTATTTTTCCGGGATGAATAATGGCGGTGTTAAAAAAACAATATTTTCTTCTTATAGTCATTTTGGCTTTAGAATTTTTCAGTGATAATATATCTAATAGTAACTTTATTAAACTGTTAGGTTGGAGATCCAAAGGCCAGAACAAACTTTTGTCTGTTGTGTAAACTAAACTATAAACAGCTGAAGGAGGTGCACCAGAGCTCTGAGGCACACAAAGAGATAAAACGTTTCTTGATGCCGCGCTGTAAGATATGTTCAATAACATTCTCGAGTCCGATGCTGTATGAGAACCACATTTGCTCACTCCAGCATATTAAAACTCGTGCTAAAGTGGACCCAGAGGGTTTGAAGAAGGATGAAGAGAAAGATAACAGTAAGAGTACTGATAAAGAAGATGTTTTCCTGGAGAACTTTTTAACTATTGATTCTGTTGGTGATGTTGATGGTAAGTAGGGATTTAGTAATCTTAACAATATCTGTCATATTCCTTTTAAATAAGTTGTAATTTCCTTACAAAGAATTTTCGGACAATTGTTCACAAAAAGTTTTTTAAAGATGCAATTAACAATTTTAAATAAAATACATATATAAAAATGAAAAGGATTTGAGGTAAAAAAACCACGGGTGGAATTGTTAGTACTACTTGAAATGCAAGGATTTATTTTATATATTTTTTACGTTAACATTTCACTCTAATAGTTTAGAAACATGTTATTATAAATAATACTAAATTTTATTAACTTCTGTATAATAATTATTCTGTAGATGAAAATGAGTCTGACAAACAAGTGAAGAAAGAGACAACAGATGATGAAGAAGAAGAGGAGGTTGTATCTAAGCCAAAGAAAGATGAAAATGTTATTGGCAAGGAGCACATCCCAATGGTAGAGGTGCCGTATTGCCGTCTTTGTCGCATATTCCTTCTACCAAGACAGCCATCGTCATCAGATGGTGCCACAGATAGGCTGGTGCAGAAGCACTGCCGCACAAGATTACACTTGCAAAGGTACATCAAGCGGCGCGATGACCACTCGCTCAGAGAAGCTGCAGAGAGAATACACCGAAAAGCCAAAGCTGAGAAAGAGAGTGAAGATAATGATGGCGATGTAAAGAAACAAGACAAAGAGGTGAGAATTATGTAAAACACAATTGCTCGACCATTTATTTTTTTTACCATCACTTGGTTCTTCTAGCAGATTTTTCACTAATATGTTTTAATTAATAATTAGTTTGATTTTCACTATAATAAACAGACAAAAACTATGATTATGGTTTATGAAATAGAAATTCCCTAACCACAAAAATTGTCAAGACTTTAAGCTTTCACGTGTTTCAATAGCAATGCTATCATCATCAGAATCTTAGTGTCGTTAAGATTTTTATGATGATAGCACTGTTATTGGAACACGTGTAAAGGCCCCCATACACGAACGGGATTTCCTCAAGGTTTGGCCCGAACAGTCCAAGCCTTAAGGATTTCCTCAACGTGTGTGGCGGTTTCCTTGAGGCCATGGAGGATGTGAGAGGCTGAAAAAAACCAAACGAAATTCAATTCTTTTTGGACTTGAGGCTGAATTTTCCCGATCTCTTGAACATGTGGGTTGGTTACGCTCAGTCGTCCTTGAGGATTTCATTTCATTTCATCAGTCATGTCTCACATTTTCTTTTGGGAAAATTTGCAGTTCACTTATTAGATATTTGTGGGAATACACGTTTCTTTTTAAAAGCCACTTCTTGCACCATACACTTCCTTTGCGCCTTTTCTTGCGAATGCAGTCTCAAGCAACTACCAACCAACAGCCGCTTAAATATTATCATCCATTGATGCATGGATTGCAAAACCACGAGACAACTAGTGTATAGCTACTAGAAAATCCTCAAGTCCTTTTCCTGGAGGATTTCCTTCAGGAAAATCCTCTCCGTGTGTGGGCAAGGGTTCTGTAGAGAAATTCCCCAAGGAAATCCCGGAGGCTTTTTCCTTAAGGATTTCCTCTAGGTGTATGGCTACCTTAAGTCTAAATTTTTACAATTTTTGTGGTTAGAGGTTTTATATAACTTTTTTAACTTCATAAAAATAAAAGTTGTAAAGCAAAAAAT